>CM056996.1:71345985-71945985 GCA_029891345.1 Dryococelus australis
ACATGGTTCTGAAATTACAGCCATTTACACATATAAGTAGATATAGAGTATACATGATCTTGTGATCCTTTTCATCATTGGAGATGATGCTCATGTTATTAATTTGGCAACCTTATCTTACACAGTTCAGAAATTACAGTAATATGTGCTTATAAGTAGATATATGTGATAGTTGACCTGGTGACATTCTCATTGTCGTGGGTGATGCCTATGTTATGCATTTAGTACTATATCATATGCACAGTTCAGAACTTAAAGCCAACCATGCATATAAGTCATATAGGGTACATTTAGCCCTGCAACCCTTCTCATTGTCGGGAATTATGCCTGTGTTATGAATTTGCAAACTACATCTTACACATTTTGGGAATTACAGCCAACAATGCTTACAAGTAGACTTTGCTCGAGACCTTTCTTGTCGTCATGGAATATGTCTAAGTTATGGATTTAACAGCAATACATTATGTAGTTACAGCAATTTAAGCTTATAAGTAGTTATAGGGTATATGTGGTCCTGCGATTCTACTCATTGTTGTGGATAATGCTTATGTTATCAATTTTGCAACCTTATCTTACACAGTTCGGAAATGACAGTCATAAATGCTTATAAGTAGATATATTTTAAACCTGGTCTGCGATCCTTCTCATTGTTGTACATATGCTCATTTTATTAATATCGCAACATTATCTTACACAGTTGGCAAACTACTGTCATATATGCTTACAAGTAGATGTAGGTTATACTGGACCCTGCGACCCTTCTCATTGTTGTGGATGATAAAAATTTGCTATGAAGTTGGCAACTATATCTTATGTGGTTCGGAACTAACATACAACTATGATTATAAGTTAATATAGGGTATACTTGGCCCTGCAACCATTCTTGTTGTCTTGGATGATGTCTATGTTATAAATTTAGCAACTATACATTATGTTTAGAAATAACAGCCAACTATGCTTATAAGTTGACATAGGATTTACCTGGCCCTGCAACTCTATTCACCATCATTATGAATTTGGCAACTATAACTTACATGATACGAAAATTACAGCAAACTATTGATATAAGTAAATAAGGGGTATACTTGGCAATGTGTCCCTTCTCAATGTCAGGGGTGAGAGCCTTGTTATGAATTTGACAACTTTATCTTATGTGTTTGGAAATTACAACCAGCTATATTGGGTATACTTGACTCATCGACACTTCTCATCACTGTGGGTGATGCATATGTGATGCATTTGTTAACTATATATATAATGTAGTTGGAAACTTACAGACAACAATGATTATAAGTAGATATAGGGTTAATTGACCCTGCGACCCTTAACATCGCCAGGGGTGATGCACTTGTTAAAAATTTGGCAACTTTATCCTACATGGTTTGGAAGTTACAGCCAACTATGCTTATAAGCATACATAGGGTATACTTTACTCTATGACCCTTCTTCTCATCTTGGATGATGAATATTTTATGAATTTGGGAACTATATCTTATGTGGTTCGGAACTTACAGCCAACAATGCATATAAGTAGAAGTAGGGTATACTAGGCCCTGCAACTGATCGCATCGTCATGGATCATTTCTATGTTATGAATTAAGCAAATATATATTATGCTGTTCGGAATTACTGCCAAGTATTCTTATAAGTAGACATAGAATATACTTGGCTGTGCGACCGTTCTTGTCATGTTGGATGATATCTATGTCATGAATTTAGCAACTATATATTACATTTTTCGGAAATTACAGCCAACTATGCTTATAAGTTGACATAGGGTATACTTGGCCCTGCAACCCTTCTCACCATTGTGGATGATGACTATGTTATGAATTTGGCAACTATATCTGAGATGATTCGGAAATTACAGCCATGTCTATGTTTTGAATTAAGCAAATATATATTATGATGTTCGGAATTACAGCCAACTATTCTTATAAGTAGACATAGAATATGGCTGTGCGACCGTTCTTGTCATGTTGGATGATGTCTATGTCATGAATTTAGCAACTATATATTTCTTTTTCGAAAATTCCAGCCAACTATCATTATAAGTAGACATGGGTTATACGTGGCACTGCGACCCTTTTCATCATTGAGGGTGAGGCCTCTGATACAAATTTGACAATTTTGTCTTACATGTTTCGAAAATTACAGCCAACTATACTTATAAGTAGACATAGGGTATACTTGCACCTGCGACCCTTCTTGTTGTTGGAGTGATGACTGTTATGAATTTGACAACTATACCTTACAAATAAAAAAAAATACAGATAACTATGCTTATAAGTAGATATTGGTATACTTGGACCTGTGACTGATTCTCATAATGGGATTATGACCTATGTTATGGATTTGTTTAATATAACTTATGTAGTTCGGAAATTATAGCCAACTTTGCTTATAAGTCGACATAGAGTTTACTTGGCCCTGCGATCCTTCTTGTCGTCGTGGATAATACCTATCTTTTGAAATACATTTCGGAAATTATTGCCAACTATGCTTATTTGTAGACATATGGTATACTTGTCCCTGCTACCCTTCTCATTGTCATGGGTGATGTCTATGTTATGAATTTGGCAATAATTTCTTACACAATTCGAAAATGACAGCTGCTTATGCTTATGACTAGACAGAGGATATAATTATACCTGCGAACCTTCTCGTCATAGTTGATTGTGCCTATGTCATGAATTTGGCAACTATAACTTACATTGTTGGGAAATTACACCCAACTATGCCTTTAAATATACATGGGGTATAGTTGGTCCTGCGACCCTTATCATCACCGGGGGTGCAGCCTGGTTATAGGAACTTTACAATTATATCTTTTACAGTTCGGAAATTACAGTCAACTATGCTTATATGTGCACTTATTTCTGGCGAGCATGTAAGCCAATGTTGGTATTCGGCACCGTATTACGATGCTTGGTCGACAGATCCCGAAAGGAATGACAGAGCATGAGACTCAGCACACACCAGGACACTAGGTGAAAGGGTCTTAACACCCTGGCATCGGATTGACAGAACAGGAAGTTGGGATCCAAGATGGCCACCATAGGCATGAAGGAGAATGAGAAATTTTTTTGGGGGAAACGGGAAAAACTGGTAATTTTTCCCGTATGGCGTCAACAAAGATGGGGTCGCCTAGTTCCCTTGTGCGCATCTTCAAACCCCTCTTATATTGCCCATTTGTATACTAATATTAAGTTATTATATCGTTCGCAGCTTTACTTGAAGTAATACATCACAATTCAGTACTTGGTGGTTACTAAATTAGAAATATAATTATACACAGCTTTTTGACGTTCCCATTACTTTCACTGATGCCAAATCGGTTCAAAAATTTCTGAGAAATGCTATTTATGCATTATATTTGAGGTAGTGTTGTCTTCCAACATGGCTACCAGTGTAGACTTATCTACTGGTACCAGCAAACTTCTGTGCACGCGAGACCCCTCTTACTCTCTAGACTATGGCTCTGCACGGTCCGGTCTCTATAAAAGAGTGATGTATGAAGCTTAAACTAAACTTTAGATGTTTTAAAACAATGTTCAAAACTTTGCCCGCAGTTTCTGCATTTAAATTAGCGGAAATACAGTTAAGCGAATACCAACCAATGTGGCATTGAATTATAGGTACAATATGGAGAAATTAATTAATATATTACTAAAATTTAAACTTAGAAATTATCTCCAATGAAATAAGCTGCTTTTTGTTCACTTAAAATAAGTTCTTATAACCACTGACAGTGTTCCGGTTGACCTATTGTCTGTCCCCTGTGGCGCAGTCGGTTGAGTGTTCAGCGTGAGTGATTCCGGTTTCAAATCCCGGGTAGAGCAAGGGTGTGATTTATGCTTGTCCGTAGGAGTCAACTTTTCTTGGGAAATGTCACTTCCAATAGGAAAACTACGAGAAAAACGTTGTCTAGGAATAAAAATATTAGTGCCGTAAATCTGGAAAAGTGTGCGCATTTTGTGGTACTTCTACAAGTAAAACCTTGAAAACTAGTAACCAAAAGAATGCTTGCCTTTTCTTGTAATGAATATATTATCCTATTAAGAGGGCTCGCAATATATATATATATATATATATATATATATATATATTTAACGTTACAGTCAAACGTGTATTTCAGTCACATTTGCACATTGAGAATCTAAATTAATATATAAAATTCTTTTAAACATAAATTTATTTATACCACAAATATAGTAGAAAGATTATATTTTATATTATATTTAAATAAATACGTTACAATTAGAAATCGA
Source organism: Dryococelus australis (assembly GCA_029891345.1). Taxonomy (NCBI): domain Eukaryota; kingdom Metazoa; phylum Arthropoda; class Insecta; order Phasmatodea; family Phasmatidae; genus Dryococelus; species Dryococelus australis. Next base: position 71,350,257 of record CM056996.1, read on the forward strand.
ACCTATAACTTCTTGAGTAAATGCGTGTGGCCTTAACTTCAACAACAACAAAATTAATTTACTTATTACTATAACGATAACGTTAGTTTCTAACCTGTTTGTCTAATAATTTGACAGGCATATTATTTTAAACTGCTAATGTGTTAGTTTTTAATGCCTTTCAAATAGGATTACACATTTGCACATTCTTTGTTTCAAAATAGGGAAAGTATTTTCTCTTTATGAACATTGCATTTGGGATACCATTTACTGCCATGAATTACATACAAACGTTTATTACAGTCTGTTAAGTTAGTACAAATAACTGTATCATAAATGCTACAGCAATAGTTTTATATTGGATACACAGTCTGCTGAAGCCAGCGTTATTTGGGGAAGAAGAGAAAGAAAGAAAGAAAGAAAGAAAGAAAGAAAAAAAATCTATACAAGTGGCATTAATTTTGCACGAGAATCGGAATTCTAGAAACAAAACATAAGCCGACAAGATAATTAACACCTTTTTATATAAACTCTAAATGTTTACTGTGATTTTCGTGAGCTTTTAAATTTGAACACCCAGTCGTACGTCGACCACAATTTCACATTAACTACCGTTTAGCACGGCAAGCATGCTTACACGCAGATTAATTGGGTGGAATTTGTGAAGTAGTTGAACACTATGCTGTAAATTATAATTGTATAATTAATTAATTTAAATTATATATCAATAGGTATTGTTAGCATAATGTTCTCATTGCATTCGTTTTACACGTTAGCACACTTCTAAATGAAAACAAATTAGTTCCATCGATACTAAATACATGCAATGATAAATCTATTATATATAATCAGTAAACATATATAGCACGTCTACATCATGTATGGTATACATGTAAGTAAGCTGTCGAATAAATAAGAACATTTAAATCGGTGGGTCACGACCATGGCTACCTTTCATTGCCATTGTGTAGTATTTAGTCTTGAAGTAGGAGGCCGGAAATGAAGTTGAGAGAATTTTTTGCATTGTTCCGCTGTACAATACGAATTTCGTACAACTTAAATAATTAGATAAGATACATTTTAAAATGGAATAATAAAAACTGTAATAAAAGTACTTAGAAATATACTGATAAAATACTTATTGTTGGGATAGTTAAAAGAAATTATTGATATGCTTTTTTAAAATCAACACGACAAAATATTTATTCGTCCCCTTGCTCTCATATACATCTCTTAAACCCTTGTCACCGCATATGTCCCGATAGCCGAGTGGTTTTAAGGCGTCTGCATGCTTTGGTGCCAGTGTGACCACAGAAAATGTAAGGTTTTTAAAATATTTTTTAAAACAATTTTAATCATTAATTTTTCTGATTTTTTGGAAATTCTTAGAGGTAAAAGTTTTACATTTTCAAAAAAAATTGAATATTGTATAATATAATTTATTTTTGAAGTTTTCTTTGGGTAAAACAAACGATTTTGAGAGAAAATTCCCAGAAAGCGGCCAGTCGGGTGCGGTTCCTTATCCTGAAACCTGTGTATCGATTTGGCATAACCTATGCCTGTAAAACCAATATGACCGCCACTGCTTTGCCTTCGAGAAGCGAGCCTCGAAAATCTTAAAAATGGTTGATTTTTGCCTTTCTGCGGCTAGTTTTGGCTCGATTCTTTTTGAAAGAAAAACGGGAAATTTTTAAGAAAAAATGAAAATTTTACGAGATAAAGAGAAATTTCGGGTGATAAACGGGAAATTTTGCATGTAAAAGGGAAATTTTAGGTTTTTTTTTTTTTTTTTAGGTTAAAACAAGCGATTTCTAGAGAAGAATTCTATGATAGCTGCCAAAATCCCCTGATTGCCCGTTCATTCAGCTTAACTGAAGAGAATTTTCGAAGAGAATCACATAAATGCTGCTTAATTTATATCCGTTTGCTATTTCTACGTAGTAATTGGATTTCAGTATTTTAATTGCTTTTAATATGTCACTTTCCTTATAATTATAGATATGGGCCATTGTTTTAAATCTGTCAAAATGATTCCAATAAAGTTCTGATGTATTTCTTATTACGGCTTATTGTAAATTTCCGCGTTTTTAGTTTCTGCAATGTTAATTTACACTGTTAATTATTCTTTCGGTAATGCGGGATGATTTTGTTCTTCACGGCATATAAAGGGAAGTTTTAGCGTCCAAGGTAGGTCCCTGGTGGAGTACTAGTTTTCACTGCTTGGAGAGCAGATACCGTGTGAGAACAAAATTAATAATTAGTCTCTGATTGGCTAAACAGCCCCACCAGTCATAAGAGAAGGCAGAATATGGCAACAGTCTCAATAATAATGAACCTCAGTTACAGCCTAGAGTATACAAAGGCAAGGAAGTCAAACACGATATCCGTCAAGACCACTTGGATACGTCTGAAGTACAAGAGACCACAGTCAGCAAAAAAAAAAAAATCAAACTCTTTACCAGTATGTGATAAAAGTGTTGTCCCTGCACAGAAAATGTGGTTATTTGTAAAAAAAATTTGTAAGAAATTGTATAATAATAATACACTTAGTTGGCGTGATATCGTCATAGTTGCAACTTACGTTGACCCAACGGTCGACCTTTTGTGACATTTATGTTGACCTTGAACGCATCATAAATAGAGAGTTGGTCCAATTTAATATGCCAACGAACATTTGCAACTACGAAAATGTTATCAAATTATTTAGCGTCCGTCAGACAATTGCGCCACTAAATCAGATCATACCAGTATATAACATAAGTATATATTTTTTAAAATAACAAAACTGTGTTTTATGGCTTAGTAACAAGATGATAAACATAATGTTGGTAATTGGTATGCATTTTTCTGTTTGGCCAACGTTGTGCAAAAAACATTTGATGTCAAATTATGAAACAAACGTTTTCTTTATCATTAATACCTTTTTGTAGTATTTTAAAAATTACTAATATTATTTCAAGACCTGAAATCTTTTCTTTATGAATTATATTTAATTGAATACATGGTATGTAAATGTTGGGAACACAACGGTTGACAATATGGTACGTGTTGCTTTGTTAGGCCAACATCGTGTAGCCAGCATTAAATAATTAAAAAATAATAACAGTTTTGTAAATTTGCTTTGAATCTATAGCTTTTTTAACACCCGATCCATGCCTTATTATAGATTTATTAATTGGCCATGTGTTGGTTACTTGTTGGAAAATCTACTTTCAGCATTTGGTAAGGAAGACTAACGTTCGTTGCGCCAACGCTCTACAGCCATCATTATGTCATTAGTATAAATTGCTTCAAATGTTAAAGTATAACTTTTCGCAGAATATAAAATTTTACAAAAGTCATTTTCCTTTAAATACTGTTTTGTTTTTTGTGCGTCAAGAAAACGCTGTAAACATAAGAGTTGGTGATGGGTACTTTGTTATGTAGGATAACTTTGCGTTACATATATTATTTGCTTTTATCGTTAATTGTTAAACTTTTGTTTGGATTAGTGATGCTTTAGAAATAAATAATATATGTATTTTGTGTGTTAGTAGTTGGTAAATATACGGTTGTAACTGCTAGGTGTTAGTATATTTGTACAATATCTACATATTTTGACATTTGGTGGGTAAAGTTGGGAATATTAAGTTGTATTCAAATATAAATATTTGGTCAATATTTTGGTATAAAAAGATATGTATCTTAGACCAATTATTATTTCAAGGCAAAATTCACAATTATATCAATCAGAGCGACTTTACTTGGATGAAGTTTTAATGCACGTGTGTAAACCAAATTCTTCAGGCGAAAATTAAAATATATAAATAAAAGCGTAAGTTAGGTGTTATAACATATAAATTTTCTATTAGATTTTAGTGCCATTTGAGATATAACAGCTATTTTATGCATTAATTTGGAAGAAATTATTATAGGAATTGAGTTTATATTTTAACAGTTGGCGTTTGGTTGGCACATTAAAATGGAGGACTATGGTGACTTGTATGATAGTCTGAAAGAAAATTTGGCATATGTAAATATGCATGTATTCAGTACAGTTTCACAAATATGTATGAGGAAATTATCATGGCACTTTGATAATTATATAAATTGCGTGCCTTGACTCAACAAAGGCCTTAAAAATAAATGTGTGCCATTATGGCAAGTGTGTAAGGCACAACCTGAAATACATAACTATTTTCGCATGTGATGGTAGTTAAAATAGCTTAAAAGTAGTAAAATATAACGTATTAATAAACTAAGGAATATAAGGCAGTATAGTGAACTAAGATAGCACAAAATATTGAATTTCGCCTGTTTAAATATTCAGTGTTAGAGTGGTGTAGTGGATAACACATTAGACAAGTAACTCAAAAAGCTTTGGTTGGTGCCCACTTGATAACGAGTATATTTCTTTGTTCCTAGATCGTAATAGAAGAGTATAAAAATAGTATAAGTATATATCGCAGGACGTATTAAAACCTAAATATTGTTAAAAAAATATGTTGAAACTTCACTAACCAAAGTTTGAAAGCAATGTTTATTGGTTGGCATTGTAGATGTAATAAAAAGATTAGCCAATACACTACCTATGTTGTAATCTGTGAGTGGGCCTTTGGTTGGTAAATGGCTAGACATTGGTTGGTGCCCAAATAATACAATGACAATAGGTCAACGTAGGCCTATCATTTTGTTGTTTAGCCAACATAATTTTTACAACTTTGAACCAACCTTGGAGCAAAGTTTATCAGAGAAGTAAATAGAATATGTCGTATAAGTAATATTTTTCAGGCTCTGGAAGGGACAAGAAACACAATATGCGTAAAGTAAATAAGAGAGGTAGATAGTATTGAGACTTCAAAGGCAAAATTTACAAGAAGACATCTGTCGTAGTTTCTAAAACTTATGTGAAAGAAATATTTACTATAATAATTATGGTACTAAGACTAAAATTGCAAGGTAAAATTTCTAAAAATGACCACGTGTAAGAATGAAGCACTATGCGAGAAAAATCATAAGGATTTAATGAGCTTGTTGCTGATGGTAAACTCTAAAAGACGAACCATATAGGAGGCTTTTACAGAAGGACACTTAAAAGAAATTATTGGAAAAAGGCGTATCTTTTTAATATGCCACAAGACCTTCGACAGAAGATAATTGAATCTTGATCTCAAAAAAAAATCATATCACGAGAATATAATTTTACGACAAACGGGTTGATAATGCGACTTAAAATTAATAGTAAAATTTGTTGTTATAAATAATTAAGTAATCGCTGAAATCTCACTAACTGTAATTAATATATAAAGAATAGTTAGGTCTGCACTGCAGGATAAATGTGGCGTGTAAAGTTAAATATCTAACCCAAAAGTTATTTCATGCAGAACTCAAAGTGTCTGTCCTTACCAGAGACGTAGAACACAGATTCCCAGCCCAAGTGGCTCGCGAGGTAGGCGGAGAGCACCATAGACACGATAAAGCCAATCGACATCCCCGAGAAAACCATACTGCCGAGTCTGTTTCTTTCCAGTTTAGGTATCCACTGGGCAATCAGGAACTCCATGCTGGGGAACGTTAGGCCCTGAAGAACAACGTAAGTTTACAGCGAAAAAAAATATGTGTGACTTTACTTAAAGGTTATTTACGATTGCCAAAACACACTGGTCACAGTCTATAAAAGTATTATTTCAACAACAAAGTTAGGCACAGTATTACAAACAAAAGTCATACATTAAATTTAAATGTTTACTATATGTTTTACTATTATCACTAAAAATTTAGTTGTTTTATGAAATATATTAGGTGTACTCATATAAATGCAAACGTACACTCATGCCTACTACCAAACTATATAAAATAAGAAAAGCAACGGTTTAAGTTAAAAAAAAGTGGGTAGACATAAAACATTGCCCTAATGAGACATTATAAAATGGACAAGAGAAAAACACTAACCAGAAAAGACATAAAACATTTACCAGAAGAGACATAAAATAATGTGAAAGAAATTTGGTCCAGAGGCAAAAGACAAAGGACGTGACAACGAAAAAAAAAAATTGATTGAAATATAATAATACATTTACACTTCATACATTTTCAAACATGATCAGTACGCCTATGGTTATGAATTTATTTGAAACCACGATTGACGTTAAAAAATTTTAACTTGATAATTCTGATGAAAAAAATTTATTTTTTGAGTAAGAGTACAATATAATAAAATGTAACAGATCAAGATTGTAAAGCTTATAGTATTCTACTTAAAGTGGATGATTAACGGTGATCTTCTTGAGATACAGTTAAAATATATGTTTTAAACCTGTACTTTAAGACGACTATTGTTTATAAATTATGTCTGTAAGTTCTAAGCTGTTTTCTTTTCGTATTTTGGTTTACTCTGTTCAAGAATAGCGAATAATTATATAGCAGAATCTTACGTCTCTTTAAATTATTTGGCACATTTTATATATTGCTGTTTGGTGGTATGAAGGAACCAAACAAAATAATGTAGGAAACAAAAATATCGATTTTGATGTTAAAGATTTAATTATAGATTGAAAGTACTCACAGAAGGGAATTTAAGCTGATGTCTTAATCGCCCAGTCTATGGAAGTAGACAACGCTTTCAAGTCTTGCCGAGTTCGGTATATCTCTAATAGTTATATTTGATATTGGCAGTCATGCTTTTGACTTAGTTGTGGAATGTGGTGCTATTTGTGGCTTGGTTCCACTTTATTTAATACATTTTATGTTAATGCCAGGCACTGACTTTTAAGGTATGATTTAAACTGTTTTAATCATGCGAAAATATATAAGGCTGATTTTCTGTGCAGTACGTTAGAAGATTTATTTTACAGTCCTACGAATATCAAATAATGGCATCAAACACATTGCATTTCTAATGTGTGCAGTACTAATGAAATTGCTTACAGAAATGGGAATTGTTTTACATGGAACTTATGAATTTTTCTTGTAGAAATATGATTTATATTTTCTGAGTGAATGTGAAGTGTATGATGAAGATTATGGAGCGGGTGTAGCAATTGCTTAACAGGCAAAATATTTTGGTTTAATTTATTTGTTATATCTATATAAAACTCCTTTCGTTCGTGAAAAGGTACTGTGGTAAATCAAATCCCATGGCTTAAGTTTTACGTGTGTTTAATTTAATTTAATTTTATTTTTTTCGAAATCACTCGAGGCGAATGCTGATATGTTTCCTTAACACTCGGCCGAATTATTCCCCAGTTCTGCTTGTCTGAGTTACTTTGCACATCTCTAATAACCCCGCTGTCAACAAGATGTTAAGCCCTCCTTGCCCACCAACTTCTGTTAACGTTACCGTCTCTGCATACTCTACGTAACAAAATGTTCTACTATAGAATATGGTTAAAGCTCACCTCGCAAAGACCTTCGGCGATCCTAATGGCCACCAGAAGGTATATATGAGCTCTAGTTGCGACAGGCGTTATCAAGGCGAGAAAGGCCGTAACGCACACTCCAAAGTAATACACACGGTGACCTCCAAATCTAAGCGCTGTCCAGCCTCCGAGTATCTGCACCGTGATGTACCCGTAGAAGAAGGCACTCAGTACCACACCTTTAAACAAGGGGCTCCAATCGAAGTCCGTTTCCTATTTAAAAAAAGGAAGAAAAAAATTTGGACTATTGCTTTAAATAAAGTAGCAAAATTTTTCATGGTTTCACGTACAAAACAACATTACAAAATTATTAATACAATTAAATCAGTAAAGTGTATGATCCTATATTTGCTTTGTTTAAAAAAAATGTAGTTACCAAGTAACTGCAAAGCTATTAAAATAATCGTATGAAAGAATAGAATACATAGTAAAATTATATGTAATGACAACTTTTACAATGTCAAATGGTTACAATAATATCGCAAGTTTTAAGTGTTGGTTTTCATCGTGAATATCAGTTTTATTATTTATTGACGGAGTAGTACACAACGTGTACCTAATATCAATTATATACACTATGTGTCATATGAATATCACCATCAGAAAAAATTATCGACAAGAAGTCAAAGCTGTCATACAGTACCATAACAGAAAATATTGGAGATGATTAAAGTTAAAGTGAGTAGCCTAAGGGATAAGCAATGCACTATCCAATAGACTGATGGCTCAATGATAAACGAGTGGGAAACAAATAGAGTTCACTTAACTTAAAGCATGTTAAGAGCCGTGTGCTATACATGAGTCTGTGTATGTTGTATAAACGAATGATGATTATACGTTGATATATCGTGAACCACCAATAAGTGATAATCTACTGTGATTGCAAAGTGAGCAGAAGCCATATAAAACTCTAGCAAACGGTTGAGTTAAAACATTAAAACCTCCAACTCACAGAGCAGTAACAGTACTAATCAATTCATCCAATCCAACGCCTGGCACACAACTGATTTCACGCCGTATGTACAGCGACTGCTATCGGGCGATCACTACCGAATCGTGCAGTCATACGTCAAATGGTTTACCATCTTTCTCTTATTGTGGGTTGCCTACCTTTCAGGCCAGTCACATTCTGTTTGAAATTCCCGCACGGATTTCTTCAAAATGGTTCACCCGAGAGTGTTCCGACAAGGTGACTTTTTTGTTGAATTAGAAGTGTTAATTCATAATTTTGTCGTAAGAAACAGTTTGCAGGTTATAGTTACAAAGTGTCACGGTGGTAACCCCCATTTATTTAATGATATGGGATGATATCACCATACGCAATTTCAAAGGTGTAAGATCTCCGTTATCCAAATAATAATTCACAGTCTTGTTACTTTATAGCGAGTACTTTATGGTATTTTAATTAAAATACTTTAATAAAATCTACACCTTTATGAACATATAGCTCCCTTAGTTATCACTTAAAAGAAAAGTGTTTATCACATTTTCGGCTCAAATTTTCGTAAGGAACAACCTACCGGAGTTTGCTGGTGTTGTTTACGTACTGCTGTGACCCCGCATTCGCCAGATGGTCACGCATTCAATTAAGAGGGTGGCGTAGTTCAGAGACAAGAGCGGTTGTATAATAAAAGACTGCATTTATTGAATACAAATAAATGTACAAACAAAGAATCAAGAAGATATAAAACTCACTAGTCTTCGTCTCAAGGTACACGGACGCCCTTATGGGAGTGATATTTACCCAATATATCATTAACGACTATGTTCAGGCTCGTCTCGACAGCATCTCTCTCTCTCGAAGTTGAACCCGGACCGCTAGGATGGCGGTCCTCTCGCCGATGAGGTCTCTGGCCTCCCTCAGGTGTGGTCTGGATCAAATATGGCCGCGAGCTACCAGCGCTCGCGCCATTTATACCCTGGCGCCCGACCTTGTTTAGGTAACATCCCCCCCCCCCCCGGCTGTTTCCATAACTCCTGTTGTCATGGTCGAATTCCTTCCAGTCTCGGGCTCGGCCTGGCAACCCTTTCCTGTGATGCTCACAGCATGACCCCCTCTCCTTGGTAGTCATGCGTCCCGCGCGAGCAGAACTGGGGTAGATGATTTGGGGGGAAGGTACCTTGAAAGGCCGGGTCAGGCGCGCCGTATGCTGAACCCTTTGAGCTGCCGGAGAGAGCCTTTCTTCCCCGCGGAAGCCGATTGGGTAACAAAACAAAAGTGTTCTCGCGCACTGAGTATTTGGTATCCCTAGGGCATTGGGAGTAACGTGAGGCTAAGGGTTGTGTTATTGGCTTAGCATCATGCTGCTGTGCCTGAGGTTGCACATTTATGTATTTTATATTTTTTTTCTTCCATTTAGGATAACAAGTTAATTTTCTAGATGGACTTGCATCTCTATAGTGAGCAATATTACCAAGGCTAGAACATATTTCAAGTGATTTGACATAGATTCGTAGATCGTATAATATTGAGTGACACACATATACCTATTTTATTAGGAAAATATGACGGTACTATGGTTTGTGGTATTGTTTGTTATCTAAGATGTGTAATTGTCAACATATTTCTATGTAAGACACAAGTATTTACTTTCTTTTACGGCTGGTTTGTACATTACGGTTATTTTAGTCGCGAGTACATATTGTTTACATGAGACATTATTATTTTACGTAGTTTCTGTACAAGGTGCACTCGAGGTGCAGGATTTATTTTTCTTTACTGTATTAGTCTACAATATTTTTAGCCGGCAATAATTTTAAATAACTAATAATAGGTATATTGCTTCTTGTTGGCGTTGTTTGGGAGGGGGGATGTACTCGGCACCAATCGTTAACTACAAAAAAAAAACTTGTAATTCCGGCACCGACCACAGGGATAGAGGAATTTGAGGCAGTGCGATTCACCAATTTAAGCCAACATTCCACAATAGCCCTATATAGGTGTGCTACGTGCTACTCTTTTAAACTACTGAGTGGCATAATTGTGCCGTCCTGATGCTGTAGTCAGTTTTTACATTTGGTGCTACTCTATAGCAAGATTAACACTTTGATACAAGTCTTATACATTAACATTTAAAAGATTTTACATACAGTCTTGATTCTCTATTTGTATATCCTAATTTTTGGCCAGTGTAAATGAAGTATGTACATTCTACAGATAATTAAGGAAAATAGATGGGGCGCCCATCTATGAGTGAAGTTACAAGTTATGGCGTTTTCGCAGCACGGATGATATCCGTCAAACAGTGCTCTCTAAAGCTTACCAGTTTAAATTACTTAGCACGCTTAAATGTACTACTGCACTCTGCTGGAGTAAGCTGTAATTGTGGGGTCCGATGCGTTCTGATGCATATGCACAAGTCGCTCCAAGAGTGCGCTACTTGTTCTGCATTGTGCAGAAATCATATTAGTGTAGCACCTATATTCGTATTACCTGACGTACGCGTAGTGTGCCATATTGTACTGTTCTCAAGTTTTGGGCGCAACGGAAGTTAGTGCGGTAGGTGAGCGGGTATTTAATTGTTATCTGACCTGCTTTGTACATTATCGCCTAAGCGCTTTTCATGTTAAATCACAATTCTAAAAAACGGTAATGCCACGTATGTGAGCGGTGCGTGTCTGTAATATGTCTGCCAGCCGTCCTTGGAATACTCTTATGTGATTGTAAGGTAAGGTAACGTACATTTTCCACCTAAGCTGTTTGAACCACTTTGTTCAATAAAATCACGATTTTGACTATTTTGTAATACAGTACAGCGAGGGCGGCAGTGAGACATAGTATTGTTGCCATACTGATATAATCGAAGTGCTCCTGCGGTATCACTGAAAATACATGTAATTGAAACTGTATGGGAGTGTAGTTGTTTTGAATTTAATCTAACGTCGGTAGCCCTGCGTGTTGAATTTTCCGATCGTTATTTATACTTTTGTTTAACGTGTAAAACGAAATACCTTAATTGAGTTTCAATTGTTTCACTTCGAAGTTGTTTTGTTTTATCCAGTGAATTGGCACAACTGCATGAGTAATTGGCAGCTCCGGGCTCCTTGTATCGCAAATGTGGGTGGCGTGAACAATTGTCAATTGTCCTGTGGTTAACTTGCACCCACACGGAACGTGGATTTCAATGCTGCCAAATGACGTGTTTGGAATTTTCTTACTGAGCGATGCATTAATGCAGCGTAATACCAACGTGTTGGATGCATTTGTGATGATATACTGGTGTGGCTGGATAGAATTCACACTTAAAGGTTTACCTTGTATACAAGTGAATTCGCAGAGCTGATATAACTAGTCAATACTGTTTAACTTGATAGCTGCTTCAACACAACTAACTTGTGGGCTGTCATCTATCTGCTTGGCAACAAAATAAACTCCGTTAGCCTGTCCCTGTGTTGTTGGTACCTGACGTGTTTCTTGGGTGTGTTTGTCTATGGCAAATATTTCGTTAGGAGTAGTGATATGGCAAGTTTCATTCTGAAATATATATTATACGGTACCTTTGTTGTTTGGAAGAAATGCCAGTTATTATTGACGTTTTGTACCACCACTTGTATTTTCAATAATATTTGTGTATTAGACAACATACATTCCGTAAGGGAGGTTGTGTAATATTTTATGATTTTTTGTATCGGTATACTGAGTCTGAATTTGAGATCTTTAAGTGTTACTTGAAGTTTTTCTAAGTCTAACATTAATGTTTTACGGGACCCAGCTTATAAAGGCAAGTGATTACGCTGGCAGTGTTGAATGTAGGTACCAATTCGTTGTTCATTTATTATGTAATTCATAAGTTGTAACAGAATACTTGTTAACATTTGACCTTGAAGTTTTGCAACTTCAACGTAATGTGTTTATTAGTGACCTTATCTGACGTGGAATTGATTTTATTAGCAATAGAATTTATTTTAACTTCTACTTGGGATTTAATTTCGGAGATACCATGGATTGAAATATTCAAGTTCTTGTTAAATAGAATAATGTTATTCTTTAACTCATTTAGTTGTATTGCTAACATTTCGTCATTGGATAGGAGGGATTTTAGGTATTTAGTTGTGAGGATGTCGCACCACCAGCTGGCGACATTCCCGAATAATGTAATAACTCTCTATATTCTGCTAGTTAGAGACATTTCATTTTAAAAATCGTCAACAATGCTAGTTGTGGTGTCACTGAAGTATTTATGATATTCTCTGCATCGTTTCATACAGTGGTTTTCCGCATTGAGCATGCACTGTGGAGCCACGTCTGGAGGTTGGCAGGTTGGTGGGGCTGCTGGAGGGGCATACTGTAGATCAGTTGTAGCGTCTCTTTATGATGTAGTTGTGGGTACAGCTCCCGGAAATAGACTCCGGCATGGGTGCGGCAGAGCTGGTCACCTGTGGCAATTAGGAACATATGCAGAACAAAGATTACCGTGCTGTTGGCCATATGTCCCATGTTACCTGTGACATAAAATTTCGGTATTAACACTGTATATTAGCAAACTTTATGTTTCTGGTGTTCACTGTTTTGATTTTTGTATCACCTCATTTGTTGCGAATTTCAATAGAAATTGTTGACAGCCCTAACATGTCGTGTATCCTATTGGGTCCGTGGTACCTACATGTTAAAACCTTTTTCCTTGCACGATTTTTAATATATATATATAAAATATATATATTGAATAACGTTCCTCTGTCCGTTAAAATGGTTTTCGGGCACCCAAATTGTAGTGTAACATCCTTGATGAAGTTAGCACAAGTTATTGCGTCAATTTACATGACTGATTTTGCCACAGCGTAACGCCTGAAAATTACTGTAGTTAATAACATTTTCTTAACTCCCTTTTGCGGAATTTTTTAAGGGGCCTTTAGCATCCAGTCCCAAAGAATGAAGTAAGGGAGAAGGGGGTGAATTGGTGTCATCTGCCCTTTTGGTTTCTGGTTTGATGACTTTATCATTTGACACACAGGGCAGTTTTTAATGTAGTTTTTAACGTCCTGGTTGATTGTGTCCCAATAATAGGCATTTTTGATTTGTTGTAAGGTTTTAAATTGACTGAAATGGCCTCCGCCGAGAAGGGCATCGTGGTGTGCAGTAATGATTTCAGGGACATCATATTTTGGTACTAGGGTTAATTTCTTTTCACCCATGGGCGTTTATATCTTCATGTATATTTCACTGTTGCCGGCTATAACGTATCATCGCGCTAATCGGTGATACTTCGCGTCTGCTTTGTCAGGATCTGTGAGCGCGATTTTGAGTTGCAGTATATGTGGGTCACTAATGAACTCGTCTAAAAATGGTGAGGTTATTATTGGTGATTTACGCTAGGAGTAAGTGAGAATCGTCTTCGATTTGGATGTATACCTGTTCGTGGTGATAGACAGGTAAGTAGTGTGGTATGTTGTTGTGTGTTTTATAATGATTTTACAGTCAAGTAATGGGTCCGTGAAAGTGGACTTAATTTTGTTGTCTTGGTTTTCCATTGAAATTTCTATGTTTACAATGTGCTGATTATTTTGGAAAATGCCTGTAGTGGCGAGTATTGTTTATTAATTATGGTCTTTGCTACTCGTGCTTTATCCATCATGTGAATTTCGGCTTTAATGAAGTTTTTATGTCGGCCCAGTTATTTGCAATATATTTAACACTTGTTGTCTTAATTGTGTCATGTTTTTCTGTGTTTTGGAATAAGCTTTTAGCTAATGATGTGCAGTTGAGCTCAGTATTTTTAACTTCGTGTTTTGTGTTGTTGATGTGTGTAGACATTGTCTTGGCCTTTCTCATAGTGAGTAATCTGATCATCGTGTCAGCTAATAGGTTTAATTTTCCTTTTACTATTTTTGGCTCAAAGTCGTACTCCGCGAGCGCGATAGCAATCTTTTGAATACGAATATTATGTAAGCCGTGGTTTTGAGGTATCTCAGATTGGCGTGGTCTGTTTCGATTGTGAATTTCTTACTGTACAAGTATTGTCGGAAGTAATCAACTATTTATTTTACCGCTGCTAGCTCTTTCTTTCTCTCTCTCTCTCTCTCTCTCTCTCTCTCTCTCTCTCTCTCTGTTGCTGACAACGTGACTCATTCAATGATAGTTTTTTCGATGCGAATGCAATGATTGTATGATCCTTGGTGCCTGGAATCTACTGCATAAGGACCCCGCCTATTGCTGTCTGCGACATATCACAAGCTAGAATGATGTTTCTGTGTTCGTTGAATTTGGCCAGTATAGGTGAGTTTCCTATAGCTGCTTTCAGTTTGTCAAATTTGGTATGTTCTTTGTTGCTCCATTTGAATGTGATGTTGTCTTTTGTGATTTCAATAATTGGCTCTGCTTTGCGGGTGTAAATGTGTATGTATCTGTGCAAGAATGAGGTGAGGCCGAGAAAAGTGCATAATTGTTTAACCTTTTTGGGTGGTATCATGTTGTTAATAGTGTCCATTTTCTCTGGGTGTGAACGAATGCCCATTGGTGTGATGTAATGCCAGAGAATTTTGATTTTTTTCTTCCGCGAAATAGAATTTCTTTGATTTGATTTTAACATTAAATTTCTGTAATCTTTCCGTTACTTTGTGTATGTTTTTTAAATGTTCTTGAAAGGTGTCCCCAATGATAAGAATGTTGTCTATGTATGCTATGACGGTCTTCCCCCATAGTAGCCCTAGCATAATGGCTACAAAGTTCTGAAAATAATTACGGCCGCTTGCGAACCCCACTGGCATTCTGACGTATTGGAGGAGCCCAGTGCCACCGCCAAAAAATGTGAGTTTCTCACAGTTTTCCTTACTGACGGGAATAGCATAAAATACGCTAAAGATATCGATGGAGCTGATATATTAAAAATTTTGTAGCATGTTAATTATATATTTCATGCACGGTATTGGGTACTGTACTTTTTTGAGATATTGGTTTAATAGTATAAAGTTTTTCTTCATTACAAGACTCGGCACAGCGTAAGGAGATTCAGATGGCGTTACTATTCCAGCATACACCATTTTTGTTCTATTTGATTTAATACTTCTTGTCTTAGCTTGGGGTTAATACTGGATGGTCTAGTATGTATGGGTTTTTCCGTTGTATGTTCTAGTTTAATTTCGTAGATTTTGTTTCTGTTAATTCCGTGATAGAAATTTCGAACCTATCGCTATATGTGTGTAAATGTTATTGTAGGACTTGTCTCTTGTGCAGTGCTAGTTTATTGTTGATGATCCCTACTGTGGCCTTGTGTATTCCCGTCTAGATATTTTCCATTTTTTTGTATGTAATATTCTATCATATTACTTGTATGCTGTTCTATACCGTTGGTGCTTAAGGGAACTTTCAATAGTTTGCTATTGTCCGAAGCATGAATAAACATGAGGTTTTTGCTAAGGATCGGTACAATGTCGTATTTCTTTATGAAATCCATCCCAAGTATAATGTCTAATTTCAAATGATCAATTAAAAGGTAATCTTGTTTGAAAGTGTGCCCAGATGTACTGACATCAATGGTAGGGTTAAAGTGTGGTGTTTCAATCACATGTGTGGCTCCTACTAAAGTAAATGTTTCAGTCACTGGCACGCATTGTTGACCGGTAACAAGTGATGTTGCAATGCATGATCGTGACCATCCTGTATCAATAAGTGCGAGGACGCGTGGTGCTGATGTATTCATAAAATGCGTGCGACACTCGTCCTTGCGTCCTGAGGTGCGGTGTTTATATCCCGTCTGTGTGTGGAACTGGTCGTGGCTCAGACTGCTCGCTCGCTTTTCATCATCGCCAACTTGTTCCGTGTTGATATTTGCAAAGAGTGTTGTTTGGTCATTGGTATCATTTACAGCACGCGGTAACTCGAGTTTGATTTGACCAATGTTTAAACTTCCAGAAACGTTCTCCAATGTCCGTGTGGAATTATTTTGTCTCGTTTAGAAACAGTGGACACACAGCTGCTTGGTGTCCTGTGTACAAACACATAGCACATGTCATGGACGTCTGACTGTGTGGGCCGATGAAGGCCGAGCAGACCGTACGTTCTGTCTGATTCTGCTGACTCTTGCATTCAGCTGTGATGCTGCGTGCTGCGGTAGCGGTAGCTTTCTTATTTACGGTGCGCTCTTCTTTTATGGCCGCTGCATTGTCGTGTTTGAAAATATGCTAGTCTCTACTTATCCATGTTACCCTGCTATTGGGTTTCCCTGACTTGCATTTTTGGTCCCGAAACTGGATACTAGGAGTGTTGTGTCCTCTGTAGTGTTTCGCAATTTCTGTTTAAAATTTTGTTTTTGAGTTTGATTTGGGTAAACAAAGTTTTCACCTTTGGCGTTGAATTTTTAGTGATTTCCATGTATGAACGGTGATATACTCGTTTGCTGAATAGGACTTTACAAGCGCCGTAGTTTATTTTGGTTGTAAGTTGTATTTGATCGGCCTTGGGTCTGGTCATTGTGTCTTTGCTTGAATGCAAAATTTTGTGAACGCCCTTGAGTGTTGCGATGGGTGTTTATATCAGTTTGGTAGTTTTTTCGTGTGTTAGGTCTGTAATCACCCAGATTCTGTGAGTTGTTTTTGTTTCCCATTTTGCGATAGTTGCCTACGTATTCTTTTATTACGATGATTCGTTGTTGGTTGTGTCTAGTGTAATTGTTTTGCTGGTTGCACCTGTATTGTCTGTAATTAGGGATTTCTTTATAATTACGTGAATTTCGCGTGGGTGTGGTGCTGTGTTGTTCGTGCGCTTCTAAGCTGAAGCTTGCGATTTCCTCTTTTCATTGTGTGACCTCGGTTCTCAGTGATTCTGTATCTGTGTTGAGTTGGTTAGTGTTGAGAACTTAATTGTGCCTAAAAGGCCTAGTTCTACTGTTTTAAGATTAGTCATCATATCCGTGATGGTGTCATTCTGCAATCCGATACTTTTATCAGCGATGGAGGGGAGGAGGAATCGCCATACTATGCAAATGAATTCCGTGTCGTTGACATGTTGGTTATATTTGAGTCTATAGTATAGGAGATCTTCTATGTGTTTCTGTGTGCTTTCTCCCATTTTTTGTTCCTTAGTGTACAGTAGTTGTTTTAGTTTCTCTTGGACTGCCGGGAATGAGAATGAAGTTTTGAGCTAATTGACGATTGTGTTCCGAGTTATTTGGCCCCTTGGTTCTATACAAAATTTTCTATTGCCGATCCATTCAAATAGAATTTTAGTCTGCAGTATTTCTCCGCCTCATCCCAATTGTTCATGTCCGCAGCTAGATTGTATTGTTCTAAGAATTTATCCATGTTTTCTGGACTTTTGCCTGTGAACTTTGGAATTTCATGGGTTGTTGTAAAACGATGTTGAGAGAGGGTGGGTTCTCCATGTTTGTGTTCGGTTCGTTGTTGGCAAGTGATGTAGCTTAGGGCGAATACGTGGTTTTGTATGTGTGTTCAGTGTTAGTTACAATCTGTATACATGTGAGGTATACTTGTTTGTGTTCGCTAACATTTTCGTAAATGACAGTGTTGGTGGGTGGTGGTGTGTTGGGCAAAAGGCCACTGTTGATAATCTTGTTTAATAAATATCTTGTTAGTCGTGTAGATGTGGCTTTTAATTCGTCGATTTAGTCCTGGATTTTGTTCGAGTTGTTTTCTTTGGATGCGATTAGGTTTTGGAATTTTGCTGTTGTGTTTGCATGTCTAGATTGTAGTTTCTTTTGTGTTCCGGACAATTGTATTATAGCATGTTTCAATAGATTTTTGACTGCTTGCACTAGTGATCGTGAGTTGTTGTCATTCATTAAGTAAAGTGTTTTGTGAGGAGGTTCGTATATGTAACTTATTGACTAACATACACATTCTGTATAAGCATTGATGTTTTATTCTCTACTTGGCGCACACAATTTAAAGTGGAACATTTGAATTTGCAAAAGAAGTACTGCCTGAAAAGGGGTTCCGTTATGAAGCATTCATTAAGGTTTTTAAAGCAGAAGCTCACACACACTCTACTGCTACAAGACAATGGGCGTCTGTGTACGGTCGTGTTTTGCTGCAGCGATATCTTTGCTTGCGCACTCGCTCAGTGACCGCAATATGCAGACCCTGAATTTTACAACGGAAGACCTTTGTATACTGTTGAATGAACTGTCAATGTTACTCTCGTTTACTACTTTGCTTGTGACTGGTATTTCCATTTCTACTGGACATTTTAATTTTAATTTAAGAATTATTACAAACTTTATGTTAACTTTATACATTTAGCTTTGAAAAAGGTGGAAAGTGTGTGCCTCCACCAGTTACTGTGAGCCCACTTTCTCCAGATGGTCACTCGTTCAATTAAAGGGGTGGCATAGTTCAGACAGGCAAGAGCGGTTATATAATAAAACACTGCATTTATTGAATACAAATAAATATACAAACAAAGCACAAGAAGATTCTAATCTTGCCGTAACACTTTAACTTCGAGACTCAATGGGCCTTATGTTACTTGAAGCTAATTCCAATTAAATAGCCTTTAGTTCGCTCTCAGGGAGAAATTAATATAAACCTCACTAGCCTTCGCCTCAAAGTACTCGGACACCCATACGTCAACGACTATGTTGAGGCTTGTCTCGACGGCAGCTCTCTCTCTCGAAGTTGAACCTAGACCGCTAGGATGGCGATCCTCTCGGCGATGAAGTCTCTGGCGGCCCTGGGGTGTGGTCTGGATCTAATATGGCCACAAGCTACCAGCGCTCACGCCATTTATACCCTGGCGCCCGACCTTGTTTAGGTAACAATTCCCCCGGCTGTTTCCATAACTCCTGTTGCCATGGCCGACTTTCTTCCAGTCTCGGGCTCGGCCTGGCAACACTTTCCTGTGCTGCTCACAGCAATACGCACAGTCATCAACTTCTTAAGGTGTAACATCGACAGTTCCTGTTGCTACTGTACTGAGGAAATCTTCAGATAAACCGTCTTAGCCTTCGACTGAGCCGCCTATGCCAGTGACATATGTATATCATTGTCCCTATAACGATAAGGCTGCCTTCGGTCATGGCAATAATATTTGTCAGCACGAATGTAGGTGTGTGTATCATCCACGTACCCTATGCTAACTATATGTTGTATGCAGATCACTGTGCGGTTACAGCGAGAACTTGTATAGCCAACAACATCCTGCCAATGTGTAACACATCGTTCATTGTAAGTTTATTGATAGTTTTGTTGTAATCAGATAACTTACGACTTTGTTTTGTGTCGCAGTGACATCTACAGTTTACAGTAGAGGCCATCCCGTACTTTTCAGTCCCGTAATGAGTGTCGTAAGTTTTTACATGAAATTATAATTTTATTGTACTCGTACACATCAATAAGTTGTAAAGGAATGCAGTTTTCTGTTGTGTTGCAAAAAGCATAAAAGAAATATGACTAACTGCAAGATAAATGAAAAATACTTCAAGGTTGTCAATGTTTATTCAGGCAATGCATATAAATCCCTTAATTAAAGATTTGTTATAAATAAATTAGTTGCTGTTATGGTTAATTGCAGAGCTCACAAGAGCCTGTGATAATTATTATGTGGAATAAATTCTTCATTACAATGACACAAATAATGCAACAATTCTGAAACACATACTAAGGATAATAATACCTATGCCAGAACCAATTAAACACAGCCATTTATTTCAGAGATGCTGTTAAGGGACAATGAAGATATGGGAAGAAGTTGAAATAAAATTGAGGAAGAGAGGCTAGCAGTAGTGTAGGGGGCTATGTATTGCGCTCATTAGCTGTAATTGGTTTATCATACTGAGTTATTACCTCTAATAGTCGAACCACTGTAGTGTATAGTAAAACCACTTAGAATTCACCAGCGATCGAAACTGTGTAAGTAATCTGGCCATAAGTAAACGAGGTAAATCTTTCATTATTTTTTAATTATTTTTAAAACATTTTTAATAACAAAGAAAATCAAGCAACAAAAACGATTACAAGTTTTCTGACAAAAAAATTAAATAATATTTGTATTATCATTTTCAAAATTTCGGACTGCTTTTGGAAGCATTAATGTAAATTTTATAGTTTTCAAGTTGGCGAGCAATGAACCAATATTACGATGCAAAGGATCAAGTAATGTTTCTCTGTGAAGTACGAATATTTTTCAAATTTAAATAAACGTAAGTGTTTCACAAGTTTTTGGTAAATATACATTCAAGGAGCGTCAAGACGTCACTCAGCGTCAACTAACAACAAAGAAGCATTTATGTTCAACACGGCTGATATATATTCGAATCACTGACTGACACTGAACATAAATCACTTTACTCACACAAACGATAAGAGCTATACTATACAGCACTGTAAATAATGACATCAGTAATCTGATTACCGTCGTCAGCAAACACAACCTGTTAGTAAAGTGCCAACAAATTGCTGGCCCGATACCTGTACTGTCGGAAGCTGTCTTTTAAATGCCAGCAGAATGCCATCTAACAATGGCATGATATCTTTTTTGAGCCAGATTGTTAGCCGTTACGATAAAGGCCTGGTGTATTATTTAGAATAACATATATATATATAATCGATAATATTTCGGCATGATATCGCAGAGCCAAAATGTTGCAACCATCTTAAAAAGTTTCTGGGCCGATTCCCAAACAGTATCTTTGTCTTTTCGGTAAGCTAGCCATCATCTTATTTATTCCAGCCTAGTAACGTTTTCGAAACAAGGCTCATTATTACAATATATATATGATGCCTTATTGGCGAAAAATTTTTGAAAAGTATTTTGAATACACAGATGTTAGCTAGCAGTTAATGGCATGATGTCATTTTTCAGACCGTGTGTTAACCATTAGAATGTTTTATTCGTGATTATATATGTGCCACGTGGTAGCCCATTGTATTTGTTTACCTTGCACTTTTTTTCATTTGTACAACCACCAGAGAGATGTATTAAAAATTATCAAAAATATTTTGTTTTCAAGCTTCCGAAGAGATAGTTTTTAAATAACTATCTGTTTATAAAATTATCTGTTATATTGTCATGGAATTTGTAAATTCCTTTATAATAATTTGTTTTGTGATTTATATGAAATTAGTGGAGAACATCAGCAGCTTAACCCGTGGAGTATAGGTTAGCATGCTGGACTATCAACTCAAGGGTCTTTGGTTCAAACCCCGCATTCGGCAAACAAAAGATTTTAATGTAAATGAAATGAATATATGTAAAGAGGAAATACCAATGATTAAAATTGTAAGGCGAAGAATTAACGTTTTTTTTTATGGTTATACTTCTTATTTCTGGACATCATGCGACTGCAGGTCCGGCATCGTAACGAAATCCAGTCGTCGCAGGTTCTACATCGTAGCGACATCCAGCCATCGCAGGCACGGCATCGTAATGACACCAACCATCGCAGGCCCGGCATCATAACGACATCCAGCCTTTACAGGCCCGGCATCGTAACGACATCCAGCCTCGCAGGTCTCGCATCATAGCGACATCCAGCCTATGCAGGCGCCGCAATGTAACAACATCCAGCCATCGCAGGCCCAGCATCGTAATGAGATTCAGCCATCGCTGGCCTAGCATTGTAGAGACAGACAGTCGCAGACCCAGCATCGTAATGACACGAACCATCGCAGGCCCAGTATCGTAATGACACCAACCAACCCGGCATCGAAGCGACATCCAGCTGCCACAGGCCCGGCATCGTAACTACATCCAGCCGTCGCAGACCCGACACTGTCGAATAGCCGCCTATCCATATTTGCCGACTTCGGAATATGACATCGGGCCAGTATCGGCTGGCCAGAGTTTGTCAGCTAGCTTTTACTGGCCTGATTCTGGCCCAAACTTTTTGTGTATGTTGGGCAGGAATACATTTTGTATCTTGCTGGTAGCAGTACAATGAATTTTTGACACTGTCGGCAAACAGTCAGCTACCAGTCCATATTTCCATCGGGCCGATTCCGGAATATGACATCGGGCCAGTATCGACTGGCCGGAGTTTGTCGGCTAGCTTCTACCGGCTTGATTCTGGCCCATATTTTACGTGTTTGCTCGATATATTCCAAATGGAAAAAAAAAACGGAGTCATGGGACTTATCATCAACTCTCATTAAATTTAGTATGAAATTATAAAGGGCTTTTTGAAATTTATTGTTTAAATTAAGTCATAATTTGCTCATATTTTGTCTGTATGCATTTTTGCCTTTGTTTAAGTGCATCAGAAATAGAGATGTAAATAAAAAAAGACAGAAGCTTTCTATTCCTTCCAAAACTTTATATATTTTTACTACACTTGACTTTTCCCTCTCTTCAAGTGGCAATTGGTATGGGCCCTTGGCATTGATGGTGAATGCACATAGAATGCAATTTAGTACTCACCTGAACAACTGTACCATTCGCCAGCAAAACGGGGTGATCAGATGTCATGGCCACAATGGCGACGCTGAGATTGCTGTGCAGGAAAGACACGTTGACAAAACCGAAGAAGGCCAGAATGCACACGATGTCTCTTCGTCTCCTCCAGAACTTCCATCGAGGACCGAGGCCATCATCGGAATCTACATGTTTGCATGTGACGTTCATATCTGTGGGTCTGAGAATAAATTTTTTGAAAGTTTCCCGTCCGTATACAAAAACTCATGAATTTTTATGCAAGTGGGAACCGAGCCAAACTACAAGTTTTGTTTTATTGACAGCTTTCCACCAGAAATGCAACTGCTACAAAGCTTGTAAAAGTTGTTTCTAAAACTCCACCAGCATCGACGGAATCTCAGGATATACCTAAAGAGTTCAATGATGCTGTTCAAACATGTCATATTAACTTGAATGTTGCAATGCTCTTTTGTTATACATACACTTCCAGACAGTAGTTAGTTGTACAAACATATTGATGATGTAATATTAAGTTTTCATTAGTAATACTTTATGTTCTTCAATGAAAACACGAACCAAAATGTAAACAAAATTACTTCTAGTTAAACACAAACCTCGATTCCTTTTCTTCATTCAGACAAATTGCTTCTTCTCGGAAAACGGATTCCATTCTGAAATAAAAGTAGTTCTTATTAAAATTAATAAATCTCGCTTAAAATGCTACATGACATTCTAAAATTGGGATAGATCTAGGGATATAAATTTCTGACACTGTGTAATAAAATGTTTGAGATGTATTTTTAAACAAGAAAACATAACTTTGACAATGCCGATTGCCGACATCTCACAAATTTCGCTAATTTTTTGTTGTGATTCATGTACTTTTTGTTTTTAAATATATTGCTTACGCGATAATTAACTTTTTACTCTAGATACATATTACCATGAACTACAAGTCTATTTTTGCAAGATTATTTGCTATGGAAAATTATAGAAAACTTAAAATGGCTTATTATTACTTATTAACGATCTATCAATATGGGAGAATAACCTCTCACAAAAAACGTGACACCTCAGCTTTGTCGTAGACGAAGCTGAACATGGAGGCATCGCCTTCATGGTCACCCATGAAGTGTCGTTTTTTTATGTTGTGGGGAGGTTATTCTCCCATATGGATTATTTTAAGGCGAGGATGTTATTTGTTCATCTGTTGACCGACCCTTGGCGTGCATAGCTTCATAACATGGCTCGCGACATGGCGCAATGTCTGCTTATCCGATACCACACATAGGGAATGTCCACCCCCGCAAATTCATAACGGTATATTATCCGGGATTGTTCTCACACAAGCGGGAAACGTGTTTTTTTCAGTGTTTTTTGCATTTACAATTATAGTTTTCTCCAAGACATGACAGCACAGCAAGTTCGAATGATGCTGGAAACTGTGGCACTCGTGTGCGGGTTCAAATTCTCTGCTGTCTATCTGACAAATCGAGAAAAAAGACCAATTGAAGAAATATAATTTTAAATTTTAAATTCCGTCTGTTTGAGAGCTATAGTATATATGAGCTCGTTGAGAAGCTCATTTAACATTCAGGGGAAATAAGTGAAAGGAGGGTCTTCGATTAAGTGTAAAACTTGTTGCAAATGAGGTCTAAAGGCATTTTCTGTGGTGAGAAATATCACCATCTCAACTCGTTTGTTTATAGCTGAGAAGATATTCACCCAACGGGAAAACGACTCTCGTCACACGAAATTGCATAATGTCTGTAATTTGACTTGTCCGATATCTTTGTACAACTATGTATTAAAAAAGGATCTTATGGATGCAGTAGAACAAAAAAACAAAACAAAAGCCCTTCTTGTGCTAAATGTGCAAATGGGAATTTTTTAGAGCATATAAATGTCTTGCATTTAATTAACACACTATGATTCTTTCCAGTGCTGCCCTTCGTAATGTGAGAGAGTACAAGCTCTCAATTGCCGCTAGTAGCTTCCTGTGAAAGCCTTGTTTTCGATGACAATTTTCATGGGTAGTGTAGCTGAAAAATGCTATTTCATTACGAAATTTGTCATCGATATTTTACCCGGAGTGATGATTTGAAGACACATACTACTGGCAAGAAACAATAGTATGCTAATAAAATGGACATAATGTCATCATAAGGCTCGTTTGTGCTACCTCCTTCTCAGTACAATATAAAATAAGCAGAAGAAAATAGCCTTCAAGTCTGAAAAAATTGGAGTGATTGCAGTGCGTATAGTGCAGATTGCGGAGAGGGTGGGCAATTACGAAGCAGGTAGAGCAATTGCGGAGCGATCCTGGGGCGATTGCTGAGCGATTGTAGGGTGTATAAGGCAGCGGAGCGGGTGGAGCAATTGACGAGCAGGCAGAATTATTGCAGAGCGATTCTGGGGAGTTTGGGAGTGTACGGTGCAGATTGCGGAGCGGGTGGAGAAATTGCTGGGCAGGAAAATAAATAATGGAGCAAATCTAGGGAATATACAGAGCGATTGTGGAGCATACGGTGATTGTTACTGTGTGTGTGGTGCTGATTTTGGTGCGTCCGGTACTGATTGCAGTGCTTGCGGAGCTGATTGAGGTGCATATGGTGCTGATTGTAGTGTATGTGGTGTTCTGCTGGCAATGTCCAGTTTTTATGACTGGTCAGTATTATTGATTGTTATGGCTGATTGATCTTGATGGCCATTAGGAATGGAGGGATCGAATGGTTTTGAGGTCGGTTTACTGCCATTTTTTTTTTAATTTCAAGCTGGTATTGTTGGCTAGTACAGTTGGCTAGTATGGCTGGTTCTATTTGATACCTGGTGTGGTTGGTTTTTCTGACTGGCTAGTATGAGCTGTTCATATGTATGTTTGGAATAACTGTTTCAAGTGGATGGCTGGTAAGGTTGGTTTGTATGAATGTCTTGTACGGATTGTTGATAATGACCCCTTCGTATGGCTGGGTGGCACTGACATATAGCACGGCTAGTAGGGTTCGTTCGAATGTAGAGTCTTGCCTATTGACATCTCCAGTTAGTTTTGATGGACTGCAGGTCTGGTTGGGAAGAATGGGTGTTTGGTATGGATGATTCGTATGTTCGGCTGATACAGGTGATACATATGAATTGTATGGCTAGTCCGTGTGGTTGGACAGTCTGATCGCGCTGTTTGTCTTGTTGACTGGTATGATCCTTTGGCATGGTTAGCTGTAGGTGATGTGTTTTGCAAAGTTTTGCGGATATTTGGGAAGATTTTGTGCTAAGAGGTAAGTAATGGAGTTTATATTTTAGTTATATTTAAATGGCCAGTTTCTGTGACTGGTTAGCTGGTCGGTAAAGCAGTTGTTACGGAAGACTGATATGATGGTCGTTATACTTGATGGCTGGAATGGCCATGTTGTATGGATGGATTATATTGTTTGTGGGTATTGTTAACTGTAATTGGTAATTCGTATTTTAAGCTGGTATTTTTGGCTTGAATGGATGAATTCTATGCTTGGTTCTCATGGATGCCTGGTATGGTTGGTTCATATGACTGGCTACTATGAGCAGTTCACATGGATGTTTGGAATAACTGTTTCAAATGGATGGTTGGTATAGATATTTCGATCGTACACTTTTACCTATTGGTATCTCCAGTCGGTCTTGTTGGGCTGTTTTTCTGGATGGGTGGAATGGATGTTTGGTATATATGATTATTATGTTAGGTAAGTGCTGCTGGTTGATCTTGTTCATTGTTCAAGTCATTTTGGCAAGATTTGGTCTTGTCAGAAGTCTTTCTTGATAGGAGTTAGTCGTTGGCTATATGGATTGGTGGTCTGGCCGGCTGGTATGGTCCTATGGGTATGGACAGTTGTAGGTGAGATGATTTCCAAAATTTTGCGAAGTTTTGTGAGAATTTGCGAAGGTTTTGTTAAGATTTTTGACACTTTTGTGTGAATAGGTAAGCAATGAGATTCGTATAAGGTGCCTTTTTTCGAGATGAACGATCATCGATAATTAGTATAGGTGGGTGGTATGGTCGTTTGATCTTGTCCACCGGCTTAGTCATTTTTGCAGAAATTGGTCTATACAGGAGCCAGTTTTGGGTGGAGTCAGAGTCTCTTCAGTAAACAATTAGGGATTGAACATTAATGAAGAGTTGAGAGTCGCGTGGTTGGGTTGTTTGACGAGGCGAGGGAGACGAGATATGACGAGTTATTTATTGGTGGTTTGTGTGCATATTTATGTCAGCTGATGTGTGGTAAGTAAATTATGAGTGATTTGAAGCGATAAAGTGTTTGTTGGCGGTTCAAGAGCTGGAATGAGGAAGGGGGTATGTGTGTTACATAAATTCAGTATTTCGCTTTGGGGTTGCAAGATAGATCTACCATAATGCGATAATTTGGTAGGGGCACAGTCGGCTGCTGTCGTCATACCAGGAAGGGATGTGCTCTGCCATGTTTATGGTAATCGAAATTTTGGGGTTACACACATCCGACTTGGTTTTTCACATTGGGTATGTAATTTTTTCTTCATTTTTCGATATCATTGTTAAGGTCACCAACATTCAACATCTGTTTTGGAGTCAGTAATGTAATATGTTCCTAAATGTTTACGAGTGACTTTAGAATTATTTCTCGGTTTATTGACTTCGAGGTCATTGGGGACAATGTAAAAAAGTCGTCAACAACCAACATGAAATTCGCGTCATCATTGTAGTTTTTTCCTCGATTTTACAATTATTTTTTCATTTAATGCGATTTGTCGATTTTTTGTCACTAGGTGGGCATTGACAGTGTTGGTTTTTTATGGTGGAGTGGTGAGAAGTGATCTAGCTTTACATGTTCCTAGATTTCTAGAACCAATTTTTCCGTTTTTTACGAACTTCACAATTTTATGATAGCAAGGGGGTGAGTGAGTGTGGCTAGGGGAGGGACGAGACGGATGGATGCCTCCTGACTAAACTGCCAATAACAATTGGTTTTGGGTACGCATCTGCTGGCTTTTACGCTTGGGGAGATCCAAAAATGTAAGTTTTATATAATAATCTTGTTTGTAATTCTTTGTAAATTTTTGGCAAATTTTTTGTGTGTTTAGTGATTTTTTGGTTCAATGTAATCTAACGTCCTGGCCTTATGTCCAAATTCACTCGGGCTAAGGCCAAGTTTTCTGTAGTCAAGGGCATGGATCAATGTCATGTTTCAAGTTTAAGGGTGAAGGTTACTTGGGTCGAGTTTAATGGGGTCAAGGTCACAATTCAAGGTCCTGAGTCAGGATCAAGATCATGGGTCAGGGTCACAAGCCTCGAATCCTCTTTTACTGATCTCAGGATTTAATGACTCATTCCGCTAAGAGACTTGAATCCTCTTGTTCCTTTGAGCACATTTCGGCTCTCGCATGCGGAGTTTGGAATCCGATTGGTTCATTTTTCAATTTTTTTAGGAAATATTTTGGGAAATAAAAAGTGACTTTTGGTGATGTAATTGATTTCTGAAGCGATTTTGGGGGTGAAATGGGACTTTCCCAAGGCCTAGCGAATTAATTTAAGGGGTAAACGGGTCATTTTATACCCCCGCCGCGAAACCCTGGCTGTTAAGTCAACCATAATGGTGAACGGCTCCGAGTTCAAAAATAATTTTATCATACTACACAGTACTGTCACTATATGTGGGGGTACAGGGTACTCTCAATGTAGTAGAGACAACGTCCTCCATCTTGTTTATGTCTTTTTCAAGAAATATATAGGAAAAAACTGCGAAGGAAATTTGGTTCTCACTACGGCAAATTACTCATCACTTACTGCAACTTACCGCAGAATCCTTCTTGTTTTGAGAATTTTAATGACTGATGCCTCAGCGATCGACACCAAATATATTTACGATATAGAATTGTTGTGTATTATATGTATGTAATGGGGGGTTAGTGTGTGCAAGGAAAACGGTGAGTCTGAAAATATGCGTTCCGTTTATCCTTGCACAAATGCTTACCAAAGAAATAATCCAATTACGAAAATTCGCTTAACTGAGATCTGGTTATTATTTGAGACAAACAAAATACGTATATGTCACAAAGTAAATAAGCCTACAAAATATGATTGATTCATTTTAAGTGGTATAATTCTTGGTAGACGTTATAATAGACACCTATAAAACACTGGAAGAAGATATTAAAAATAAATAGAAGAACAATTTTCAGACACACAACACGACACGATAAAACACACAAAATTACAAAGTTACACTAACAAGTCACTTTCATTGTTTTTAAGAAATTAACACTTATTTCTTGAGAATGAGATACGGTTTTAAATTTAGAAATTATTTTTGAAATCTTACACTAGTAGCAAAAGTTTGGAATTATTGTAATGTGAGACGTAAATCGGAAAATATTCATTAAAATTGTAATTTATAAAATATTCTAGAAATCGTCCAACTCCTGCAGAACTTATATAAGAAAAATTATTACCTGAAATCACTTGTTACAAATAAATTGATCAATCTTCAATGTAAATTTCAACTTTCAGCTCGAAGTTCACCACGACTAGCATAGGTTTGCAGTCGACTCTATATCTACCACACATTTTTCTATTCGGAAGGAGAAATGCAAGGGTTTTCTTGCTTTAAAATAGTTATCAAACAAGTTTGATGAAATGAATTAAACCAAGAAGTATTTTTTACAGAGGCGCTAACCGCATTGGCAGCTGCGTTGGCGTCACCCTGCACGTCGAAGCGTTGGCGACGTTTAAAACACTAATAAACCTAATGAGCAGGTACTGTTGGGCTACTTCTTGTCTTCTGCTCACAAGATTACTATCTTACATGCCACTACAGCGTGCCTTGTCACTACGATGAAGTAGCATTTAAATTTAATCAGCTAAAAGAGTGGCATCATATTGCAATCAACTGTCTATCAATATAGGCGAAAATAATGTCCTCGTTTAAGCTCATGGGTTGCCCTATCTAATATCCTACCGAAAATAGCTGATTAAGACCTAAATATTAAAAGTAACTATGTAATATTTAAGTGTCTTTGCTACAAAACCTCCTTAGCCAGAACGATGTTTTCAAAACTATGAGTCTACTAACTCTGGGTATGTATGGTCTGCTAGGATAAATAAATCATAAAATCAGATATAGGCATACTGAAAATTGCATGAAAATTCATATACGTCGTAAAGTCACGACATGTTACATATGTTTGCTGACATTTAAAGCTCTGATCTTGCATACCATTTTATGCACTTATAAAAGTTAATTTGCATGAGGTACAGATTCCTATTTGCACTCCAGCTGGTAACGATAATTTTGAATACGTTTGTTATTTCAAAACTGTTTCCATAGTAAACATAATAGCTATCTTTTCTAAAGGAAACATTGAAAGTTTTATTACAACTTCTATGTATAAAACTTCGGTAAAGACAAGTGCTTGAAAAACAAACGGGAAATACGAGGGCTGTTGAAAAAGAAAGCTAGTGAAAAAGAATGTTGGATGGAATGATTAAGGAAGAACTTCGGAACAAAAAACCTCCACGATGACGGCTAAATGAGTTTTGGAGCTAAAGGAAACGATTCTCGCCGAACACCGATGAGATGGAGATGTATGGGGAACCGAGATCTACCAACGGGGATGTGCGACGGCGGAGTGCTTGATTTGGTGACCCGAGGACGGCTGAAACTGCTCGAGGTACTCTGAATCCGAGGTGCCAAAAAAACTGGAATTCCTGCATCGCTCCCTAGATGAATGAAGTAAGCCAGCGTCAGAGTAAATTTACTTATACAGTATAATTCTTTTCTGCAAGTTCAATTGTATATCAGTCAATGAAGAAGTCCTTACACGGATACAGTGCTCGAGAACTTGAAAATAAAAGTTTTATTCACTTTCTATTTTTTGTTGAATCTCGCTTTGGACAACTAGAGGTCCCGAGTGCCTCCGACGTACAGCTAGTAGGACTCGTTCAAATAATATTTTTTATTAAACTGAGGCAACCAGATGAAAACTTACCTAATTAAGTTCTTGAGGTCGTGATATTGTATCTGGTGTTAGTAGGGCCAAGTTATACTTTGAGTGACATGACAGACGAGTTTTCGTGTTTTCCTTTAACTTAAAATGATTTTTTTAAGTCTTTTATATTCTTCATTAACATAATTTATGTGTATAAGTTGTTTATTAAGATAGCCACGTGTGATAATTGATTTATTTATTACAATGTCTATGCTTATTCATGTAGCTTTTTCGGTGTAGTGTAGGTATTTGTTTAGTGAAATTTTTTTTGTAGTGATATAAAGTTGTGATTGCAGTGTCCAGTGTATGTCACATTAATTAATGAAGTTTATCATTCCTCTGACATACTTACCTAAAAATGGTTAACAAATTCTCTCGTGGATCACATCACACACATATCTTATATATTTAATTTTGAATATATTTAGACGCAATAATAACTACCTAACACATCTGTTCAACGCAGACGAAACGTGAAAAGAAAAGATCTTGATGTTGAACATTATGGTTACATATATAAATTCAATTACAAACCAAAATATAAGCATTATTACTATTTGTCAACAATATCTGCAGCCCCACTACCGTAAATGAAGCACATATTTTTCAAATGGCATATATATATAATATATATATAGATTTTAATTAAATGGTCCTTCTTCTCGTGAGCAATTAGTGTTATTTTTAACTAACTTTATATATTAGCAATACGTTGGTGATTTTAAAATAAATTATTCTTATAAATTGTCCTATTTTGTAAGGCAGTGCCTTGCGAAATATCAAGTTTTTTTGTATCATTTTTTAGGAACTACTGAAAGGAGACAGACAAAATTCTAAATGTACTATTAAAATAAATACGACTTATGTCATTTAAATTGAGCAAGATACTTATTTTTTAAATGAGTATCCGTTATAATGCAATGCTAGCAGTGCTCATTGTATTCACTAAATATGTGATAGGTAAATTCTTTAGTACATCGTGTTGAGAAATTTAATATAAAATTTAAACATTATCCATAAACCTCAATAACTTCTCAATCGATCCCCCCTTACCTGTATGCCAACAGAGCAATGTAAGTATTCTTAGAATTTCTATAAAATATGCACGTATTTTATAAGCGCGTTGTTATACTTCTATAGTTCAATGTGATTCATTTCAGGCACAGTCAGATCCGATGTGACTGATCCTTGGTGTACCGAGGTACCCTTTCTGAACTGTATACACTAAGCCTGTCAACAAAAACGGTTTTGTAATAAGTTAACATTATATATTAGAAACTTCTCGGCTGATCACGATCACACCTTATGCAAAAGTCTCTCTCGTTTGACTTTTCTTAACATGCATGTTTCTTTAAAGGAAAATAGACTAATAAATTATACTGGTAACTTTATGTTCAATTTAAAAACTGGAGGTTTAAAATAAGTACTGTGTGCTTGTTAGGGTTTCTATAGATTGTTTAGAAAGAACGCTGAAAGAACGGATTACAGACCAACGTGTTCCCTCTTCAAAGTGTGTCACCCTTACTAGTCCTTGAAATGCACCCCACATAGACCCCAATAATGCCCAGTGCTTTATAATCCACTCAGCCTGGCTAAGCGAAGTTCTATTACCTGCGGGCGGTGTGCGACGACTTGCTGAACCAGAAACGAAGTGAGAACAACCTGTATGAATTCTGCCTATTATCAGGGGCGTCTATCACAGGTCCCAGCCGTGCCTCTAAAAAACTAATTATTTTCATATCCGCTCGTGAGCTTAAACAGATAATAACCAGTTCATTTTACAACTTACCATCCTACTTGTAGCTAAACTGTAACCGAGTTCTTCGGCGCTTCAGAAAGCAGTTATTTAATTTAATTATTTCTTCGGTTTATATCCGATGGATGTGATATCCTTCACATTGGTTTAGTGATATTTAAAAATCCCGTACTACAGGAATTTCAAAAGTTAAGATTTTCCTTACATACTTTGAACTAATCACATTCATTCCAAAATCAAATTTTATTTTATTCTCGAATTCTACATTCAACACGGAACAATGATCTGAGATTAGTTAAGTATTCGTGCCTCAAAATCGCTTCCACTCTCACTACAGTTGAAAAGTAAATTGAGAAGCCATTTTAGAAAAATAGACGGAAATAATTTCCACTGTAAAATTTTCTAGTTTACCAAGAGTTGATGTTTAATACATAGGCCTTTAACGTGAAACCCATTTTCATTTACACATGAAAAAGTTCTAGGTTTCTCGGAAATAAAATTACTGAGCGACGTATGCATAAACTTACTGAGTATTTCTGAGCACTAGCTAAGTATTAAAATTGTTATGTGCATATGAGAGATAACTTTTTCTCTAGGCGCACATATGTCAAAAAACAAATTCTGAATTTATGGTTGCTAAGAGAGTCTGAATATCTTCTTAGAATGTTCGAAACTTTACTAATAAATAGCCTACATTTTTCTACATTAAGGGTATTTATAAGAGTTTTTTTTAATTACAAGTAAATGAATAAATTGGAAAATATCGAATGCAACACATGTGTAAATACTACAAAGTGTAAATACTACAAAATTTTCTACGATAGTACGGAGCAGAGCTCAGTTAATGCTGTAGTTACCATAAAGCGTTCAGTAAATATTGAGTAGTTAAATAAACTGTTTCGGGAATTTTTTTTGTGCTCCGATTTTAAGTTAAATAGTTTATACCAGAAAAATGTTATCTTAAAACCAAATCCATAACAAAACAATTTTTCTTGGGTTCCAAACTATATTTCACTCTAGCCATGTAGAAGAATGTAGTAAAATCTTTCTTCAGCGATTTGTTAACAATTTATATTGGTATAATTTAAGTTTATTCCTCTTTACTGAAAATAATTGTACTATAACGCTGAGTTTGTCAGGAACATCAAATACATAAACCTTACACACTGGGGTGCGTGAATGAAGAGATTTGGGCGGCTCTTAACAGCTAGGTCTTGAGAGCCGATGATATTGATTGAAGTGAATATGGAGCGGCGCCGGAATGAGGGGACGGCGGAAGCGGAAGATCCCCGAGAGGACCCGCCCACCAACGGCATCGTCCGCCACGATTCCCACTTGCGAAAGTCGGGAGCCCCGGCCGGGGATTGAACCCGGTTCGTCTTGGTGGGAGGCGAGCGTGCCAATCGCTCAGCCACCGTGTCCCCTCTTGCACACTGGACGGTGACATTAAGTGGTTAAGGTACAAAGAAATAAACAACGTAGGTATAGATTTTGAAGTGGGTTGATAATTGTAGCAGTCAATATATAACACACATTTAGTGTACTTTTTTTATTACTAAAAAGTTATTTTCTGTTACCTAGTGTGAAATTTTCTCGTGAATATTCATTCAGATATGTAATTCACTTGTCAGGCTTTTTAATAGCATACTTGCCTGGTATTATATTTTATCTGTAAATGTGATATGCTCCATTTAAATGTGAAAGTATATCTCTCATATAATGAAATAATTTTTGATACGAGTGAACTAAATAATAGCTTGTAAAATATTTATCCGTAATTCCAGTTCATTGATAATTGCCGCAAATCCCTAAAATACAAAACATTAAAACGAAAATCTTGAACGAAATAAAATTTCTTAGAACAGAATAGGAACTTTTTACTATAATATAAAGCTGCAGTTTAATTTGGCAATGTAAAATTATAATGTTATTTACGAGTAGATAGTTTTGAGCTTAAGATTCGTGTCACTACAATTAAGTGAAATTCTATTTTACTGGGAAAATGTAGGACTCGCAGTCTCACATTGCACTGTAAGAAATCGTTCGCAAATACACCACACCGATGTATACATATGGTGAAACAGAGCGGTTGGAAACGTTTTAACCCCTACATCCATGCAGTGCTTCTTAGTGTGAGCGAGGCTCAGAACCGGAGACTCGCTAAGGCGACGCTCGCTGACATTATTTTTGCATTTCTTCTGTACGCACAAGGAGGTCAATTGACATGCCGTTTTTTTTTTTTTTCGAAGCACAGCATGCAGTTTGAGCTATATCAAGGGGTAACCCTTCGTAGAAAGTTTGTGGGAAAATTCAGAGCAATTTCTGTTCTGTTTTCTCACTTACTTGGTCGAAACGTTTTCAGGCAAGGCAGTGTGAAAATGTCACTTTTTGACATGACGTCAGTCTTAAAAATGATACAGGAAATAGCCTGTGTAGTGCCGTCAAACGACACCGCTTTCAGACCCGCTGCAACGCAATTAAAACACAAGTTAGTAAGTATTAGGAGAAACCTGATATGAGGAACATATGGGTAGGCATTGTTGCCTCTAGGTAGCGACGTTTTGACTTAGTATGTTTCGCAGCACGATTTTACATATCAAATTTTTACTATTTTAAATTTTAATAAATACTAACGTTTATTGAGTATACTGATACCACGATAGAGGGAAATGCGATTTTAGTTAACAACAGATAAAGGGAGAATATAGCAGTGGGAATCCCTGTTATTTATAGAAATAAAAAAAAAAATGCTTGAGATAATGGATATCTTGCAAAATACGAAACCTGCATCTAAATATTTCACTTTTAAAAAAGTTAATGAATATTCAATCTAACGTTTTTAATCTGGTTTTGGATATTTTACAGGCTGTACAAAATATTATAAAAAAAAAGCTAATTGAAAGAGATTTCAAAAGGAAAACTTCTACAAAGTAGTTACAGGACTGAGATTAGAGAGAAGTCCAAAGTAGATATGATGCAATGGTCCCGAGCCACCTCTAATTATTGTTCATGAACATAACTAAACATAATATATGTAACATATTAACAACAAAGAAAACAAAATTTTTAATTTTATGATAGTTAAAATTATTGGGACACTTTACAATATTATTAAAAAAACTTAATTTTCTTAAATTAATGTCATTTCCATACCTTGCAATATAATAAAAATTTAAGATGGCTATTTAAATAAATAATTTTTTTATATTTTACATAATAATAGGGCCTATTTATAGCCACATAACAATTAATTTCCTTGCAAATTTGTTTATTTAATTAAATATATCAAATATCTAAGTTAAATGGGATAAGTAAATTACAGTTGTACTATCGCTATAAAATTAATAAAAATATATTTTTTTTTTACTGTTAGCCTGATTTTTTTAACTATTTGTGTGCCACTAGAAATTGAATAAAATACTTTCCTCAAAAAAATTATAGAGATAAATAAAGCGTTGAAAACCATTTTTAACCACATTATTAAATGCATTAATTTATCAGTTGAAAATTAGGGATAAATCACAAAATACCAAAAATTATTAATGAAAAATTGCATTGCTTTATGATTATGTTAACACAGAAAAACGAACTCGAAATATAGTTCTCCAAATAACTTAGAAGAAAATCATACTATATCGTACATAAATGCTTAGTAGATATTCGTAGTGCAAATAAATTAAAGATTTCAGATGTTATCCAAATATTGTATATAATTGTTATAAACATTATATATAATTAAAGCAAATTTTTATAAAAACAAGATACCATATTTAAAAAAATTATTTGTTCAACTAAAAAAAATAATAGAATCAGCATATAAAAACCAAAATTCATAATAAAGAACAAAAAATGACATTTTGTTTTATAATATTAATTTTGAAAATAAGCTAAGTATTTTATATCATCCTAACTATAATCAAACTTTCTTATACATGTTTTACATTTAAGTAGTGTTGTAAAGTGTTCAAGATGAAACTGAACAATATTAAATATTATTACGCAAACTACAGACTAGTAATTTCAAAACAAGAAAATTTGCAATTTTCAGAGTACACAATTTTAAATAATGGAATTTTAAAAATATCTGAACATTTGTATTTGAAAAGCCGATTCATTTGTTGCAAATAAAAATAATCGCATGGATCTGTTACTTATTATCGAGAAATTCTCTCAGTGCACTGTACGTGTGTATGCCCAATAACAAAACAAAACCTTAAATTACAATAAAAACCATACAACACAAATATTTCTAAAAGAAAAAAATGAAATACTCAAAGAAATGACTCTGATATTGTGAAAATATGTTATTTATCGGGAAATTATGCTAATGTTGTCCTAATTAGAATAAAATAAATCATTTTACTAAAATGTTTTATTTAAAAAATTAATTGAGGAATTAATTGATCAGATGGAAAGACAATAAACCGAATTACTAGATAAATTTTTTACTGTATATAACATAAGATATCTGAAATAACGTAATTTTCAAATTAATTTATAAGTGTGAACAAAATACATTTTAAAATGAAAAATATTTCCACTGATTTTATAAATATAGAAGACATACACATCAGTACAATAAAATTAATCTTCAGAGCCTATCATTCATAAAAATTAATACTGACAATTTATCAAGTATTTAGTTATGCTAATGAAGATATTGGTTTGATTCCAAGTAATTCAGCAATATTAATATAATTCAGTAACACAAAGCCCTTTATAAATAACACTATCTCTTCCCTTTGCCCATATCTCGAAACAATATCAATGCCAGTCTCAAAAGTAAATACATTAGGAACACATGTGTTAAAAATGACCAAGCAGAGGAATCTTCCACCAGATTTGATGGTAAAATGCAGAAATATTCCAGAGATATTATTTAAGCCTCTAAAAGTAATTACTTGAAGGTAATACCTTCCTAAGCATCGGACGCTTAAAGCAATCAGTCAAACAATTTAGTACATACAATTATAATTTTCCACATCACGACTGATTTTAATTCGTTGGACTGGTATCAGTAATATCAATAAGTCTGACATTTTGATAGTACGAAACTTTAATTTGAACTTTTTAGGTGCACTGTTTTTCGCTTACAAAATGTGATTAATATCATTTGAGAATTTTGAAATACAATATTACATCATTACATTAAAAGTGCCATTTTCTTTTAAAACAGTAGACCAAAAAGGTTATGTATAAATGTTTTTCGTGCACGCAATAACCAATTTAAGTATATAAATTTGGGTTCGGATATATTTAGTTTCTGCAGCGGTATAGTATGCTACCTATTGTAAAAGTGGTAGCCATTTTGGAAATTTGTAAGTAATAGATTTAACGTTATATAATTCAGAGTGTTTATAATAATGCCACTTGACGTCGAGTTTGTTGCGACGCATTTTGCTAGTCCTAGAAAAAAATTATTGCTTCGTTTTCCAGTTTGTTCTTGCTTACAAACAAGCCAACAAAAAGGGCAGGTATTAGTGAACTTAAAATTCATTTACTGCAAGCAAACCGAATTTTGTTGAAATACGTCTAGCTATGTGGTTTTATCGACATAATAAATTAAGTTATTTTCAAGCGACAATCTCGAAAATATGAATTTAAGCTATTAAGTCACACAACATTCAATTGCTTGATAAATCACTATTATTATTATGACGAATTTCCTGCAATCTTTCAAGCAATTACCGATATGCAATGGACAAATTTTAGGTGTTTCATGTAGCGCTGTCCTATCGATACTACAAAAAAAATAAAAGTGTCTGTCTGTGAGTTTCGAATTTTCCAATGTTAATTTTTTTCATGTCTGTCTGTCTGTCTGACTGTATGTCTGTCTGTCTGTCTGTCCGACCGTATTTAACTCAAAAACCACTGAACGTATTGTTATCAAATTTACACAGTCTATACACAATATCTCCAGGACCAAATTAGTTTTTATTTTATCGAGATATCTCCATCGGTCCCGGAAAAAATGATGATCAGGACTGTACATAGGTACTGGATTAAACATTTATTAGGATAAAATAAAGTTCCGTGACCCAGTGGCTAGAGTTAATCCAAGTGGGGCCATGATGGTTTAATGGATAGAACAATATCAAGTGGGGCCGTAGTGACCCAGTAGATATATATATATATATATATATATATATATATATATATATATATATATATATATATATATATATATATATAATGGGGCCACAGTGACTAGAGAGATTTTATTATCAGGGATGTAAATAGGTACTGGATTAAGCATTTCTTAGGATAGCTGCTACTTGTGGAGGAAGTGGGGCCGCAGTGGTTTAATGGATAGAACTATATCAAGTGGGGTCGTAGTGACCCAGTAGATAGATATATATATATATAATGGGGCCACAGTGACTAGAGAGATTTTATTATCAAGGATGTAAATAGGTACTGGATTAAGCATTTCTTAGGACAACTGCTACTTATGGGGTAAGTGGGGCCGCAGTGGTTTAATGTATAGAACTATATCCAGTGGGGCCGTAGTGACACAGTGGATAGATATATATGAAATGGAGCCGCAGTGGTTAAAGAGATATGATTATCAGGGATGTAAATAGGTACTAGATTAAGCTTTTATTAGTATAACTGCATAATAAAAAAAATTGTTTTAATAAATTTCCTACATTTCTTCTTTTTCTCTATGGGCTAGATCGATTCAAAGTCCTAAATAAAATGCTAACGAAGTATCATTGGCCTGCTAGTAAATTAATATAAGTGAATCTTTAAATTAGCGTAGATTATATCATATTCGTAACGGGAATTGACATTTTACTGACATTACTTCGGAAATATGTGACTAATTCATTTAACTCACGTATAGTAAAAAGTGCAAATGTAATGCCCTTTGTATGCCAAAATTAGTGGGAATCGGTTGAGAATTCCAAAAATATAGTAAAAAACTTCATATTCCACTGGCACAACTTTCAGAAAAAGGCGGTTATAATAGGTTGTTATTTTGCATATTAAATTATCGCATTAAGTCATGATATATTGTCAAGTGTCTTTCAAATGGACAAAAGTTTCAGAACACATTACATACGAACTTTAAGTATTTATAAGGAAATTTTAGTGCTATATGCCGTATTTATTGGCAATCAGTTGAGTTGTTCCGAAATATGATGCAAAAGAAATGTTTATTGAGGTGGTGCTATCTACTAAGGAAGGGACTAATGAAGAGATGAGCTTCGCATTTCGTGATGATAGTGTGACATGTTGACAGTTCTTAATGTTGGCTTAATGTTTACTGAGATAAGAAACACGACACAAAGTCCCCTACTGTGAAAAGAAGCACGAGGTTTTCGAGATGTGTGGGCGCCAGCTCCTCAGGTTGGGCATCTCGGAGGAGCACGATGCTAAGGAGCGATAGACTCTAGGGTCGTTAGACCGGCGGCTGGTTGCGGTCCCTTGCAAAGCCGTCTTGTGTAATGAGATTGAATGGCAGTAAAGAACCGCGGAAGTGAGATTGTCGGCGTCCCACAAATTCCAGTTAACATACACGCAGTAGTTTCAGGCAATTTTATGCACCCTTAATATCAGTCCTTGAGACGTTAAACTTACATGACTGTTGGTTGGAAGAAGTCCAAATACTAAAAGCAGCAATGAAGTAGTTGGTGCTCAAGAACTAACGCGTGCGTGGATTTAAAGTGGTTTTTGTATTTGTGCAACTTAATCTCAGATATAAAGCTAACAAGTGGCAGATAATCAGCACTAATGCCTGCCGTGTCCTAGGCAGAAAGAAGCCGCGAAGACGTATAAATATTCCGAAATAAATTATGCTCCCCGAGTGTAGAGTCCATGAGAGTGTAGAAGAGAGTCCTTCGGGGATGATAATATAGAACAGGTTCCGTAAAGTTATTAGTAAGGGAAGCGTAATGGTTAGTTGCAAACAAAGGCATGGTGCTCGGAGGGGTTCTGTCGCGGACGTGCATTTCCCGTAATGCCGGAATCGAGACTGACCGTGGCGGTATGCGACTCTACAGAGCTTTGTGAAGAGCACACCATAACCGTCCAAATGAGTGTGAGATGTACGTTATTATAATAAATAACAAAACGGATTACACAAAATGTTACATGAAGCTCTTTTTCACACTGAATGTGGTTTGTATATTACATTTTTAAACATCCCATGAATGAATTGTTTGATTACTTCATAAATGTGTCATGTATCACAAGCGTTTCGTACACGTTTTAAAATTAAATTATCTTTATTTTTTGGTTTAATTGAACTTTTCCTTATGTTTTATCTATAAATAGAATATTTCATTTATAACAAATATGAATAAAGACAGAGTAAACGTTGAGGGGATAAGGCAGCGGAAAGTATACATCTGCTGATTTGTGATATCTGGGAAAAAGAAACCTCCCCCAGCGACTAGAAATGCGCCCTGATACATATACGAAGGGGATTCAATCCCCGACCGGGACAGTCTTGGGTTTTCGCAAGTGGGAATCGTGCAGGACAATGCCGCTGGTCGGCGGGTTTCCTCGGGGATCTCCCGTTTCCCCAGCCCTCGAATTCTAGCGCTGCTCCATTATCACCACCTTCCACCCTCATCGGATCTCAAGACCTCGTTACCTAGAGCCGCCCAAATCTCTCATCTCCACTCGATTACGTCAATCCCTATCCACGCAGTTTTCGATGGTGCTATTGACAGAAAATAGTCCAAATGATGGGACACGATGAGAGACCATTTCGTAACTCTCGTGCGCACTCTACGTGTGTAATTTAGTACCACTGCTGCACTGTTAAAAATTTCTGTATATTTAAGGAATGTTTTATGGAAATGTACAGTGTATATACGGAAAGGCAATCCGTAATGACGAAAAACGGAGTTAAGTCCGTAAATACAAAATAGGGAAAGTCTCCGTATTCGCTTTGGCTTTGAGTTATAGGAACGAACAATGCCGAGTCTACACGAAGCTTTCTTGGCCACTGTAACAAGAAAATTATCGTTTCTGTGGCAGTGAAGATTATCCACGCGACTATGACCTATTCTTTCAAACATTAAAAATATAGCATCAGGCGTCTGTAACATTTGGCAACACTAAAAAATACACTAAATAAAATAAAAACTGAATTTTTGCTTTGGCTTTTCATTAAAATATTAATGTTATACTACAATTTTCACGTGAAAGTTGTAGTTGAATCGTTAAGAGTCGCTGATTGGTATTTTTTTGACTCGGGTTCAAACTTCGCTTAAGTTCAAAATATTTTTACATTTTTATTATAATTTTTTATGCACGGTAGATAACTTGGAAATTAACGGAGAGGTTCCATTAAATTTACGGAAAGTCTGTTTCTGAAAGTCAATGAGTCCGTAATTTTACGGAGAGTTTATGGACACTTCGGGATAAATTTTTTACCAGCACTTTGCCGTAAAATTAAGGAATTTTTTTAACAGTGTGGCTCACTGAAGTAGCGTTCCTTGCCGGCCCGTTCGAGACATACATGGAGTCTCAGCGCAAGCGGTTAGCGAAGCGCGGTGCGAAGGACTTTCTTTAGGTGTAATCTCGTTAGAGACATAGTTTCTCGGACAAACAAACTGCAGTGTAACGAAACAACGTTAATTCTATTAAAGGCTGTTCACGATAAAGAGAGCACTTTTCAAATCAACCTTAGGTAAATGTCACTGCTCCTGTCTGCAAATATTACAACGGGCGCACAGTGTGACATACGGCTAGTAAAGTTGGTAACGATGGATAGGAAGCAGTTTCGTACCTTAAGTCGATTAATAAGTATTAGGAAACCATTTGTGATAACTTAAATTATTTATTTCGCTTCCTGTTTTTTTTAATGCATTGAAATGAAAAACGAGTAGATTTGTTAAATGTTTACTTTCCTAAAAATTTCAGGGTTTCACGTGACCGACGCATGAATAAAGTGATGAGTTCCATCACAATGTTAATCTTATATAAGGCGGAAGAATACACAACGTGCATACAAGTCGATGTTAATCAGGGCTTTCAAAAGTGCTCATTTTATCGTGAATAGCCTATACAGACACACTCGCTTTACAAACCTTCGCAAACATTCACAATAAGGTTCAAAGTTGGCTCCGCGCATTACTAAGCATTTTTCGGCGCGTGACATGCATGCGCCCTGCACAGAGCCCAGCATGGCGGGCGACGTCGATCGTGGTGGTAGCAGCATGTAGCCGCACAGACAACGTCCTCAGGCGACTGGAGCGGGTTGGCTGGCTCATACACCAGAGTCTTCAGGTGAGGCCACAAAAATAAGTCGAGTGGAGAGAGGTCAGGTGACCGCTGTGGCCATGCCACAGGTCCTCCACGGCCAATCCACTTGTCTTGCCACGGCTGTTTGTCAATACTGAGTCCAGCAGCTTTCTTCCTTAACACCACCTCATGACCTACGCCACAGCGATACCACACCACCGCACTCGTCTCAACACTTGCTCCTACTCGTTCCAGGCATATCATGTCAGTTTCCTCAGAAACTAAGACTCAAATGCAATTTCACCTGAAGGTATTTTCGCCTTACACTTTGAAATACAATCATTCCGTACTCGTATGTTCCCACCCACCCGGTTCACACGTTCATAGGCAAAGAGAGTAAATATTTTTCATTAACTTACGTTTCCTTAATCAATATTAAAATATAAAAATTAACTAAAATTATATTTTTTGAAAATATCATAACTAATCAAGAAATAATCCTAAAGTTCATGAATATAGAAAAAATTGAGCATTACTTTAAACATGAATGTATTATAATTACTTTAAAACTAGGCTAGTTTTTTACCCTGTGACCGTTAAAATGAACTACAATTATACAAACAGTACTTTAAAAATGTACAAGTTTCAATTAGAAGATTTTGAATGATATAAAACTTTGTATAATAAATAATATTATTAATTTTTAGCAGATTTATATTAAAATTCATACAGTTGTTTTATTTACGCAGTTCGCGGTATTTTAGAGCTCGTACTTTAACATAGGATAAATCTAAAAAAAAAATTAAAATATTTGTGCTGGTAAAATACCATGTGAAAATATTTATCGAATAATGTAAAATGTGTTAATGATAACAAAATGCACAGAGAACATTATGAGATAACTAATATATTTTATTATTTAATGTATTCTGTTGGAAACAATTTATATGCCTGGGCAATGAGTAATTTTTACAACAAAATATTCTGTGTGGATGGAAGAAAATTCGAATTTATAGGGGTGTTCAAATGTTCGTAATAAATGAAAACCTTCTCATATTTTAGAACTAGATTTCACAGCAAATAATATATTTAGAATAACTTAAAGTTACAAGATGATAAATTCCACCTATTAAGACCAAACTGAAGAAATAAACTATTTGCAAAATTGCCCACATAAAAAATTATGAAACACATTATGTGGAAGTATGTTTAAAACTATCAAACCTTTACATATAGAGAGAACTAAAATTTAGAAAAGTATTTGGCTAAAGTAAAACAAATATATGTATATTTAAATATGGCAAATCAATTAATGACTTCAAAATGAATTACACCTGCAAAACCTTATTTAAGTCGAAGACAAATCCATGAAATAAATATAAAAATAAATTGACATTTTAATATAATCGTTTTCAAAAATACAATCGCGTTTGAAGAAGATAATATCCTAATTTAAAAATGCAT
Source organism: Dryococelus australis (assembly GCA_029891345.1). NCBI lineage: Eukaryota > Metazoa > Arthropoda > Insecta > Phasmatodea > Phasmatidae > Dryococelus > Dryococelus australis. The sequence goes on from CM056996.1 coordinate 71,394,343, forward strand.
TAAGAACCAAGCAAATGTAAATATTTAAAAATTAAAATATTTTATAGTAAAATTTCACTTTTCAGTATATCTATTTAAAAAACATAAATCATTATTATAAACTTTAATTAGAATGTTTTGAAACAAAATTAAAAAATTGTAATGATTTGTATAATTATGTGCAAGTTATGCTACATATATATGACACGAATTACAGAATGAAGTATTGTTTTCGACATACAGTTTTGCAAGTTTTCTTGTGTGTTGTAGAGAACATGAAAAGAGAATTAAAATAAAATAAAAATGAAAAATAAATGTGCCAAACCTACCTCTTGAAAACAATAACGCAAAACACAGGGTATTTCCAATGGAACTAGGAAGTTATCATAAGGAAACCAATGAAGGCAGAAAAGCGAGTTACACAAACACAAGATGACGAAGACGTGTCCATAAAGATATAAACAACTGTGGGAACAAGTTGTTACCGATATAACTAATTATTCTACTTTCTGCCAGCATAAATGGTATTTATTCTGATATCGTTCTCGCAGATTAAGGCAGCACAATTATTAGTGAGTAAAAAATGCCTGAGCATATGACATTTTTTTCCAGACTTGGTAACAACTGATAGAGCAAGTTTTCAAAGTTCGAAAATATTTTTTGAGAATTTAAACAATTATATTATAATGGCATTTATTTCTTAAGTGGATGAGTATTTGAATCTATTATTCCGTGAATTCAGTGAACATGGTTGGTGCTTCAGCACACCAAGTTTGAGTTACAAGGCACTACAAGAATAACGTCACTGCTTAAAAAGTAAGAAACCATAAAAAATGTTTTAAAGGTACTGTTTGCATGCAAAGTGTGTGTGATGGAAAATAGTTTTATTCCTAGGATATGGCGTTTAAGGGTTCTACTTGAAGCTTTGTGACCCGTTTGAAGCTCAGAAGTAAGCAAGCCATAAGCGTGACACTGACAAGCGCTGCTAGTTAGCATTTATAAGCTGCATGATCTATCGAAAGTATTATTCGTAACTTGTCTGAAGTGTGTTTTCTTTTCATAGATCGGTAATATGAGAACACGTTTATTGATTTTGTAAAGAAAAACATTGATGTCAAACACACTGCAACGCAATTCAAGGGTCAGAAAGGCAGCGCCCTTAGAGTCTAGATTTTAATTTGATACTTTCAACGTTGCTAGATGGATTATTTGTTAGGGAAGATGGGTTTGAAAATGAGCTAATTGTTTCATAGATATATAATGCAACAAATATTTACTGCGGCACCCGTTTTGAAAATACGAAACGTATTCATGTTAAATTACTTAATGATTCAGTGTTGGTAATGTTGACGTGTTGATTTGTAAGAATATGTTACAGTAATTTCTAAGTTACATTAAAAATTGTATATACTTGATCGCACTTCCTCACCAAGTGGCGGGCTGAGACCTTCGAATGAGTTAGTTTAATGTTCGCCTACATGATGTCAGCATACAAAGTTTGGGTGAAATTAGTCTTATTCTTTGGTAGACATAATACACATACAAACTATTTTTATAACTACCAATATGGAAATAAGTGACTCGCCTACTTAAATCGTGTCAAACTTTTATACCAAATCTGACTGTTGTCGAGTGATTATTTTTCGAAATAGCATGTAAGTGCTTTATATATTTCAGTATGCGTTGCCATACATAATGATTGTCTATTAAGACATAAGATTTTGAGTTTGAAACGGACAACGTCAAGTATGGACACAATGATTTTGGCTCAATTTTTTTTTCATGAGATAGTAAAATAAACATGTACGGGAAATAACCACCACTTTTAAAATAAGCAGCAGGGATAGTGCGGAAGTATATAAATATGGTGTCGTAAGAAGTAAAGTTAGAATACCGAATTTGGTGATAACTAGTGCAGAATATCAAAAGTTTCATAATTTCATGCCTACGACTAAGGAATGAAATTAATAACTTCTATATTTTTTTTTCTAAAAATTACGTTAAAATAAAACGAATCCATAGAAGTCGAAGATGCACCGAATACAAAATACGTATATAGCCGGATTCCATCAACGACAAAAGACGGGACGTTTTGCGAGTGCAATCCGTTCCCGTCTTAGGGGCCACGGTAGCTGAGCAGTTATACTGTTCCCCTCCCACCAAGGTGAACCAGTTTCAAACCCCGGCTGATTCGTCGCCTGGTACTCTGATACACCTTTTGTGAATCGCGCGCTCCTGCCTTCCAAAAGATTTAATTAATTAGTTTATTCGAGGAATTTTCTAGTTGTCTACTGCCCTAGGTTCTCTCAGCGTGACTCGGGGTTCGGCGAACATTCCAGGTCAAGGCCTTCTGAACCAACAGTTTATGAGAGTCAGGAGTCTGGCCGATTGTGCGACGTTAAGCGATAGACGACGGGCTAGAAGAGGAACGAATTGCGCTGGAAGGGTCCAGCAGGAGGAAAATCAGTGACTGCTAGCATCAGAGCCATGAAGAGTGCGACTGGCAGGCTGGACTATTAGTCTTGATGCGTGAGTGAAAGTCATTAGGAATGATGGCAACATACAGACTGAAGATATGTTCTTGACGAATGTGAATTAATTGGCTATAACAAAATAGAGGCATTAAGAAAGTATTTAGAGTAGAGATATACATTAAACACTATGTTAATTGAGAAATTAAAATAGGAATATGGAAGATAGGTTAATGCTGTAAATAATAATTGTCGGAATTAATAAAAAGTGTAATTGAATTGTTTAGTTTTTATAAAAATCTTCATCTCTCACGTAGGTACTCTGATACACCATTCAGGCATCTTGCAACAATATATATTTGATGTATGTCCGATATCGAGCACTTCATAACCATCATCAGATCACTTTCTCATTCATGATATAAATTAAATATAATTTTTATGTGAAAAGCACGACATTGTTGTAAATAAATATTGTTACAAGGGCATCTGAGGAGTGTACTTGAGGGATAGAGGTTTAAGAAAAAAAAAAAAAACTAAATTTTATATCTAATTTATTCACACACCTATTATTTACAGCATAAAATTATCCGTCTCCACTATTACTCCCTTTATTTAAAGGGGAGCGCAATATTTAAAGTATATTTCAACTCTAAATAATTCACTTCTTTAAGACTTTGTTTAGATATTTTCAGTTAACTCATACTCATCATTAACACGAGTTCAGTCTATATCGTACCATAATTTATAATGTCTTTCACTCTGGAATTTAGTTCAATAGCCCAATTAGCAAACAACAAGCAGACTGTGGGCACACAATAAGACAGCGTGAACAATAGTGACTGCCTTTGCTTGGGAAGGATTTTTAATGTAGGCCATTAAATATCAAATGATTGACAGAATTTATTGTATGGCCCACAAGCAAACATCAGTGAAACACCCACAAGCATCTTAGAGTATGTAGAGAATGTGTGGGTGATGTTTGCCAAAGAGTACATACCGCCTTTTGTGGTATGCCAACTGTTCCTTATTAATGAGGAAATATGATCAGTCATCTTATGTTCCATCTATGACATACCGACTATATGTTGTTGTGCAGTAGCAAATAACATATGCGTATGCAATTAATTTTTTTATTTCATATATATATGAAGTAAAATGATCACGTGGAATTGCTAGTAATAGTAAAAACAAATAGTATTTAGACCAGAAACCTTCAAAGCATAACATCCAAAATTTTTTATTATTTTGTATTTTAAATTCTACCTTAAGATAGTCCTAAACTGAAATACTTGTCTTTTAAACAAAACACATAAATCCCAGTATTGACTCATGATACTGACATTGTCTATATGCCAAAGCTAATAATGCATTAGGTTTGTGAAGTAAGTACCCAGATTTACTTAAAAAATCGTATATGAATACATTGTAGAGTTCTTGATAGCATACTTGACTGTAGACAAAAGGTTTGTGAGTTCGATTCCAGGTTGCTCCGAAGCATTTTAAAAATTGTGAAATAAACCTGAAGATAACACATGTGAATATGGTAGAAACATAAATTTTATTTGGGTTGGACACAATATTTTTTTATTTTGAAAATGCATGGCAAGCTGCGTCTATGCTGGTCACAAGAGGCCAATAGCTGGGCCACAAGTGGCTTACAAACAGTTGGCTAACGACATAGGGATTACTTACGGCAGGCCAGAAGCAGAAACTCGGAAGTGGCCCACTTGTGGTTAACTTACGGGCAACTTTTGTTTTCCCAGACATCAGCCAACAGTTCATCAAGAAGTGGCTCGCTTGTGGTTGACTTATGGGCAACTCTTGGTTTGCCAGACATCAGCCGACAGTACATCCAGAAGAGGCCTGCTTGTGTTTAACTTACGGGAACTCTGGTTTTGTCAGACATATGCTGACAGTTAAAATATCCGTATGTGGCCCACGCGTAAACACATCATACCACAGTTAGCTCCGCATACTTCACCTCACATGATTGGCTGGTCGGTGTCTGCACAATGTATTAATGGTGAAGTACAATTGGTTCAAAGTCAATATGATGTCATAGGGCTTGCATACTCGTATATTATAATCAGTAGGGAGATAGGCTCAGCGGTTTAGTTTGACAGCAGCTGAATGAAAGGTGGATCGTCTCGGCTAGCTTCTGCATCTTCACATTTTTTTTTTTTTTCAAGTTTTTATTTTCAAGGTCATTCAATGTCATGGATTCGAGGTCAAGGCAGTCTGCATCTAATATGGTGGTGTGAAGTTAGTTGGGCTAAAATGGTAGTCAATAAAGTTGACTGTTATGATTGATCAGTTAGTCTGATGTATAGTGGTTGATATGACCTGCATTGTTAATAGCATGGTAGAGGTACGCTTGGGATAGGACAAATTATATGGTTTGGGCTCTATGTTTTGGTTGGTATGGTTATCATCTGTGGTGGTTCATTTATATATCCAGATGGTATAGTATGCTGGTATGCTGGAGGGTTGTCACCTTGTATGTTATGGTTGGTGTCTTATGGCAATGATGACCTGACTGACATGCTGGAATTATGATTTTTGGTATATTTTTACACAATTCTATGATTTTTCTTTCTTTTGTAGTAGTAGAAGCTGGGTAGGTAAGGGTAAGGTTTCATGTCTAGGGTTCTGGGGTGAGTATGAGGTTATTGTGATATATTCTTAGAGCTTTATATTTTTTAACATTTTTTTGTGATTTTTATTTGTTTTGTAGTATTAGAAAGTGTGTTAATAAGGGTTAGGGGGTTGATGTTTAGGGTGGTGGGATAAGTGTGAGGTTAACGCGATATGTTCTTAGATGTTTTCAATTTTTTTTACATTTTTTGTGATTTTTGTGTTTCAGAGAATTTTTTACAATTTTTTTTGCAATATTAGAATGTTAGCAGGTAAGCGTAGTTGTTGATGTTTAGGGTGCTGGGATGAGTGTGATTTTAACATGATCTGTTCTTAGATTTTTATATTTAGTGCAATTTTCTTGGGATTTCTAGAGATTTTTTTATGGATTTCAAGATCAAAGGTCAAGGTCAAAGGTCTGGTCTGGAAAGAATAAGGAAGCCCCAGAAATTGGTTCAAATTTGATTTTGGGGCTTGTTTTTGAACATGAGGGGCAACAATTTTTAGGGAAAATGGGAGATTTGTAGGGAAAAAAAGGTAAATTTCGAAGGGAAAAGAGAAATTTTACGGTATCTTGTATATTTTGGGGGAAAAAAAAGGAATTTATAGATGGCGGTCAGAATCCCCTGAAGGATTTCTTGGGATGGTCATTTTTTGTGGCTGGGCAAAATAGGAAATGTAAAAAAAAAGTGAATTTTTAGGGGAAATTATATAGTTTTGGGCAAAATAATCGATTTCTGAAGTGATTTTTGGGTAAAAACATGCTATTTTGAAAGAAAAATTCCGAAAATGGTGGAAATTCAGGATGGAGTCAAATCCAGAACCCATGCTCCTAGGCTCCTGAGCCAGAAAAAAACTATGCCGTACTACTGATAGGCTTTTCTTGGTTAGTATCCCAGTAAAGAAATTGATTTACATTTATAGCTGAATTAATGGACTCTCCCATCCAGACGATTGGGCTTAATATATTGTCTCGTTCTAAAAGGTTCATTTAGAACAAATCTCGTCAGCCGAGTCATTCCTTTTTGAGACTTTTCTATGTTTCCATTTTGATATTTGACTGGTCGTTATTTAAGATAATTTTGAAATATATCTACTTTGATTTGGACAAGAATCACGAGGTTACTCATTTTTCTCCCCAGCTAGCTAGTAGAAAAACTCCTGGAAGGAATTGTGAACAGAGATGTGATTGATAAATTAATCTTAATTTAACGAGTGCTTAGTAACACACTTAATAATGTCCTGTATAGAGTATGACTTGTTATATTCCTGTACCTGAGCGAGAGAGAGAGGGAGGGAGAGTACCCTCTCACATGCCTTGTTGTCTACTTCTAGACTTTGAAGTGAATTGCCTTAATTTTATTTATTTTAGTGGCTAGTTGTAGAAATACTTCCCCCCCTCCAATTTTTTTGCTGGTGTGGGTGGTGTGCTTCTAGTAATTTTAGGCACAACAGCCCTTCTACACGTGATATTTGGTTGTGGGCGCCGAATACGGGACAATAGAAAGAACGTCAGGTAATTCGTGGATACGGACTGCACCACACGAATCTATGGTCAAAACTAAGTAGATAATATTCTTTTTTAAAAATGCACGATGGCCTTTTTGTTTACTAGAAAAACAGCATTAAAATATATAAAATGACTTCACCCCACGTTAAGTACAGAGTGCATCATTAGCATACAAGACGTCGAAACGTCATAACAGGTGTTCCAAGTTTGCACTTTTTCTCATGCTGGATGCACCCATGCCCATTTCCGCGTCCCGGTATCTCGCTGCATAGGAACTGCATGAACTTTTGGCGCTACTCAGTTTGGCTCTCTCCCTTGCCGTATGTCTTATGGCGACACACTAATTGTAGCATCGCCACATCACCTCACCCTAACCTAACTGGAATATCCTTTGTTTGCTACAATGGTTTTTGGAACTTTCATGGCGTTTTTCTCGTAAACGAAGCGTCCAATATATTTTTACGCAGGAGTATTTTCTACTTCGTTTTGACCATAGATGCGTGTGGTGCAGTCCGTATCCGCGAATTACCTGACATGCTGTATAGTATTCGAAAATTTCAAGTATTATCACTTTATCCAAATTGTAAATTACTTTCTTTTTTATAATTTTTTCTTTTTAAATTTGTTTAAATGCATTATAATATATATTTTATTTATTTATTGTTTACTAATTTGACAATTTTGTCACAATTTTCTCCTACTCAAGCACATTTATGCGGACTAAAGAAAACACTGTGTTGATCTACTCAACAATAGTCCCGTCTGAGCTGGAAGTAAAATGGAGAATAATAATTTACCTGTGGGCTACGACATATATGACGTAAGCTGTCAGTGTATCGTAGAACACGGTGGAAATGGCTTTTGGCACGACGAGCACATTTACGCATTTAACAGTACTCGGTAATGTTACTTGTTGACTCTCTTATAAAGCGAGTTAAGTTGGCAGAGAATAAATTAAGTAGTTCTAAGAGTAAACGTTGTGATGAGAACGTAACGTTTAAATTTATGGCTACTTAAATTAATGTTTTTTTTTTCTGTATTATACACACAAGTGCACGAATTTACATTTTATTAACACATATACTACTCTACACAATCCACGGTTTAACTGGACACTTAAACATAGTGAGACAATCCATGACTGTGCTATTGTAATAAGGTTTATTCTACTCACGTTAGGGATAAAACATGATTTCTTATGAGTTTGGCATAAGGAAAAGTTTTGCCGCTAGGTGCCCAGTGTTCCAAAAGGAAAGTCTTAATTAAATTTTTAAGCTATTTCAACAATAAAAAAAAAGTTTTCTACAACCTACCCTGTTTTTTCAAGTACAAAATAATAATTTTGTATATTAACTACACTAGCGCTTACCTAATGCCAAAAATGTTTGGTTGCCCAACTTTTAACATGGATCTTCTCAACTTGGACAATAAGTAACCTTAATAGTATATATTCCAGAAGGATAGAACATGAGAAAATTAAGTAGATGCTGAACAGGGCTTTCCAAAATGCACAGTTAACAGTTTATAGCCTGTCAGGCCTAAGTGGTTCTCTACCATTCCTGGGAGGTGCTGTTAACTGATTAACCAGCAATAAGATAATTATTTCAACTGTGTCTACGTCACCGCTGGAGGCTTTTCTTCATTGCCCCTTCCTCCATACTTGGGACCGCGGTGGCTGGGCGGTCAGCTTGCTCGCCTCCCACCATGGCGAACCCGGTTCAATCACCGGCTGGATCACTCCCGGATTTTCGCAAGTGGGACTCATGCCAGACGATGACACTGGTCGGCGGGTTTCTCGGGGATCTCCCGTTACCACCGCCCTTGTATTCCGGCGCTGTTCTAATCTCGCCTGATTTCACCCTCATCGGCTCTCAAGACCTCGCTGTTAAGAGACGCCCAAATCTCTCAACTCTATACACAACTTCGTCCATACTCGGTAGCTGAGGAATGGTGATGAATTTCGGAGGGTTGGGGGGGGGGGGTTTGGAAGGACGATGGCTGACTCCCTATTCTGCTGCGGTCTCGCTGCTTGCGCATATGTGGCTGTCATTTTGTCATATACGCAGAGGTTGGATGAAAATGCTGCTTCGTGCTTTTGATCAGAGAAACTTTGAATGGCACTTTTGCCAGTTTGAATTTCTCACTTTCTCCCGGTTTCGAAACATATCTGGATAAGAGAAGCTTGAGAGGGGACACCATACATTAACAAATAAACAAATATTATTCACTCTCTACAAATTAGTGGAAAGTGCGGCTGTTTTAGTCCCCGTGCATTTAAATAATGGTATTAACAGTTTAAAAGTACATTTACAAAACACGCAAATTTACTGTGTGAAAATTCGCAACCTCCTGAACATGTGTTTTACTATGGCAATCTTTGCGAGTTTACTTCACTAAAACCACGTTTTTTCGTCGTCACTTGCAGTCTATTTGCAGAATCATTCAGTTAAATCAACACTGCGCATGTTTCCTGAAACCAACAAACTTAAACTTAGATACGTAAATTATATTAGCGTCACTTCATTGCGGTCGGCGGTAAGGAAAATGGAAGAACGATCAGTTTGACGAAGTGGTAAATACGTGCCGATTAATGTTAAATTTTAATCAAGAAAACGCACTGCAATGGTACCTACATCCAGCCATGCTTGAAGAAAGCAATTAAATATATAATTAACTACCGATTAAATATTCCGACAACACCAACAAGATATACGTATAATAAACACGATAGAAAAAAGGCAAACACACACTGGTCTTCACCGGGCTGGAAACTGGAAACATATAACTGGCTAGCCATTGGCTGGAAAGCTTTACCATTCGTACGGGTTGACATACTCTGTCATTTTTGCTAAACATTTTTTTAAAAGTCCAATTACTAATAGCGAAAAAATTTAATATCGCTTATAAACAGAATTTAAACCATAATGGTTGTAAGTATAACTAAGATTTTAAATTCTGAGTACTATTTTCTTCCAAAACCAACATCAAAATCGCCAACTTAACAACATGGATCCCACAGCAATTCATCAGCTGATAAAATATTTTACAAACGAGAGCATTTCCTGTTTTCATAGTGTATAGTTTGATCACATTGTCAGTCAGGTTTTCCCCACTTATACGAAATAGACTATAGGTGAATATAAAGCTGGAGGTGTACTGTTCAGTTTCACATGTCATAGAGTAAGGTAGTCAGTGATTGCTTCCAGAAATTCTTATTAATTCATTAGTAATCGAAGAAAATATTTAATTGTATGTAGTGTATAAATATTACATACATAACATGCAAATTTTATGCAGTCAAAAGTAGAACATTTAGCCAAATATAATGAGTTAAAAATTAGTTTTATACATTGGAATCATTTTATACATAGTCTTGAATAAGAGACAATGGCTTAGTGCTATATACTTTAAATTGATAAGTATCTACAGTTTCTGCTAAAATGTCTGTAATTAGTGGCTGTATCGCTGCCTGAAAGAGAGAACTGGCAGTGAATGAGCTGGTATGAAACTAAAATCGCATTAAATATCACTCTGTCACCGATATTTAATCAGAGACAGCCCGCAGACGGATGTTTGTTGTGTCTTGAGGCAGAGCTTGCTGTCGTGAGGGGCCACCGTTGTTGGTCCATGGCTGTATCTCACCCGACCCCAGCACACAGTACACCAGCGCCCCAATACCACTGACACCGGCCGCCACGCCGAACAGCTGCCTCCATTCTTCAGCTGCCTGAAACAACAAGTTAATACTAACAGCTTCTACTACTACGTGCCACTACTACAACCTCCTAATACTGCATACCACTATTAAGATTTATTATAACCATTACATAATATTACCGTTACCTACCACCACATTAACTGCAGCCGCTACCACTGCTTACTAGGGCAACTACCACAACTTAGTACTGCACTACCACAACTATCTAATGCCACTACCAACTACCACTACCTACATTCTCTGTCCACTACCATTACTTAGTACTAGATACGGGATCCTCGATATCGCGATACTTCCATACCCCCAATACTTTATAGTATCGAGTATCGCATGAGAATATCCGGAAGTATCAAATTTTAAAACCCATTTTCAAATGCCATGAGTAAGGTACAAGAGTACCATGACATTCGGAATGTAAACGATATTTTCGAAAATCGTGCTGTAACTTTCGGACTGTATACGATAATTTCGGAAAGTGTGCCATAATTTAAGAACAAGTGTACCACAATATACCATAATTTATTCATAGCATAATATTCACACATCACCTTGTTTTTAAGCAAGCCATACATGCCACAAGTATGATTTTTGACATTTACATTTATGGTACATAATTGAGGTAAATTAAAAACGGGTTGAGAGTTGTGAGTAAGCAACGACAGGCGTGAGTGAGATAGTTACTGTAGGCCTACATCCAATACATACCACAATTATATGCTGCACGGAAATGTTTCATTTAATCAATTTTATCCCATTAATTACTTCTATAGTAAGTAGTATAGAAATGCCGGTTCGAGCACAGCCCCCAGTTATCAGAAAACCAACAACAAATTGAATGCCCAAACCATCAGAAAACCATCAGAAATTATTTCCGTTGTTTTCTTGATCCAAAACATCAACTGCCATTTCGAGCACAGATCCAGTTATCAGAAAACCAACAGCAAATTAAATGCACGGGCCATCAGAAAATCAAAGGTAAATTGAATGCTCTAGTCACCAGAAAATCAATGGAAAATTGAATGCTCTAGTCATCAGAAAATGAACGATAAATTAAATGCGCAGCCCATCAGAAAACCAACAATAAATTGAATGCTCTAGTTATCAGAAAACATCAGCTGCTGGTTCGAGTGCAACCGCAAACAGTGACTGCAAAAGTTGCGTTAGAGCGCAACCACAAAAAGTTGTGTTTGGGGCAACTGCAAAAAGTGACTGCAAAAAGTTGCGTTTGGGTGAAACAGCAAAAAGTGACTACAAAAAGTTGCGTTAGAGTGCAGTTGCAAAAAGTGACTGCAAAAGTTGAGTTTGGGTGCATCCGCAAAAAGTGACAACAAAAAGTTGCAAAGAGCAGCTCAAAAAATTTGAATGTGTAAAAAATAAAATATTGTATATAATAAAGATGGACCAGTTGCTAAATGTACTGAACGGATCCCAACAATTTAAGTAACTTTCCGAACTTACAATCGTACAGACCTATCTCATAGACCATGGCAATTTTAAAGTAACCTTAGCAGACAGATATCTTAAGATTTTCAGCGAAAAAGTTTTAGATGGTGTTAATCGTGGTGGTGTAAATTTTGCATATGATGGAATGGAGGATTGTGGTGCTAAACAAAGGCATTCTATTCGGTTTTTTAAAGAGTAAATGATCGTCATATTAGACATCAGTTGATTTTTATTTGTGCTCATATCTCTATAAAGTTTTAATGATTATGCAATCAATAAAACCCAATTATCGCTCTGACTTCGGAAATGTGCTACAACATAGTCTAATTTGGTGATGTGTGTCTAGTTGCATGGTGCATCTGTAAAAAGTGACTATAAAAATAGTTGCATTTGGAAGCAGTTGCAAAAAAGAGTGGCTCAAGAAATTTGAATGCATAACAAATTAAATATTGACTATAATAAATGAGCACAAAAAAACACAACCAATGTCTAATATGATGACGGCCTTGGCAATGAAAAAGGCTAACGGAGCTGGGAATGTTTGGAAAGAATAAAAGTTTAAGAAATACATCTTTGCGAAAAGAAAGAAGAAGAAATCTCAAGAGAAGTATGTTAAGTGTGAAACATGTAGCCACTATTACAAACCATCTCTCATAAGAAGCCATCTTAAAAGTAGATTGCACAAAGGTCTTACACCAATACATAATAAATCACATGAACCAACAAATGCATGGGAAATTTTTAAAGTGCCACAACACTTAATATCAAAACAGAAGCCCCGCGAGAGAAACAGTACACAACCATATTCAGTGTAGAAGAAATCGAAACAGCGTTTCAAAGTAGGATCAAGACTTACGCTGTAAAGAATGTGAATGCATACAAGGACCCAAAGCATTTCCTAAACGACGTAAAAGAAGCTGTTACTGGGCTAATTAGTAAGCATTCAAAATTATTTAAAGTGAACATGAAATTCTTCACTGAGTACAAAAGGGGAATTGGCGAGATTATTGATATGTAGAAAGCTCCTTTAAAACAAAGAACGAAATTAGGCTGAATCGACTAATCTGGAAGAATATGATACCAACAGCATATCGAAAATCATTGCTGAGATGGGGGCATTCGAAGCAAAGGGATCTCAGTTGGTACTCAACAGAATATTTAAACTAGAAGTGCGAATTAAAAAATATATACCATTCAAGGGTAGTTCTTATGTTAATCTCCCAGAAAAAATCAGAACTAAGCAGGCGGTAATTAACGATGATCAAAAATGTTTTTTTTGTGGTCTGTTCTATCTGCATTGCATCAAGTACAGAGAAACCCTCAGAGACTGAATGAATACGAAGATTGCGAACATGAGTGTGATGAAGCACTTAAGGGTTTGGAATTTCCAATGAAATTGGATAGCATACCAAACTTTGAGAAGAAAAGTGGAATTTCTATTAATGTATACGCATATGAAGAAGATGGTGATAAGAAATAAATAATCTGTCCATTAAAAATAACAAAAAATAAGAGGGATAAGCACATAAACCTACTCTATATCAAAGACGAAAAGAACAACCACTACTGCCGGGTAAAAAGTCTTTCAAGACTTGTCGCATCACAAGTAATGAAAAATAATCACAGAATATTTATATGTGATAGATGTTTGCAACATTTCTACTCTGTAAATAAGCTAAAAAATCACGAACAAGACTAGAGATTACGATGGTGTTAGATTTGAACTACCATTTAAAGGAAAAATTGACATATTAAGATTTCAAAAACAAAATCATTCTTTGAGAGTTCCGTTTGCGATATATGCTGATTTTGAATGTTTGTTGACTAAAATCGAAACTTGCCAACCAAACCCCGACGAATGTTACACGAAACCATACCAAAAACACGAGCCTATTAGCTTCTGCTACTATGTAAAATACGAACATGGGTACTATAAACCGCCAGTAACTTATGAAGGGCCTGATGCATCTACTGTGTTCGTTAAAATGCTAATGGATGAAGCAAAGTCTATTGGTGATATATACACAAATGAAAAACCAATGCTTCCACTAACTCAGAAAGAACAAATTGTTTATGATACAGCTAACCATTGCCATATATGTGAAAAGCCGTTGAATGGTGATTCTGTGAGGTATCATGATCATCTTATGGGGAAATTTAGGGGAGCTGCACAATGTATAGAAATCCATGTTTTCTCCCAGTTTTTATAAACAATTTATCTGGCTATGACACACATTTATTCATAAGAGATCTTGGCATCGATGAAAATAAAATTGATCTAATCCTCAACAACGAAGAAAAATATATTTCTTTTATGAAGCACGTATGTGGAAGTGTAAACGTTAGATTTATTGACTCATTTAAATGTATGGCTAGTAGTATCGATAACCTCTCTAGCAACCTTTCCAGAAGCCAATTCCGAGAAATGTGTAAGCATTTTCCCAATGAACTTCTTGACTTTGATATAAGAAAAGGTGTTTATCGATATGACTGCATGAAGAGTGCTGAAAAATTTTGTGAGACATCACTTCCATCCAAAGATGCATTTTACAACAAACTCAATAAATGCGGCATTACAAATGAAGATTACGAATTTGCGAGAGAGGTGTGGGATAAATTCAACATAAAATCTCTAAGAGAGTACACAGAACTCTATAACAAATCTGATGTGATGATATTGTCTGATATAATGAACAAGTTTAGAGATGTGTGTCTCAAAACATATAAGCTAGATCCAGCATGGTATTTCACAGTCCCAAGGTTAGCGTAGGATGCTATGCTCAAACACACTAAAATAGAACTAGAATTACTAACAGATTATGCCATGATTTTGGTGATAGAAAAAGGTGTTCGTGGTGGAATTTCACAATGTTGTAAGCAATATGCTAAAACAAATAATAAACACATGAGTTCTTATGACAGCACAAAGGAGATCTTTTATATTACATATCTGGATGCCAACAACTTATATGGATGGGCTATGAATCAGTATTTACCCTATGGTGGGTTTAAGTGGGTAAATACAAATATAGATGTAACAAAAATAGAAGATGATACTAGCAAAGGGTATATATTGGAAGTTGATTTGGAATACCTACATGAACTACACGATCTCCACAAAGATCTGCCATTGGCCCCAGAGAATAAAATAGCAGAAGGTTCAAAAAACTCCAAACTCTTGACTAGTCTGAATGGTAAAGAGAAATATGTATTACACTGTGTAAATATTGGGCAATATCTATCTCTCGGAATGAAGTTGAAAAAGATCCATAGAGTTCTGGAGTTTGATCAATCAGATTGGCTCAAGTCCTATATTGATCTAAACACAGATATACGAACAAAGTCTACAAATGACTTTGAAAAAGATTTCTACAAGCTAACGAACAATTCTGTTTTTGGAAAAACAATGGAGAATATTAGAAACAGAGTGGATATACGGTTGTGCACAAGTTCTAAGCAAATGGATAAACTTGTGGCTAAACCAAAATTTAAAGATAGGACTATGTTTACTAGCTCTTTGTTCGCAGTTCATATGAATTAAAAAAACTGTGCTTTAACAAACCCATTTATGTTGGAATGAGTATAATTGATCTATCGAAAGTCTTAATGTATGATCATCACTATAATATAATGAAGACAATGTATGGGAAAAATATTTAACTGTGCTACCAAGATACTGATTCGTACATCTATTATAAAAAACACCAGACTTCTACAGTGACATGAAAGAAATGGTCGACCATCTTGATACTTCTGACTATAGAAAAGATAATCCATATGGTATACCGTTAGTTAACAAAAATATTATTGGCAAAATGAAAGACGAATGTAATGGAAAAATAATGGAAGAATCTATTGGTTTGAAATCGGAAATGTGTGCGATATATGTGGAGGGTGGTGTAAAGAAAAGAGCAAAGGGTGTGAAAAATGCTGTAGTCAGAAATGAGATTAGTTTTGGTGACTACAAAAAGTGTTTGTTTGGTAAAAAAAAGTGTTGTACAGAAGTATGAATCTTATTAGAAGTAAGAAACATGAACTTTATACGATTGAGGCGAGGAAAAAAGCATTAAGCCCCAAATATGATAAAATATTTATTCTTAAAGATGGCATTAATACACTCCCATGGGGTCATTATAAAATTGAAAAAGAGTGACACTATGAAAGAGCAGTTGCCATCATGAAGCGCAAGTCGCCTTATGGCCGATATCATTCATATAAAATTGTTTGTAACAGACAGTATGCTATGACCTATCGACATAGAGTAGTGTTTCGAGACGACATCTCGTCTCGAAAGGTCGCACGCGAAGCATGCCATATATCAAAATTGTTGTCATATAATGTGTAAGTCTGTAAGAGTCTAACAAAATGCAATCGTTCATCGATATCGTGAATGGTAAACTAGTCTATGACAGTAAGAAAGTGCATGTGATCATCGACGAAAAAGGGTATCTGTGGTTAAAGGCTATAAAGACATTGCGGAAATACTCGGGTATGCGAATACAAAACAGGCAATCATCGACCACGTTACAGACACATATCGTAATATATATATCAAAATTTAAAGGGTCACGAATCGCGACCTTTGCCAAGTGCATATCCACACACCGAATTTATCAATGAACCAGGCCTTGAAGTCAAAGATGGCAGCGGCTGAAAAATTCCAGGACTGGGTTACGAAAAAGTGCTGCCGTCCATTCGCAAATACTGTGAGTACAAGAAGTACAAAACGCTACTGGATGCTGCGAATGCAATCATCGACAAGCACGCACTGCCGCCTACTGACGATATCGGCAAGCATCACCAATTTGTGTTAATTTCACTCAGCGGAAACAACTACTATGCCATCAGATGTCAAAATCAACTGGTGAGAGTACGACTCGATGCGATTAGGGAAGAGTACCCCGAGAAGCAAGAGCTACTGTCTCTCGATGTCAAACCCATAACGCTGTACAACCTCATGAAATCGGAACTACCCATCACGTCAATAGGTAACTGCTTCAGTGCGACAATGTGTTGCCTCATCGCTGATATCGTACACATAAAATCATTTGCAACAGACATTCTGCAACAACCGATCGAGTAGTGTTTCGAGATATCTCGTTTCGAAATAAGAAGCCATTGCCACAATTAAGAATGCACAACCACAAACGGTTTTTATTTCAGAGCCCATTTAAAACACTTTTATAGTGCTATTATATAAGAGTAAATGTTTTTAATGGATAACAAGCCATTAAAAACTAATAACCATACATGTTTGCATACTATTGGGCTTCGGTGATTCTTTCACTTTTAACATCATAAATTAGGTTTCTTTGGCTTATGAGTACCACATTACAAGTAGATGAAGCTGATATTGGTTTATTAAAATCAACTGTAAGTTTCAGATTAGTGATCTTTTACAAAAGCTGTTTTCCTGTAAGAACAATCAATAACATACAATGGTATTCTCCCAATAAATGATGCAGGGTTGAAGCACAGTCCATTATTACGATAAGGAGTATCTAGTTTAGTCTTTGAATTTCTAAAATCGTTGTAAGCAATATACATCTTATCGGACATTTTATTATCAATGTCTAAATTACAATTCTCTTTGGGAAACACTTCATTCTGTCAATTCTTAATAGAAATATTTTTGACGAAACAAGAGTCAAACATTGAACCGTGTGTGGATTGCTCAGGATCTTCTTTTCTGTTTTGCTGAAAACCAACAATGACAAAGTCTGGCATATCGAATTGGATTGAATTGAACTGATCTTTTATATCAAACTGAAATTAATTTGCATTAGTAGATACTGGCTTTTCAAGGCATTGTCAATAATTAAAACTAATTGGAATTTTGGGGTGTTTGTATAATTTTGCTTTAATTTCGTCTTCATAAATAGGATCGTATTCAACAATTGGCCACAGAATTTCCAATTTCCCAATAATAATTTTACCAGCATCTGGTATATTATCTCCATCATCAGATCCGTCTGCTTTCTTTGGAGGTCTTCTGTAAAGTAAAACATTGTCACTAGAATTTTGAATGAACGTGATCTTGTACCCACCTTTACAGAATTTTTCATTACAATCTCTCATAAAACCAAACAAATATCTTAATGGATAGGTAATTTTGTTAAGCTTATCTTTCCTAACATATTTACCTAGTTCTATCCCCGACAATTGAAAGTATGCTGATTCTGATTCCGAACCTAGCAATGTATGCATCATTGTTGAAGTGATGCCAGGGTTGTCAATGCTATCGATTATACAACCATGTTTACAGATCTCTATTGTTGAGAACTGGAATGGGAAGAAATTCTCACAAAGATCAATAGTTGAAGTTTTTTCATTACATGTATATGTAACTCTCTTAATTAGCTCATACTGTTGGTGTACATAAGCTTCATTCGGATGTGAAAATGCATCCTCAATAGGAATATCAAACTCAATGTGCTTGTTGTATTCATTCAAATTATTTTTTGTTTGGTTGTTTGGTGGAAACGACTGCCGCTCATAACTTTAAGTTTTTTGTTGATCCATTTATTAAATAGAAAAAAAATTCTTAAACAACTACACTTTTCTTACAACCCAAGAATTAAGACTACTATCAAAACCTAGCCATTTTTATTAGCAGGTTGTTTCCTTTGCTTTGCAAAACTTTTTCCACTAAGTAGTCTTTATCATATTTGGTCTTAAGCAAATCTGGCTCATAAAAATACCTTTAATAAGTTCATTTTTTAATTCCTTTATTCTGTATGTCGTGGGTTTTGTGTGCAATACTTCACACACCTCATATACTTCAGTAGACCAATTTGGTGTATATCCTTTTTCAAAAAAAATTTTACTTTTACTTATACAAACTTTATCTCCTATTGCAAACTTTGATTTAACCATCTTTCTTTCTCCTCCATACATGTTGATTAGATTAAAACCTTCATTCTTTGCATTTACATTGGTGGGTTTTAATTCCGATTGTACTGTGAACAGTGTTATTGTATTCACTTATTAATTTAGGCAATATAGCCACCCATTTATAGTTTCCCTGCATAGTAAAATTCTTCCACATTTTCTCCTTCAATGTTCTATTAAATCTTTCTTAACATTAGCTTTATTTCCACTGTATGTTGAATATTGTGTTATGTTGTTGTTGGCCATTAATGTCTTAAATGATTTATTGTAAAATTCTTTACCTTCATCTGTTTGTAAATGTATGGGTTTGTGATCATTCAAAATAGTTTTAAATGTTAACGTAACATTTACACCAGTTTTATCTTTGATTGGTATTGCTAATGCATATTTGGAAAAAAAAGTCTATCACAGTTAACATATATTTAAACCCTTTGTTAATTATATGTATACCTTTTAAAGATCCAGTATTCATCACAACTAAATCAGCTTGCCAAAGATCGTCAATACCAAAATATAGAACAGTTCTTCTGGGGAAGTTTTTTTGCATTGGTTTATGAATTTCATTGACAATATCGTTTTTTATACTACCACCAGTGAATAGCGAGTTATTGGTAACATGACATCTACAAACACATTTCATTCTTACTTTGTTATTATTGGTAAGTTTATATGAACTTAGTGTATTTTTCATACATTTGAGACAGTATACATTTAAGTTATCATTGTTCATTTTATATAATGAATGAGACAACAAGAAATTGTAAACAATATAGAGAAGAATATAGAGAGAAGAAGACAGTTAATTGAAAAGTTTAAAACTTTTAGAAAATTTCGCCAAGATGAATTTGATAAAAAAAACACAATCAACCAATGATAGATGCGATAGTAGATTTGGGGCAAAAAATTGGACACGTTACAAATGAGAATAAGAACTTAATAAAAGAACTTGTTCCAATTGCTGTTAAGAATTTAGACTATCCACATACACCAACAGAAACATCTTCTGAAAGAAAACTGTTTGGTAAAACAGGAACCTATGAACGCTATGACGATGAATGCTATGGCGATGAATGCTATAATGATGGTGTTAAACGCATTTTGATGGCGATGAACACTATGGCGAAGCATTGGGGCATTTGAAATCTGATATCCGGCAGTTGACTAACTACAAAACAATATTTTATGAAAAGAAAGTGGCCGATTACTTAATTGACTGCAAATACGATATTTTTGTGCTAAAGGCTGATAAAGGTAGATTGTATATTGGTGATAGCAAAGTAACATTCATCAATGACAAATTTACTGTAAAAGGCCGAACATACACTGCAACTGATGGTTTGATGAAATTACTAACTAGTAAGAAAGTTACAGAAAGCGACTACTCTACAACCGACTATGAACACTATAGTCATATCCTAGCAGATACGAACGCAGTTTTTCAAAACAATTATCCAAACTTGGGAACACCAAAATCGAGTAAAGGGAATAAATGTAAAATTATTTTTAAACCTATTTACGATTCGATTAAAAAGAAACGCCCCTCACCTAAAAAGGGGAAAGGTATAAAGAAGTATACAGACTACCCCAAAGAATACATATGGATGGATGATGTTAGGATGCTTATTGATTGACTTCTCGTTATTTCTGGCGAAGAGAATGCTGCAAATGATAACTATTACAATGAAAAAGATGGAATAATGAATATGCTCAACAGCAAGTTTAGTGACGTTGTTGTGAATAATCCAAAAGGTATACCATATCTGATACGAATGTTAAACACAATACCACATACTTTTTGGGAGTCGGAGCATCATGGAAAAGGGTTACTCAATGACATAATAAATTCGCTACCTTTTGAGTTGCATGCACCCGGTTATCAGTATTTAGGCCCAGGTTCCAGACTAAAAGAGCGAATTGAGCGTGGCGATAAACCCATTAATCTGCTAGATGCGGCTGCAATGGAACACGATATAGCTTATCATCATCGTAAGGATCTAGCTGAAAGACATGTAGCTGACAAAGAACTAGAAAAGAAAGCATTCAAATGATTGTTAAGTTTAGATGCTGATCTTAATGAGAGATTGTGGACTAGTGTTACTGGATCTGCGATGCATATTAATCATAAGCTTGGCTGGGGAATTAAAATAATATGATGAAATATTTGTTTAATAAATGAAAGTAAAAAACATTGTATTTCATGTTCCTAGCCAGGAGTTGAAGGGTTTGAATATTGATTCTTTCCTAACAAAAGACCAACTGGATCGTAAAAACAAGAAACTAAAGTAAGACAAAGGGATGGCTATCACAATTTCAGTTCCACAGCTTAAGAAAATGTCCAAAGAAATGAAAACTGGAAATGGTTTGACAATTCACAAGGGTGGATTTTTACCCTTAATTTTCGCAACATTGGGGGCTCTAGAGGCGTTAGCTGGTGGCGCATCATCTATCACTATATCAGTAATTAATGCCAAGAAGAAAAATCAAGAATTGTAAGAACAACGCAGACATAATTTAGCTATGGAGGATTATGGCAAGGGATTTAAGAAAGTTAAGTGGGGTAAGAAATTAAAAAAAAAAAAATAACTCCACTCAGTAACTTTTATATTGATAAAATCGTTAAAAAATTAAACATTAAAAATTTTTGTGCTGCATTTATTATCGATGAGCTACTTAACACACCACTCGATAATGAATGCGGGATTGTTAATCAAGATGTTCCGGCAAACTCTGGTACATACTGTGTATGCTATTGGAAAAAGCAAACACCAAATATTATTTTGATTCATTTGGTGAAAATCCACTGCAACAATTAATAGCATATCTCGGAAGTAATATTTTTATAACGATGAGAGAATTCAAAATTTCAATCAGTAACTGGTGGTAATTTGTGTGTAATTGTGCTAAATCTCTTTTCGCATAATTTTAAATTTCCAAAAATTATTTCACTATTAATAAAAAATGAATATTAGCGAAAATGCATTAATGAGCTCTTGGATTGAAAATCAAATTAAAGAATGCATGAACAATGATGAGAAGATCAGTCCTAATGATTTTGTTTCCAACACACAGTTCAACGACTTTATAACCACACTGACAAGAAATAAAAGATCAATGGATAAAGCCTATCTTACTTACTTGGAAGTAGATAATAATATAGATTTTGAACAAAAAAGACTTAGACATGTGGGAAATCCCATTGCACCAATGTACGCAATCAATTTAGAGTACTATCATAAAAACAGAATTAACATTATTCATTTAGTTGTGAAATACAATTCAAAAGAAAAAATATTTTACTTTGATAACCGAATCGAATATTTTTTTTATGAGAGATGGAACTGTAGTGAAAATAATAATAAAACCAGAAAAATGTAAAAGTGTTATCAACTGTAATCATGAACGGAAAAAAAATTGGATACATAAAACTTTTGAAGAACCCCTGATGATATGATATATTTTAAAATACCATTATATATATATATAATAATAATAAGAAATAAAGCAGAAAGTGGCATTGTTGCAAAGAAGGGAAAACAAAAAAAAAATGAATATATACCCACTATATAGTATTGATATTGAAAAATGTGTAAAAATATTAAATATAAAAATTTCAGAAATGTTTACATGATTGATGAATTACCAAAAAAATATGAACAAAAATGAATATGATGTGGTTAATTTTGATATTTAATCAAATCCTGTAACTCACTGGGTTTGCTACTTTAAAGACAATAATTATGCTTACTATTTGATTCATTTAGAGAAAATAGTCCTACTAATTTTACTAATTTCTTTAAAAATACAAATGTTTATTAGAATGATGATATGATTCAGAATTTTAATTCAGTTGTATGTGGACTTCTATGTTTAATTGTATTACATAATTTTTCAAAACATTTTAAGTTTAATGATATAATTTCTATGTTATTAAATGGCAGATATATTTGAAAATCATTAATCAAATATTTCAATAAAATATTTGATTAATGCTTTGACTCCAGTGCTTATAATTTAAAAACATATGAAAATTCAGAGTGCAATTCGGGTGTTTCTTCTTTACAAAATAAACTAAGCACTTGCTCTGATTATACCAAATCTTAAATTTCTTTTTTAGTGTATAGAATTTTTAATATAGACGATCCTAAAGATGATAAAGATGCATTGATGAAAATATGTTTTATTAAAAAATAGCTGATTATGCTCTAAAATCAGATGTATATTTACAATTCAGTAATACTGTTGCTGATTCTATAAAACGAATAAATAATGTAAAGCAGGTATTTAAAAAAGACGTAGCTTCAAAATATAAAACTATTGACTAAGCTTTTAAAAAAAGATGTTGATTCAAAATACAAGATTATTATTTCTGATTATGCATTAAAAACCTATGTAGAATCATAATCGAATATTATTGTTTCTGCTTTACAAGATAAACTTAGTCAAGTTTTTGTTTATACAACAGATTATGTTTGTATGGCTGATCCTATACATGGAAATTATGCAGTCAATATAAGATATTTCGATAAAGAATAGTTGATAAATTACAAATCTTACCAGAGGAACTGTGAAAAATTGCATGGTATTAATAACTCGAAAGTTGAAGAAAAATCATATATGTTTTATTTACCTGTAAGGTAGGATATAGTTACCAATATTTTTCACATAGTTAATAATCTAATTTTCTTTACTTTTTGATGAATTGCACTGTTTATAAAATAACTAATGCTAATCTTATTTTTATGATGCCGAAACTGTTACTAAGGGAATTACAAAAATATATTACAGTAAGACTGTTAATGTTTATAGAGGCGATACTTTATCTTTTAAAATCAGAAAAGAGAAAATATCTATTTTTAAAGATGGGGTGAAAACTACAAAAGGAATATTCATAAAATACAAAGATTAATTACTTTTATTCTTATTCAATGGAGAATACTTGGTGCTTGAAGTGTAGAGAAGTCACAAAAAATAATAATATAAAAATTGAAAATATTAAAAATAGACGATTAGTTCGGAAAAGTAACTGTTTAATATATAATTCTAATAAACCAACATTTAAAAAATTGTCCAAATCAATAGATGGAATAATAAATCAATTATATAAATCTGCATGAAAAAAATTTCGAAGAAGAAAAGTAATTTTGTGTAGTATTGATTATTTATAACAAATTGATCTTGTTGGAACAGATATCGGTAATTTGAAAGGAATATCACATATAAACAATGAGAATAAATAAATAATGATAATTATTGATTTTTTTTTCAAAATATCCATTTGTGATACCAACTAAAGATAAAACAGAAAAAATTTAGTAAATTGTTTAGAATCTATATAAGTTAAAAGAAAACAGCATAAATTCAAAGGATAATGGGTCCAAATTTTATAGTAAAATATTTAAAGAACTTATGAAAAAATGTAACATCAATCACTATTCCACATTCAGTGAACTTAAAGGCAGTGTTTTAGGAAGATATAATTGTGCAGTGAAGAACAAAATATGGAATAAATTTGCTTTAAATATCAGTTATAAATGGGTAAATATATTACATAAATTAGTTAAAGAATACAACAATACCAAACATAGAACCATTGGTATGAAACCAACTAAAACTAATAAGACCAATGGAAACGAATTAATGCAACCAAATTTTGTAGACATGATAACTAAACCGAAATAAAAAGTTGGCGATATTATCAGCACAAGCAAGAATAAACGAATCTTTGAAATAGGGTATACAGCTAATTTGACATCATAGTTACAATTTTTGAGGTTTTAAATAAATTAATATTTGGTTGAAGAAGTTTTGTGTTAAATTATTGGGTTTTGATAACTTGTATAGTTCTTGGATTAATACAACAAAAGTTTTGTGAATTTAAATATTTTGTGAAATAAAATATTTTTTCTATTCATTATTTCAAACACAACATAAAAACACATTTTGAACATTTGTTTAACATACATAAATGCATTAAAAATCCTTTCAATATTGTTTCAATGCACATTTCACCTATTGTGAGCTTTATTATCTTTAAAAATTACAAAAGGTTTACAGATTTTCTATTATGGCAGCGACCTTTTTTAAAGGGATTTTTTTAACAGACTCAATTTTTCTGGCCTTATTTTAGTGCCTTCAAAACTCTAATGGAGAAACTCACTCACCTCTCCACTTGAGAGGTGATTGGATTTTCATTATTTTTATTTTATTATTAAGGTACCCCGGATTAATATACATGGGCACCTTCCACTATATGAATCACTCAGGCCTGTACATCTGATACACTACAGCATAGTATGGCGAGTATTACTGACTGGAGATTATGAAGTACCATTTTTATATTCATCAATACTCATATATTGAATAAATGAGGAATAGCAAGGTTTTTGGCTCCAATTTTGAATGATTATATTCACATTGTTAAACTATCTGCTCAGACCAGGGATCGAACCCACACCCTTCGCAGTTGAAATCAGACATCTTGTCACTGAGCCACCACAACAAGATGAGCTTCTTGATTATTAAATGTCTTCATGTGGTGAGTTGGAAGCTTATTATCGAGAGTCGTGCAGAGTATTTGGCTCTTGGCAACTAGATAGCAACATAGTTGAGATAAGCTGCTTCCTGTTTGCAGCGAGAGTTTGCTGAAGTTCTGTCGTGGACTACTGTGAAGACAAACTTTTTGCTGTTGCGACGAGAGCTCGCTGTGGTAGGGGCAAGGAAAAGTGTGTGTATCGTTCACAAGGCAATGCATACTTCAGGAATGATATTTTCTTGTTGCCAGTAAGATAACATGTCAATCGCTGAATTAGATCAATGATTCTAGTGTACAATTGACAATAATAAATTATATTTTCTGTTTTATTCATTATGGGTTCACAAATAATTCAATAGTTGGTACACCAATCACTAAAATTACACAAATTAAAAATCTGTTTGTGGAATCATTAAATAATTATAATATTGACACAAGACACAGTTAGAATAAAAATAATTTATTTGATTTTGGAACTTCCATTCATTAATTTTTCTACTCATATCTAATGTGACAACAATAATCTTCACCCCAATACTTTGCACAAAGCTCATTTAATTTATTAAAAGTTGTATAAAATCACTATAGATATGTTTTAAACTTGTCATATCTTGTTTAAATATACAGAGAAAGTTCATATCATCTTTCATGATTTGCTTTGGTATTGTCGTATATGTCTGTGCTAAATAAAATACATATGTTTTCTTATGCCTTCCAATATTGAAATACTCTAGGATGACATCTGATTCACTAAAATTACATAATTGAAAATAACCAGTGAATCATTTTCACACTGCTCTAAAGGATCATTTCATAATTATTATTAAAAAATATGCCATTTTTTCATTATACTTGTTTTATATGACATCAAAATAATTTTGTAACTGAATATATTTTTGTTGATTTATACTTTCTGAACAAACATACAATTTATTAAAATTTATCCAACCATTCTTATTATTAATAACCGTTCATCAAGTTGGTTTTCTCTCATTCACTGCACCTGAAGATAATTACTCTCATTTTGTCCGGCAAAAGTTCGCCATTCTTTTTTTTCGTAGCATCTCCTTCGGAAATTAAAACACCAACATGGCAATCAACTTTTATTTAATATGATCATTTTTGTAATAAATGGATAATAAAGTGTTTAAGTTACCAAATAATAAATCCATTCTGAGGAAGAAGCTTCACTACGATTTAATTCATCAAGACAAATCTATTGCTATAATTAGTTTTCATGCGAAATTTTTAGCTCCTAATATAGAGAACAATACTATAATGACAATTAAAAAAATGAAATCTGTTGTTGATAAAAATTAAGTTATTTATTACTATTCCTAAAGGACAATATAATATTGAATCTTTAAAGGAAACTATAAATTCAATTAACCCATTTCAAGAAATAACATTGAACAGACATCAGATAACATAAACAAATTAAGTTGTGGTTAAATCTAAGTTTGGCATTAAATTTGATGACCACTTATTCGATTTGCTTGGTTTTTAGAGAAATATGACTATTGAAAAGGACAAAGTTGTAGGTACTAAGTTACCAAATTTTAATTCATGTTCATTGTAACTTGGCATATGGAATGTTTATTGTGCCAATATTTGGTATAGGATAGAAGGGCTCACAATAGTCAAATGCCCAAAAAATACCAACACAATAAAAGCATACATGGACCTAGTTGCATCCAGTATGTATACTTACCAAACAATATCAGAAAGCCAAGCTGAACCTGCACAATGGCCTTCCAGCAATGTTAAACTGTCATCTTTTATAAATATATATTTATTTATTATCACACTTCAAAGGACAGAATAGTATTTCAGATGCAATGTGGTTGTTTTTATATTTACTGATAAAATTATGAGTAGCCAAATAAAAACTCTGTATCAAAGATTCCTCTAAAGATAAGTTATAGGTTATAAAACACAACACAAGCTATATTGGGGCATAACAACTTTAACATTAACTATCCCACAAAAATACTCAACTTACTCAGATAACAAAAAGGTTAAAGAAAATTATCATTACTTGATACAAATATAACAATAATTAAAAATCTCAAACTTGCCACATGTATAGTAATCTCATTAGTTCCATTAGCAATTATTTTGTGTATTATTTTTTTGTTATTTTTTATTTTACTTCACAAAATATTAATAATAAAGATCATTAATTACTGGGGATCCCCTGCAAAATTACCACATGTGATAATACCTGAAACTCAGCAGGATTAGAAATAAAACTTTTAGTTAGCCAATATGGCCACTTTAGTTAGGACAACATGTCTGAAATGCTATTACAGGATTAAGAACATGGTTATTTTTAAAATCACAAAGATGAAAGTGATTGTCAAGTAAGCGAGCTTGTATTACAAAAGGATAACTCAAATTTTCAGTTTGTTTCAACAAAGAGTTCCACATGCAAAAGAAATTAAATATCTAGTATTCAGGGCATCACAAGCTGGGAAGATCTCAGATGTTCAAATCAGGCATCAGGCTGGAAAGTGACTCCATATCAGGACCAAATTGGTCACTCTCCTGCTACGATGACGAGACACCCATGCTACTGAAGTGGCGAAAGAGACGCCCAACTCGGGCAAACGCCACAAGAAATGCCACAGTGGTCTATAATTACATCTAACATCAAAAAATGAGGAGGTTTGCTGAGTATCAAAATATAATAGTTGGTCATACTATTACCAATGCTGAGAAGAAACATGGAATTTTCAAGTGCGTTGCGACACAGTATCGATACTGGACAGCCATGATCAATCGATATATATAGTATTGCGATATTTTACCAAACAACCAATACAAAGTTAAAGATGTTTTTTTTTTGTTGAATTACGTTATTAAACACATTAATAATGTTTTATAACATTATATCTGCATGAAATAAATG
This sequence comes from Dryococelus australis, assembly GCA_029891345.1. NCBI lineage: Eukaryota > Metazoa > Arthropoda > Insecta > Phasmatodea > Phasmatidae > Dryococelus > Dryococelus australis. The sequence continues at coordinate 71,422,435 of CM056996.1, forward strand.
ACTCATTGGTCATTTAATGAGTGCTTGTTAATGTTGGGAAAATAATATTTACTCCAAACTTGCCATTGGCAATGTCAAAAATTAAAACCAATACTCAAAAGTGTACAACCGAAAAAAGTAAACTGAAATAATAGATTAAAATAACTGATTGACGCAATAACAATCTTTCATTTACAAGAATGAAATATTACACACCAGAGGTCTATTTTATATTTTGTCACTTGTAAAAGTGCTCTAGGAATGCACACTAAGTTAACTGGAGCAAAAGTATTTTCATTGGCGCAAAAGTCTTTTCATATGTAAATAGATGAACAAATAACCCAAAAGTTTTCAAAATAAACACTAACATGAAACAGTGACGAAAATTAATAACAGAATTAAAGTAACAGTAAATGACAATATTATTAATAACCAAAATGGATGCTTGAAACAACATGACGGTTTTGCAAAATTATTAGACGAGGAGTATTCCCACAAGGGAACACTAAAATAGCACACATCCAACAAAACAAGAGGTGTGTAACCTCAAAAGGCAGCACATTATAAAATATGACGAATATAATAATTTATAAAATGATACAATTGCTCGTTTTCCACCAAAAAATATGTTTGGCTTCAGAGATTATATTAGTTATGAACCACCATATCAGATTTTTTATAGAATAAATAATGAGTGGGTTAATCACATTGTTTTAGAACTATGGATGAAAATGATAATCTAATTGATTTTGATGGTTCAGTTATTGCTATTGTTTTGGAAATTAAAGATGTTAAACATATAATATAGAAATATAATAATATAAAAATTAATTTAAAATTTTAATTTTTGATACCCATATGGTAATGCATCTATTTTGTTTTCTAATATGAGACTTTTACTATCATAAGGACTTAATGCAATTTTATTAACTTGTACTGTATATATTTCATGCTTTTCACTCCTTATTAAATTCATTGTTATATATTCTATTTCCTCTTTAAACAAACAATTCTTATAGTCCTCAAATGTAATTATCTTGTTTACAACACAACTCTTTACTTCTTTTGATCTTGTATTTTCTCTATTATCAACTCTATATGCATACATTTTTGCTCTTAAACCAACAAATTCTTTCATTATTTTCCCATTACATTCGTCTTTTATCTTACCTATAAATTTCTTATTTATTTGTGGTATGTTATAGATATTGTCATTTGAATAATCACTTGAATCAAATTTTTCAATCATTTTTTCCATGTCTTTATAGAAATCTTCCATTTTTATATTATAAATGTATGAATCAGTATCTTGATATCATATTTCAATTTTATCACCATATTTTGGTTTCATTACTTTATAATGAAAATCATGCATTAATTCTTTTGATAGACCTAAAAAGACATACCAACAAAAATTGGCTTATTAAATTTTACATTCAACTTTTTGATATGTATAGCCGCAAGATTCTTATTAAACATAGTACTTCTTTTGAAATTTGGTTTTGCTACTAATTTTTCGCAAAATTTTCCATTTGATAACAATTTTATATCTCCTCTATTCCTAATATTTTCCATAGTTTTACTGAACACTGAATTATTCATCACTTTATAAAAATCTTTTTCAATGTCATTTTTAGCCTTAATTCTCATTGATGTTTTTATATCTATGCACTTCTTCAATCAATCACACTGAGTAAACTTTAATATGCTATGTATTTTAGTAAGTTGTAATATATTATTTAGACACTGTTTTAGATTACGATAGTGAATTACATACTTTTGATTATTATCTAAATTGTTTAATAATTTGAGACTAATTTGTTCCTGGAATTACCTTATTTTCTCGACAAAATGGTATCTCTTTATGTAAATTATGTAGTTGTTGTGGATACTCTAAATCTACTTCTAAAATGTAATCATGATCAGAATGATCCTTAAGATTCAGTATATAATTTCGGCAAAAATCGAATATAAATTCTAGATAATCAACCTATCCGAAACCTCCATATGGTAAATGTTGTGACTTTGCCCAACCATATAGATTATTGACATCGATATATGCTAAATAATTAGACTCTTGGTTTGAGTTAAAATCCTCTAAATATATGTTATTGGCTTTAATATATCGTTTGCAGCATTGCATTATTTCGCCTCTAATTCCTTTTTCTATCATTAAACTTATATCATAATTATGCAATAAATCTAATGCTTGTTTTGTCATTTTTAACACTGCTTTCCAGGATAAATTTGGTGCATTAAAATAACACGCAGGATCTAATTAATATGCATTTATATACGTATTTCTAAGATTTTCATATATATCCTATAACAATAATACATCACTTTTTAAGAATAAATCATGATATTCGCCAAGATTTTTAATATCAAATTGGTTCGATACAAGTTATGCATACTCAAAATCAATGTCAGTTATGCCAGATTCATTATCTTTATTGTAAAATTCACTCTTTGGTGGAAGTTCACTTTCTTCGAATATTTTCCAACTATCCATATAATCATATGGGTAGACACCCTTTCTAATTACTAAATCAATTTGGTCTTTTGGAAAATGCTCTGGGGGTAGGGGTTCATTTTATCTTTACTTAAATTAGATGATAATTGATAATTGATCTAAACTGCTGGCCATAAATTTAAATGTGTCTATATACCTCATTTTAAAATTTTCTGTTGCTTTCCCTAAAGTAATAAACTTTTGTTCATTATTTGCAATTAAATCTATATTTTTATTATCATATCCTAACTCTTTAATAAATAACCGAGCATCATAACCAGCTAAGTTATGAAAATAAATCGGAACAAAATTGGGTACTTCTAATTGTAGATTACAATTATTGCATACTGGGTTAATAAATTTACCAGTCATATAATCATGATGATGTACCTTTTTATTGTCCTTCGTATATTCATATTTATATACAGTACATTTTTTTAAATTTACTGTATAATATTTTTTCTAATTTTGTTACTGGTTGCATTGGTCCAATTTGTGAATATATTTCCCCATTCTCTTACTTCCCTTTTTATTTATTTTATAAACATCTTATGCGCATTTGGACCTCGATATACTACTGGAGGCTTATAATCACCATAACTAGATACAATAATAGCAAAAACCAGATGCTTCATGTAATTGATATTTCATTATAAATGTTACATCATTCAACTTTAAGTGTATGTTATTTATTTGATCATTAGTAAGATTATATCTTTCTTTAAGTATCTCCTTATAAAAGCCATTGTCAATGTCGTCTTCTGTTAAAATTTGATATTTTTTGATTAGGTTAAATTTATTTAATTCTCTTTAGTTTTGTTTAGTAGTTGATATTTTCTTTAGAATTGATTCAAAATCTGCATATATTGTAACAGGAATCTTTGTTGTATTTTTATCATTCTTAAATTTTATTTGCTCTCCTTTTGGAGGTGAAATGATTCTTACTGATTAATTTTTAAAGCAGTCGTCTGCATGTTTATTAAATTTTTCTTGTGATGTAAAGAGCTCAATAGACATATCTCATATATAAGTTTTACCATGCTTTTTATTTTTCTACATTGAAACTAACATCGATAAATATTTTATCCAACAGTAATGCGAATTGTTATCATCTTTAAAATAAGGTAAATTTATGTACTTAGCTTTTATTTTTGTAAGTTTTTATTGGATATACTGTAGACTAATCTTCAATACAGTAAACATTTATATATACATCAATTTGATTTTCTATTTTTGGTATATCATCAATTTTTATTGGATAATCATATTTATATACTATTTTATCAATATTAAGATCCACATTTTTATATTTAGCAACTCTGTGGGGGCTCTTTTCTATTGGAAACAATGATGATTTTACTGCCCGAAGAAAACATTTTTGATCATCATTTTTCACATTAATGTGTGCTTTTATATACTTAATCACTTCTGGAAAAATTTCTATAGGATGCACCATTCCAATTATTTTATTTAAAGTCCATCCAGAACCTCTTCTTTGAAATTCTGATAACTCTTCCTGTTTTATATTATAGAAATTTATAAATTCTGTTTCCTTTAGTATTCGATTGTTAAATGACTAAAATATAAATAATTCTACTTGATTATTTACCTGCTTTGCAACAATTGGTATAGAATTTAACGCTAGTTTTCAGCCTCTAAATGTCCGAAGATCATTGTGTGTTATCTCAAAAAATTATAATTTTTATAGAATCTAAAAATTGATTAGTCTGTACTAAATTAAAGGAATTCTCAATGTTCTAAGTTGATATTCTACCTTTAAAAGCTTTATTAACTCTATAATTTTAATTGCTTCTTCTGTTTCATTTGCTTACAAATACATTAATTAGTAGAATAGGGGAATAATTCATTTGATTTTTTTCTATCTTGCTTATATAATTCTTTGACATTGGCATATGATAAAGGTAAATTTGTACAATTATTCTTTGTTATCCATTCTGTTACCCGCTTACATTTATTTATAGGTTGTACAAACATATTATTAGAGAATGGGAAAATATGTTTTATTCATTTCTATCTTTTGAATATAGTTGTTTGATATTAACATATGAGAAGGGTACTTTTGCAAAGTTTCTTTTTCTTTGCTCGTTTATAATAAATGGTATAATATATGTAATTGAATTATCCTAACTTAGATTGTACAAATATTTAAATTTAAATTATTTAGCTAAAGCTCTTAGCTCCCATGCTCTCTTTTCGCCCTTTAGATTGCGTGCTGACATTTTTATTTTATTTATTTAAAAAAAATAAGAAGATTTTAAATTTTATATACATTGAAGAGCTATAAATAGTAAATATATTGGAAAATGAAATCTATAAAATGTTTTTAACTGTGTAACTTTTGGTTCTGTGTTTAAAGGCGTTCCTTCTGAATGGGCACCTTTAAGTACAGTAAATTTCTAATTAAGATGATAATTCTTATTATATTCACTAATACAATTGTTACATATTGTTCTAAGCTTGTCCTTATATCTTGTATGATCTGATTTATTTTATATATTTATTCTCATTACATACTATACATGTTTTTGTTGGGTAATTAACATGTTAAATTTCATTTAGAATATCTACTAACGCTTTGTTTGATTTAGAATTTTTATGCTCTTTGAGAGATTCAACACCAACATATTTTCCACATTCACACAATACTTTCTCCCTGTTCAACGCAAATTTATTTTTGGTGTTTTCGATGACACATTTTTACAGGTGTTAAAATATCTATCCTTATTTATTTTATGGTAGTAAAAATTTTCTATGTTTAATACTTTGCCACAGTTTTTACATTGCTTAGATATGGTATTATTTTCCATTTTAATTGCTGAGCAGCGATTCCATTTTTGTGCTTATTGAAAAGGAAAAAAAAAAAAAAAGTTAATTATAAGAAAATCTGTTTTCCGTAGAATAATAGTAATAATAAAATTGAAAATAAAAAATCAAATTAAATAAAAAATAATAAAGTAATGATAAAAATACAATAAAACTAAAATAATAAAATTAAATTAAAATTAAGATTAAAAGTAAAATTTAAGTGACTTTAAATAATAAAATTAAATTAAATTATAACAATAAAAACTAAACTACATATTTAAAAAATAATAAATTAAAAATTAAAAATTAATGATAATAATACTAGTAAAATTAAAATAATAAAAATTTGATAATGTAATTTAAAAATAATAATATAAATTAAACTAAATTTAAAACTGAGATTAAAATTAAAATAATTATATTAATATTTCTTTTAAATAAACACAAAAATAGAATCGCTGTTCATCCAGTTGAACAATTCATTTGAATTGACTAAACTACATGACCTAGAAAAAACTAAAAAGTATTTTGCTACCGAATTTGTACTACAGAAATCTAAATATGGGGGAAAAAAATTGTTGTGTTCTAGGTGGTAAATATAAAATTACTTTACCAGATCGTTATGTAAATATGTTTGATAGAAATTCTTTAAAATTAATAGATGAAAAATAAATTTTTATAACATATAAAGGTTTAAAAGAAATGATAAATGGAAAAACTAGGCATGATTTAGAATTCTCGTAAAAATGTAAATATTCTATTATTTTTAATCTATCAATTATCCTTTTTTAATATTTCATTTGATTTTAGCTTACATTTACTTGATTTTAGCTTAAATTTGTTTGATTTATATTACTTGCTTGCAAAACTGACATTTATAGAAAATGCGAAAATTTGCTTGTTTTGGAGATAAAATTGTTTGATTTTGGGGTAAAATTTCTTGTTTTTTAATTAACAAAAATCATGTACACTCATTTTTTGAAAGATTGTAATATTTGCTTGTTTTCGATCTAAATCTGCTTGTTTTTGGCTTAAATTTGCTTGTTTTTGAGAAAGTACAAACTTAATAAAGAATTTAAAAAATTTAATTTTGGAGGGAAAAAACATAATTTTGGAGTAAAAAACATTGGATTTGGAGTAAAAATCCTTGATTTTGGAGCAAAAAAACTAAGGTTTTGAGAGCTCCCTTTTTTAACAATTTTCATAGCTTGAATATACTCTCAAAACCCTTGATTTTGGAACAAAAAATCTTGATGTTTCAATGAAAATATGGGCTGCGCCAGAACTCCTCTTTTACATCTACTATTGTGTTGGTTTATCACTGCTAAAGAACGTTTGGATTACAAGTCGTCCAGCAAATGTTTCCAGTGTAATGTGGGTGTTTACATAGTTTTAGTGTGTGTCAACGACACTAGTAAAATGAGCAATTTTCTTGGCCAAGTTGTTTTTGGTACATGATATTTTTAATTTGTTACTGAGAAAATTATCGGTATCGAGTTTCGTGAGAATGTTTTGGTACCAAAAATGATATCGAGTATCAAGAAAATGTAGTATTGAGTCATCTCTACTTACTGCCATTACTAAATACTACTATGACCACTACCACCTCCACTACCATTCACTACCGCCATTACAACCACTATTATCGCCACTACCACCAATATTACCACTACCACTAATAAAGCAACTACCACTAATAACGCAACTAGCACTTATAATACAACTACCACTACTGACTAACACTTTCACGACTACCACATCCACTAACCCCACTATTACTTCACTAGCCCCTAGCACATCCACTAACCCAACTACCACATCCACTAACACCACTATCACATCCACTAACCCCACTACCACATCCACTAACACCACTACCACATCCACTAACCCCACTACCACATTCACTAACCCCACTACCTCATACACTATCCCCACTACCACATCTGCTGCCACCACTACCACCAGCCACTACCAAACACCAAGGCTGCAAAATCACTATCACTATCACTACCCCCATCAATAAATGTTTCCCTATTATTATGCCACAGCTTGGGATAAGGAAACTCCCACATTTTCTGGCAATTTAGAGTTACGGTTTTGTCATATAAGCAGTTACGATTTCATATACTACGAATAATATAAAAGCGATATTTTGAATATGTCGCTCTTTCTTATTAATATGTACATCATTTTGGTCTTATACAATATTAATCATTTATTGAAATGTTTGAGTTAACTTTTGTCTGACTCTGATAGTTAGAAAATAGAATTTGCCAAGATTGATAAAGAAGTAGTCAATTTTTTACAATTATTTCAGTGATATGACACGCTGGCTCTAGCTCAATATCATCGAAAAATTTAAAATTTTGAATAAACAATTAAACAGGATGTCCGAAAAGTCTTTACCTAACTACAAATATTATTTATATCCGCTTTATGTAAGATAGAGACGTCAAACTCGTGCCAAAATGTTGGCAAACTTAACAAGTTTTTTGTTGCAGGTTACAGTAACGTTGGCAAACGAACCAAGTTTTTATTGCAATAGAATAACACATTGGTAAAACTCGAAGTGAGTAACCTTCGTAGCAAGCAGTACATCTAGTCGATATTTGATATCTAACCAAACATTAGCCAACATTACAGGAGAAACAATGCAATGACACTGAATATCCGTTGTTGCAGAATTCCAAGATCTGTTACAAGAAGTCTGTAGATATTGTACTTGACATAATCCCATAGAAAAAAAATCTCTTGGGGTTATGTCTGGAGAGCGTGTAGGCCATGCTGTCAAGCTATCGCGACCAATCCATCGTCCAGTAAAAGTTGTATCAAGATAGGCGCGAAACTCCAAACCCCAATGACGCGGTGAACACTCTTTGTTGAAAAATGATATCTGGGTGGTACTCAAACAAGTGAGGAACAAATATTCCTCACTTGTTTGAGTACCACTTGTAACATTTCCAGATACACTGGAGATGCCAGGTTACCCTTAGCACAAATAATGGTCCAATAATTTTCATGCAAAAACACACACCAAAAATTCGCCTTTGGGCTGGCTCTGGTACACTCTGACACCTCACCAGGGGGCTCTGAACCTCAAATACGCACATTTTGCTGGTTCAATACACCACTGACAAAAATGGTCGCCTGGTCGGAAAAAGTAACACGTTTGAGATAGCCATTATCACCTCAATACGTGATACCATTTCGATTGTAAAAGTCATACTGGCGTATGTCGTCAATGGGCAGCAAAGCCTGAAGAATTTTCCCTTTGTGTGCACGAAACAATAATCGTTTTTGTAAGATTCATGAAGAGAAGTTTCTGGCATCTGTAACTCACATAAGGTTTTACACACTGAATTTTTAGGATTTGGCACAAAAGACTGTCTCACTGCTCCCACCCTTTTAGCTGAGGATAACAGTCGTCCAGTTCTCGGTAAGTCGGCAACAGAACATGTTAACATGAACTTGTCATACCACTACATAATGCTCTTCACATCGGATGGCATCTTTCCATACATTGTCTGAAAGTTGCTCTACGCTGTTATTGGTGACCGAGTCGCGTGATAGCAGAGGACGCACTGCGTTTTTTTTTTTCTGATTTGTTAATATGTCCGGTTTCTTGGATACTGAAAATACAACAGCCATGTTACGTGAACATGCAACAAAACACTTGGGCTAGTGTACCAACATTTCGGCACAAGTTTGACATCTCTATCTTACATATAGAGGATATAAATAAAGTTTCTAAGCAGGGAATTATTTTCGGATGTGTAGGAACAAATTTCATATGAAGCTATTAAATAAACATTTAGTTTCACCTTCCTCTAGTCGTCAAAAGAAAATTTTTTTATGTAATTTTTGTATGAGTTTTATTGCTATAGAATAGTTTTCTGTTTATTTCTACGATTAATTAATACATATAAATACATCTACTATGTAAAGAGAACTTATACCATACTAAATGTTTCAGAAAATACTATATCTTGTTTTGATTGAATTTCTCTAGTTTCTGTCAGGGCCGGCCTTACTTATGATAGTAGTAGTTAGTCACAAATTTCAAATGAAATTTACTGTTTTTAAATTTATATCGTGCAATAACATTTTATAACGATCTTCTAAATATACGATGAGATTTTAGCCAAGTTGTAAACAGCAATTTGAAAATTGAGAGTTTAATATTCATTTTTTGCTCTAAATGAGATTTTTTCACAGTTCTATATGGTTATCTTATATGTATAAACATAACTGCCTTGTTTTTATGAAAACGATTAAATTAAAAATTAATAAATTTGTTAATTTATGAAGGTAAAATAAATATTAAAAATAGGCGTAAATTACTTAATTAAGGTCTGTAGCCAAAATTCCAGTAACAGGAACAGTATACACATCATATTTAGTATCAAATATTACGATAGATATTTTTTACTCTAATAAATAATTTTTTCGTATATTTACTATTCTAGTAGAACTTTCATCGCATATGTATACAGCTATAGCTGAACGTATTAATATACATAATAATCTACCTATCATTATGAAATATAAAAAATTCAAATATATTCAGCAATTATTACTTTAAAATAAATAATTTTCCGTTTATGACTTTGGTAAACGAAGTCAACACATCTTTGTATATATGTTTCTCATTTCAATTTAAATTTTCTGTTTAGGTTTTGTTATATATTAGCCTATGTTTTTCCAAAAAAGAATAACAGTATTTAGTTTCGCCATTATGATACTCTGTAGGCTTAGAATAGAGTTCATTTTTTCAGGAAGTTGTAAATATTTAATTTTGAAATTTCTGAAATCATTATAATTTAAATGTATGTTAATAATAAATCCTACTATTGAAATCTTTTTCCCAGCGGTTTTTGAGAAATATCTTTCTCCCACTATTTATAATTCTAAAATCTTTAATAAAACAATAATCAATCATAAACTAAACAAACATACTATATTCAGTATAGGTAAAAAGTTATTTTACACCAAAGTTAAAAACATTAGAATATGCCAGTATTTAGATTTTTAATATCACCAATAATTAAAATCATTACGAATTATAACATGTCTTTTATACAGCAAGTTCACAAAAATCACCGACAGATTCCATTAACTAATTCCTTACCTAAATATAGACGAAAATATATAACACGACATTTAGCCTAACTCGCTTCCAAAGGATGGCACACGCCCATAAAGGTGGAGATGAGCGAAGATATGTTCAAATAACACGGGACTGAATGAAAATTTACTTGGACCTCTGGAAGTACATGTAGTGTAGCAGTATATGCGGCACCACGCGCGCGCGCACACACACACGCACACACGCATTCACACACACACACACACACACGCTTCTAATGCGACTGGATACACCTGGGTTGCAACCGCCATTATTCCATTAACTATTACATATTTGCACCGACAGTAATTTTTCGTAGATGTGTATGTCCATTTACTGGTACACTACACATACTTTCACAGTTATACGTAAGTTTGATTCTGTACTATTTTCAATAAACTTGTCGCTCATCTCCACATTTGCTTTACTGTACCAACATTAAGAAGCGAGTTAGGCTAAATGTTATGTAACAACTTTTCGTCTATATTTATGTGAAGAATCACTTGACGGAGTTTATCGGTGAATTTTGTAAACTTCGTGTAAAAATAGTAGAATTTGAACATTCAATAGTAGACATAATTGTTATGGTTATTTATAATAATCATGCATTTGCTACATTATATTTATCAACTGAACCTTATGCTTTTCCGTTTGATTTACATATAAGAAATAATAAACTGAGAAGTCTTATTAGTTTTAATATTATAACTCCCTTTACAGTATGGAATATTGTGTCTGGCTAAAACGGCAAATATCTTGAAGAATAAAAAATATCAGTGTTATTATTTCGAACATAAATACTTTTACATTTACTGTTAACGCCATTCTTCTGAAAATATAATTTTCTGATCGTGATCTTTATTTCACCGCTGAAGTAACTCTGTGATTATCATAATGTTTTAAATACGTCTATGATTAGAAATTTTTACCCAGGAAACCGGAAACGGAAGGAAATAGAAGTTATATCAATTTTAATATTTTTAAGAAAATCTGCATTAGTAGCTAGTTCAGTACATCTTAATTGCATATAAACATATGAGCCTCTAGGGGAATAACATCACTTTCCTTTGCCATATGTAATATTCTTTATCCTGCTATACGAAGGAAAGCTAGAGCTACGAAATCACTTTTCTGCATGTGTGTATGTGTGTCACTGTGTGGATATGTGTGTGTCCTCCTTAAAAACTTTTATTCTGCGAGGACTATTCGTTTTCTGCGTGCATATGATTACATTTACGTTCATTTAAAACTTCGTTAACACTGCGCTTGGAAGAATAATACAAAATGAAATGTGCACTGTTAAAATTTGCTCGCTCTGACGAACAGTTTAACTTTTTACCTCCCATTGATCTATTTACCATCTCATAGTTTGCTGTACGCAGGCGACAGAATGTTAAAGGACTTTCCAGCATCGTTATTCGATTACACTAGAAACTATTAGTTGCTGTAAGAGTTATTCTACGATCAGTTTACTGCTACATCGATGTATCCAATACTCACCCTGTTTCGGACGATGTACCCGGCAAAGGTTGGACTGATGGCGCCAGATAGGGCACTCACAGTGTGCAACACGCCTATGATGACACTCGAGTACTGTGGTGCCAAGTCCAGGCAGTTCAAGCTGCGAATAGAACACAGCCCAACATCAGTATGGTACAGTTTTGACAATCATGTATAGACAAGTTTCGGTTGGGTCCACGGTGGCTGAGCGGTTAGCCTACTCGCCTTCCGGCCAAGGCAAACCGGTTTCAATCCCCGTTCTGGTCACCGGATTTCGCAAGTAGGAATCGTGCCGGACTATGTCGTTGGACGGCAGGTTTTCTTTCCCCCGCCCTTTCATTCCGGTGCTGCTCCATGCTTAACTCAGTCACCCTCATCGCCTCTCAAGACCTCTGTGTTACAAGCCGCCAAAATCTCTTCACTTAAACTTTTGGTCAATACAAATCAAGTACCTTTTCCCAATTTTCCTTGATAGATATTGTTATTCGAACGATTCAATGCTGTGATTCCTACAAATTACAGTGGGTTGTGAAACACTATATTTTCTACTTAATGTATCTCAAGGAGTGAGTTATGCCAGAGAATGGTATCTAACCATCTAAACACGTAAATATAATTCTTATAAGTGACGCGTTTACGGCAATATTTCTTACTGGATGGTTTCTTTAAATGCAACTTTTAATGGCGGTGTGGCCTGAAAATGTTTATAAGAAATAAGGTAATACAAACAATTCCACGCAATTCTGCATTTAAAATTCAGGTTGATTGACACATAAGTGCAAACGTAATTGTATTCCACTGTCGTTTAGGTATTTAAGTTTGCGTTAGATTTACTTTAATTATATAATCCGCGATTTGCAGGAACGTCTAAAGACAATCGTCTAATACCTCCACCGTTGGGGAAATACGCTTTTAGCCATGATTTTAAAGCGAGACCACTTGTTTTTAATGTTGCTAACTAAAGTGGGAATTGTGTTTCTGTGAGGATTCGTAGAATTTTATTATCAATGGATACTGCTAAAAGTTTTATTCTGCTCAAATCTGCGTATCCTTCTGATACATTCATATATTTAATTACTTTTGAAAGATTATGGAATCGTGTAAAGGGATCGTTATTGAAATCATTTTGAGTTAAAGTGTTATTTTTCAGCCCTTGACAACACAAATTATTTATTTTTGATGTCTGCTGTTTTCACCAAGTTATGAATTTCTTTGACGTTCTTTCGTCTCTGCCCCGACGGATATTCAAAAGACATTATAACCTCCAGGAAAATTGTGGCAGTTTAAATAGCAATAAATTCAAATCTGGCGACCACTATGGCGTATTTTATCATTTGCTACTCACATGCTGCATTCATAACTGTATTTATGTTAGGCCAATAAATTACTATAAGATGTAATTCCCAGTGTATTGTGGAGGCTCACATGGATACTATACTTTATTACGTTTAGGTGTTTTGCCGTGAGCCAAATAAATAACAAACAAATAAATATATTGTAAGGAGTGAAGTAATTTTTGTCTTAATTATAGCAATTTTGGCGTTGTGGAAAATATCACATATTAAGAAAGTCGTCAAATTGAAAACATCAAAAATTTGAGATGTCTGACGAAAAAAATGTTAGGCAGTAGTCTCCTTAGTCTATTAAATATTCCAAATACCGACAATTTATTTAACACTTGCTGAATGTCTTTTTGGAAAACTACCTTTGGATCTAACATATTTGTACATGATTATGCGATTGTGTAAACAGATGTTTTCACTACTGTTTAAGAAACCTCCCGAGTTTTATGTAAATACTTTTCAATTTAATTTTAGCATGAAATATTACACGACATTTTTCACATTCTTATAGTGAACGAATACTTTTTTGTAAGTAAGAAAATGTGACATCTGAATGAAATGAATAAAATTACCATGGGAATACTTTCTAAGTTAAAGGAACTTGTAATGTGCATTGAATAAATAAATGCATGCAGACAAAAAAAGTACGTATATATGCGCACACACATAGTACTGGTGGAATGTTATGCGAACATATTTTGAACTGTATTTATTCTGGAGTGTCTTTTTATACAACATATAACGAGGAAGGCAACCTGTGAGGTTCATAGATGAGTGAATAAAGCTCGAAAAATTAGAATCCCGTTACGTTTTCTACGATACTATGAACTGTATGTGAACACTCTGTTCTACTCTTTCCAGTCTACTTTCTGAGTTTGAGTAACTTCATCTTTGCATCTTCTGTGGGTTGTTTGCGTGAGTTATCAACGTGGATTAAGAAGAAGAGAATAGTCGACCGGGAACGAGTAGTGGGGTGGGGATTGTGCCGTCAACGCTACCTTAGTTACTTTTGAGATAGCCGTGTACACTTGCGGTCGGTGGCGTACATGGGCTCGGAATACCCTCCTTCGTTCTCCTTGCACTCCCTCTTCACCTTTTCACCATCTCTTAACCGTGCGTCTTACTCTGTAATTAGCGGCAGTCTTTGATTTAAGGCTATGCGAGGCCAAGTTACGTCACTGTCCTGTCCTACGCCGTCTGCACTTCACATCGCTTGCTCCTGCAAGTCAACGTCCAGTAGCAACGATTCAAGCATAGCAGCAATAAGCTCCATCATCAGGTCGGTCTCTGGAGACAGTGAGCAAGCCGAGAGCCAGCCAGATATCTGAGCACCTTGAGACATAGTCTCTTTTCGGGTAATGCAAACTGCTACACACAGCTGTTGCGGCAGACGAAACCAACAGGCACACAGTCTTCTTATCCAGCAGTCTCGAACGACGCCCAAGTAGTCGTCATTAGGGATGGGAGGCGTACTCAGTATGGCTCGGTCGGAGGGTGGGAATCAAACATAAACAGGAAGTTACAAATAGGAAAATACGAGAAAAACAAAGGATCAGGAGTAAGGGTATACACATGAATTAACAAAATTCCAAGCAATCATAACAGATGAGCCATAAAATATACAAACAATAAGTAATCAATTATGTGGCACTAAGGCATTAACTGAGACACACGAGCTTTACGAAGATAGCGAATAGATATGGACAAAACAAGACTTACAGAATTAAGGCCAAGAAATTTATGGATTTTAAACGGCCCACAAAATTTTGGAATTAACTTCCCTATCGCATCCTTCCCTAAGTCAGCTAAAAAATAGTACTGTGCAGGACCAGGTCCCCTACTTTGTACGTTCCGGGGAATCTACCCAGGTCAATTGTGGCGATAATCTGCTATTCGCAGCATCGAGCCTGCGCTGGACCTCCTCCATCAAGTGATCATGGTTAGCATCACCAATGGGAGATGGAAAAGGAGGGATGTTCCAAACATTTAACAGGGGATGACTAAAGTGGCGACCTAGGAAAGGGAGAGATGGAGGAACGCCCTTTTAATCAAGGAGTGCACTGTTGAACCCTAAGTAGATGAAATCTACGTCCAGATCCCACTTAGTTCGGTGCTGATAGTAAAAAATCGTCAAACAGGCTTTCAAATACTTTTTGAATATTTCCACCTGTTTTTCTTTCGGATAATACGGACTGGTGGTTAAATCCGTAACAGCCTGGCGAAAAAACATAATTAAAAAAACATTAGTTACAAAATATGTAGCATTATCTGTTACTAGTTCCACAGGAGCATTACAAACCTTCCAAAGATGCTCTTCGAAATCTCTTACTTTAGAAAAACCTTCGTGTCACAGAGAGGTAGCAAAATTACAAACTTGATGAAAGTGTATATATTACCCTTCTTAAATGGTATCAATTGTCCAAAAATTTCTAAGTGGACTACACTCCAGGGATCTGCTTTAATGCCTGGTCCACATTGGTTTGCTGTGACTGTTTACATTTTTCACACTCTTCACAAGATCTTACAAATTCGGAAATATCGCTCTTTGAAGTCAGCCAAAGTAAACTGAACAGCTATCTTATTAAAGGTTTTACACACATCGAAATTCCCACCAAAAAGAGAATCATGGAAATGAAAGCATTATAGTCCTTAATGACTCCAGAAACACGATCTTACATGCGCGGCCATATTTTGTGGTAAAATACAAAATACCATTCACATCTACATAGGGAAGCACTACTCCTATGGTCAGGTCCATTCTCACCTGAGTACATAAAGTATCGCTCGCCTGAGCCTGGCACAACTTAATGAAAAATTCGGGAAAGCCCTGAATGAGATTTAAAGATTCTTCTGCTCCACGATCATTCTCCTCCTCAAAGTCTACAAGATCGCACATACTCGAACGTGAATCGGATACCTGGTTGTCGGAGCTACAAACGTGAAACACATTGAAATGGAAGTGCGATAAACACAAACCCATCGACCTAGCTTTCCTAACTGCTGCAGGTGTTTCAAAACCCAGTTTTGTGCTTAATTATCGGTATAGATATCGCACTCGCAGTGTTCTATACATAACGCGAACTTTTCCAAGCCATAGATTCAAGCCAATGTGTCCTTTTCGTAAATTCCCAATTTTCATTCCGATTCAGTAAAACTGCGGCTTGCAAATGTTATAGTAGTGAAACCTAAATCCATTCTTTGGCTCAGTACTGCCCCTAAGGCCATATACGATGCATCGACCTGCATGACAAACTAACGGGAAAGTTTGGTAAATGCAATGTGGGAGGGGAGGACAGCTTCTGCTTTAAGACAGTAAACACCATCTCTTGCTCCTCGCCCCAAATAAACTCTACTCCCTTCTTATGTAATGAATTCAAAGTTGCTGCAAATTCCGAAAAATGTTTAATAAACTGAGTGAAGCAACCTAAAAGGTCTAAAGATCTATGAAATCCCTTTAAAGATCTAGGGGAGGAAATTTTCATAACAGGGACAACTCGATCGGGATCAATTATTAGTCGGTTTTCACAAAGTAAGTTACCAATAAACTTAACCTTACTCGAACCCAAAGTTACTTTATAAGAATTAACCGTCAACCCTACCTCGCACTTTTTAAAAAAATGCTTGGTGCATATGTAAAAGATGGGACGTCAGATCATCACTAAAAACTATAATGTCGTCGATGTAATTAAAGAAAAACTTGAATTTAAATTCAAACAACACAAATTCCAATGTTCTAGACAGAGTTTGGCTTGAGAAATTTGAGCCCATGAAAATCCACATGAATCCTAACTGACTTCAAGGTGTACTAAAGGCCCTATAATTTCTGCAAGAGGGTTCTAGTCAACATTGGTGGAAACTGTTATTTAAATCCAAAACAGAAAATACACGGGCTTTAACTAAATGCTGAAGAGAACAATTAATTTTTGGCAATGGAAATGGATCCTGGAATATTTTTTTTAACTAAAGAATGATTGTCAACCGGCCAATATGTGTCACTATCCGTTTAACATACTGGGAAGCATGGCGAACCATAATCAGAATATGAGGGAACAATAACACCTGCTTCTAACAATTCATTTATAATTTCTCTGAATGCCTACAACTTTGGTGGAGGGCCTTTTAAATTGCGATCATGCACTGGAATATCATCAGTCATGGAGAATTTACTCGGAAGATTGACCCATTTCCCTCTGTTAGGACTGATGACATCACTTAACTTTTTGCATAACTGATTCAACCGACTACTAAATTTCTAGAAAATACCCGTCTTTTTTTCATAATTTAAAGATTAAAAAATTTCAGGAATAGCTTCCACCTGACAGGCAATCCTGATATTTGGAGCAAAGCCAAAGGATAAATAACATTCGTCAAGACTAAAAGATGGTGTTGCCTACCTTAAAAACTCAAGCCCTGATAGTACATAATGATTAACGCCTGGAAACACCCAAAAGGGAAAGTTCCACGACAAATAACAGATTTTGAAATGCAAGGGCACGACCAAATTACTCCTTATGACGTCCACATTTGCCAAGTTCAAGCAACCATTTCAAAAAAAAAATTAGAAGTCCTAACAGTGTGTGGTCTACATGTCAACTAAAGCAGAACATGTATTATCACCACAATAAATCAAAAGAGAACACCTCCGTATCTTATGTGGTGACTTCACTTTCACCCGACTGGAAAACCCACACTTCTTACCTGTCAATGCCTGTTTCCCACCGTAGGACAATCCTTATGTAAATGCCCAACCTCACTGCACCTAAAACACTTTCTTTCGGAAACTGCACACCAACACTGCATACAATCTCTAGTCACATGTCCTTGAAGTGCACAATTTCCGCACCGCACTGCCACACCACGCTGCTCGGCATTCTGTAGAGTGGAAATATGCATAAATGACATTACAATTTTACCACACCCTGCTTGGACCATTGGCAGAAAACACATGCAATATTCGCTTGCTGCCACCAACCAAGCCTGCACATCTCCTGCTAACTGGCATAACTCGTGCAAATGATTTGGAGCTGAAACCCACATGCAATTCGCGAGGACATACAGAGCCAAATTATCTCAAATTACATAGTCTAGTTCATATCCATTTTTTTTTCAAACATAGGGCCTCATGATAGGCATAATTGAATAGACAAATTCAAAAATGGGCTATTCTGGTCTTTGGTATCGGTATACAAAATTGCATTCACAATTATGCTTAACGTAAAATGGAATCAGAGTACCCAATACCCTGAGTTAGAGGCTGCAAATGTACCTCAATCGAAATATGTGATTTCTTCGCTAAATAACTGTAAAAATTAAAATTCGCTTTTAATAGCAACAGCTTTCAAAAGAACATCCTTCGTACAAAGACATAAACTTACTATCTTGCTAACTGCTACAAAAAGTGCAAAATACTGGCGGGATTCGCACATGTTAAGGGAGCAATGTTTTGCAAGGCTTGGAGGGAAAGTTCATCAGTTATAAGAGGATGATTGGTGACACTCTTTGGAACTGCATGATGGGCTGGCTGCACCATTGAACACCGCTGGCGCCAGATGTCCTGCGCGGCCCGATGCAACTACGCAATAGTCGCTGTGTTGTGAACTTCCAAACTAAGATTGTTCAAAAAAGCCAGCAATTCTTCATTTGGGAGCATGTACAGAAAAGATATCTCCACCATTTCATACAACAAAACAAACAAACCCCATACAAAGAAAGTCGGACGCAGAGTTGCGCAGATTTTATTTACGACAAGTCACAATACGAAATCAGAATTGACAAAATTGAATAATATGTTCAACATTGGTGTTTCGACAATACATTATAGAAACGAATAGAGATATGTTGCATTTACCCAAATGCAAAATAATGTCAATATAAACTTTGAATTGTACCATTTGTACATAAACTACTCTTTACCTGGGAATTTCATTTTCAGCACGCCTATTTCAAACAATTATTTTGGGATCACCAAAGTGATTAAAATAAAAACTTCAACAAAATTTCCATTTGCTGAATAAGAGAATGGATGGCAATCGTCCAGGCGCATCAGAGCCTACAATCCACTAAAATGATTTTAAAAATATTACAATAAAATATAGTAATGGTGGGAGGCATTCAAGGTGACCCTCCAAACCTCCTACCGTTAAAAATTTGTAGCGATAATACCATGGCTACTAATTTAAAAGGATTGTCATGACAAGTGAATCGTGGAAACGAAAAATGCAACTTAAATAAAATATTGACCCAGGGACATCCACAAAACGTTAAACAAGAGGCACAGGAGACGCGTCACCGTAGTTAAAGCCTAACATAAATTAGAAAGGCAAACGGAAACCAAATTTAGAAATGGGAAACAACTACTGCACAACCAAACAACTACACATATGCCACACAAAATTACATAACGATTAAAATCCTGCCACAAAACACACACAAGTTCTCCACGACTCACCATAATTTTCTGCATCATTCTGAAACAACGACTAGGTGTTGCCATCGATTGAATTAAGCATATAATAATTCATGTAGAAGTCTAGCACCAGCAAGCGAAGTAACGTAAAAGACGGCACAGGACAGAACAGTGACATAACTTGGCCGGGCAATATCTTAAATAACAGACTGCCACCAATTACAGAGTAAGTTGCACACATAAGGGAAGGGAAAATGGAGGAGAGGGTGTGCAAGGAGAACGAAGGAAGGGATTCCGAGCACGAGCAAGGAGTTTGCCGCTGACCACGTGTATACAGGGCGCTCATAGAGTAAGTTGCACACATAAGGAAAGGGGAAATGGAGGAGAGGGTGTACAATGCGAACGAAGGAAGGGATTCCTAGCACGAGCAAGGAGTTTGCCACTGACCACGTGTATACAGGACGTTCGTAGAGTAAGTTACACACATAAGGGAAGGGGAAATGGAGGAGAGGATGTACAATGCGAACGAAGGAAGGGATTCCGAGCACGAGCAAGGAGTTTGCCGATGACCACGTGTATACAGGACGCTCATAGAGTAAGTTACACACATAAGGGAAGGGGAAATGGAGGAGAGGGTGTGCAATGCGAACGAAGGAAGGGATTCCGAGCACGAGCAAGGAGTTTGCCGCTGACCACGTGTATACAGGACGCTCATAGAGTAAGTTGCACACATAAGGAAAGGGGAAATGGAGGAGAGGATGTACAATGCGAACGAAGGAAGGGATTCCGAGCAC
Organism: Dryococelus australis; assembly: GCA_029891345.1. NCBI lineage: Eukaryota > Metazoa > Arthropoda > Insecta > Phasmatodea > Phasmatidae > Dryococelus > Dryococelus australis. The sequence continues at coordinate 71,442,923 of CM056996.1, forward strand.
GAGCAAGGAGTTTGCCACTGACCACGTGTATACAGGGCGCTCATAGAGTAAGTTGCACACATAAGGAAACGGGAAATGGAGGAGAGGATGTACAATGCGAACGAAGGAAGGGATTCCGAGCACGAGCAAGGAGTTTGCCACTGACCACGTGTATACAGGACGCTCATAGAGTAAGTTGCACACATAAGGAAAGGGGAAATGGAGGAGAGGGTGTGCAAGGAGAACGAAGGAAGGGATTCCGAGCACGAGCAAGGAGTTTGCCACTGACCACGTGTATACAGGGCGCTCATGGAGTAAGTTGCACACATAAGGGAAGGGGAAATGGAGGAGAGGGTGTACAATGCGAACGAAGGAAGGGATTCCGAGCACGAGCAAGGAGTTTGCCTCTGACCACGTGTATACAGGACGCTCATAGAGTAACGAAGATGGCGCAGATGGCACAATCTGTTAATGGAAATTCCGAACCTTATTTTTAGAGTGACACAAAGTAACGCATGATCCTTTCTACAGATAGTCAGAACCAAATTGGTGTGCGTAGGTTTTTATCAGAAGAGTAAGTACGCGTACTACAATCTATAAGGACACAACTTATTTATCTGTATGATTTTTGGGAGTATTGGCACACGTTATTAATACCAACTGATCATGTGATCGTTTTTTCCGAAAATGTAATAAATTTACTCGCAGTATACCTAAATACATCTTTGATTTTTGTTGGGATTTAAATAATAATTTTTCGACATTGTTATTAATGTAATCGCATATAATTCGCAGGTACATCCATTAATTTGCAACTTTCTAGAGCTATATTGTATTGCTTTGATAGGTCGTAAATCTAGGGCTCTCAGATATGTTTACGTACACATTAGGAACCTTGTGTATTTTTTACTACTACGTAAAGCGTCCAACGTACGATGCATGCGACTATTTCCTCATACATATTGGTGTAGTGGTAAAGAAACCAAAATCGCATTGGTAAAGAACCTAGTTCGGTTACTGATTAGAACATCCTGATTTCAGTTTTTAGCGCTTTTTCGTAATAAGGCTAGGGAAATTTTACGATTACTCCTTTATACAGAACAATTACAACTTTTCTAGTTCCTGATTATTGGGGTAACGCGTTCCGTCTTTAATGACGAGGAATTTAGCTACCCGTGTAAAAACTGAAAGAATGCCCTACCAACCCGATGTCGCCAATCCATCTTCTCGATAAAATGTACGCCGGCGGATGTCATACTCACTTGATGGACATAGAGACGATGCCTTCGAAAACAATGCACACCACAAAGCAGACGACTGTGGCCGAGGCAGAAGTGAGGTATCCCAAAAGCAAGATAGCGACTGCGTTCAGCAACATGAAACCACTTATTGACAGCTTCCTCAGCTGAAATTTACCAACAAAAATGCATTACATACTAAAATGAATGTACACTCATAAAAGATACAGAAGAATTCTTGCTGTTGTACAGTATTCAGATTTATCATATTGCCTAAGATCTTTATAAAACATACATTTTTTCTATATTTTCATATTTACTCAAATTAAACTATTTAAATCGATTCCATGCCATTCGCAGATTATTTGCCGGAAACATTTTAACTGAAGAATAATTTTAATGTAGTATGCCAGATTATACGTCACATTTAAATAAAGTATTGTCAAAATACTAGAACATTTTCATATTATTTGTAATGACATTTATTCTGGTCTGCACTATGGTAAGTAATAGTTTCTAAAATTTAATAAGAGTTTTGAAATGTTCTGTTATATCATGTGCCACCATGTGTTTTAAAAGATTGCATGGTAACCAGTTTTGTAACAAGAACTTTACTTGCAAATCTTATTCAACATAAGTAATTTTTATTTATACCCATGTTTCGAGTTTTCTTAATCTTAAATTTTAAAATATTGAATTTGTAAAACCAATCAAATTTTGCAAATAGTCTTAGCCATAGTTAAAATATACATTCAACCTAAATATATATATATAAATATCAGGTAACTTTAGTTCAGTATAAATAGTAAGGTCTTCGACTCTTTTGTTCTAGATTTAATCGAAGTACAATTTCTTTGTTAAACTTATGCCTAGATATTTATAACTGGCCATGTGAATTTTAATGCTAACTAAAGAACTGGGAAGTATGATATTTTGTGACTGTGCTCTGCCCACGTAAAGTGTAGTAGAGTTGATATACGTGGAATCCAAGTTATTCAGAATATTAAAATGTATCCACCATTAGTTCGTTCTGAATTGACGTGTTATGTGTTAAAGCTTTTTGCAATTTTCACTAAGTATCAAAATTCACATTCATCCTAAACCACTTAATATCTATAAAGACAGAGACTTCGACCTTAATAAACCACTCAGCCCCCAAAAGCCTGTTGAATGCTCAGTACTGGTTTGACCCATAAAAATATTTTTGGTGGGAGTTTTCTATACAGAAGTTGTGAGAATTTACACATTTATAGTTTTCTTTCCTGCAAAACAATATAGAGCCACCAGTGGTAATTTAAACGGTCGTGCATGACTTGGAAAAATCTGTTTCCTTAGTGGATTAATTCTGAGTTACAAAATCATGTGAGACTTCAGTGGAAATACCTAAACACACGATATATTTATCTCACTGAGGTTATTTAAAAAATATATGGCATTCATATAATATCCAGTTCATTGTTAAACATGTCCCACTTTGTTTATAAGACTCCCGATTTTTATACTCATGAGGAAATGTTTTTCAAACATAGTGTGATGAACAGTATGCAAAGATGTACCACTGTGACAGAGAGCAGATTCTTAGAGAGAGCAGCGTCAATGAGGTAGCCGTACGATACACTGCTAATAGACGACATGGCGAAGGGTATGGCAGACAGGAAGCCGGTTTTCTTTATGTCGAATTCCATTGTCTCTGGAAACAAAGCGAAGTAAACATGAGTGCATATCCAGTCCTTTGCGGCGAATATGTTTTTAGAAAAAATAAGATTACTATTCCAAGGAAAGTGGATACTGGAGTTGGCCAAAGTGCCATTAAATTCTCCGAAAATTCTCAGAATTATTTGACTGGCCTCGTTGTAGTTTTTACGTCCTTGGCTTTCCTCATAACCGTACCCCTTCAATCCGTAAATATGGGAGCCTGATGATTCTTTCTTTTACTCGATATATAGTTCATATACGACATTAGATACAATTTTGTATATTAGACATATGGAAATTAACAATGAGGCACTTTTCAGCAAAGTATTGTTACAATTTCTCTCTCTAGAAATTAAGTGGGCTGAACCAAGTTCGTTAAGGGATGGAGGTCGTAATCAAATAAATGAATAAATTATAATTTTCTAATTTTATTTACAATAACTACAGCAAAAATGTAAATACATATTGAACCAATGGTAGAAATGGTTAGAATTTGAACCCGCGCCCATAATATGATGGCCAAACGAGTGATAGTACGATAGCAGTGGAGCGGAAGGGCGGACTAATTTCTTGCTGTGTTACCATATTGTGCACGAAAGATATCATCGTGCGACATTTTGCCACTAACATTTTGGTCTTTATTTTCGCTCAGGATTCACGTGGTTTGGTTCTTATGCATGCGTTCTGGGACAACCTGTATACTATCGGGGATAATGACACTACGATATATGTAGATCAGGAAGGTGCAGCAAAAAAAGATCCGAATGAAATATGTTAGTCCATTTATGATTTCCTCTTACGAGAAGTTCCTCCGCATAGTAACGAAAGTGCATCTGTACTCGGGCAAGTGTGGACGGCAAAACAAAAAATTATTTATTAACGAGGTTACTCCGTACCTTGACTGGATGGTTTTTGAAAAATGGACATTATTTCCGTATCAGGGGCCATGCCTTCCTACAATGCAAAAGATTTTTCAGCATGGTCAAAAGAGCATTTTAGGAACATTACCGACTTTATACTATTAACCAAGTCACTGAAATCATCACAGGATCAAGCGAAGAGGAAAAATTAACTGTGAACGTGGCAGAATATTCAGATTTCTATGATTTAATGAACTGGTCTCATGAATATTTTAAGAGGCGCATCTCTAAAAAATCATCTGGAAGAGACATTACGAGAAATAAAACAATACGCCTGGAATCAGCACCGTTATGCATTTCAAACAAAGAACTAATTTCAAAGGTTGCATGAATTGTAGAAGTGAATGTATTTATATTTTGGTTAAACATGCACTTCTCTGTGTCCCATTCAGGCAAACCAGCGCCGGTTTTCCCTTCGAGAAAGGCGAACACCTCAGGGAAAATCCGTTTGATGAAAGAAACTATATCCAATATCACAATAATGTGCAAATATGCGCCCAATAATGCAAAGACTTCAATGAGGACATTTTTTTGGCCAGTAATTACTGCTCCATTGGTAAATGATGACGTGTTGTATGTTTAAAGTATGCACACTCTCAGAATAATTTATATTGACATTTTCCGTTCTTTTATAAAAGAGACACAATACAAAAAAATACTTGATTACAGCCTTATTGTCTTATCATAACAACAGGTTTATTCAGTACTGTTCTAAAAAAAGTGGACTGTAAGTCAATTTGACGTATCAAAATGAAGCAAAAATATCTCTGATTCTTGTTTGCAGAATGAAATCCATTTAATTTATCGTGCATTTTTGAATTAGATTGCGTAGATTTGAATGTTCTAAAGTGTGTCTAAAAAAACACATATTAACAAACTAACGATACAACTATAAAAACACTGATAACATTACATTGTTAGTGTCTACCGAGAACTTACAAAAACGGCTCCAGTGTGAGATCTTTAATAATTTATCAAAAACTTATGGAATCTTGAGGAATGGTTTTGATTATGTTGCTAGTTGCACGCTTCCAAACAGTGTTATATGAACATTTTTAATAATTTGAAAATAATATAGCGTACTTGAGTGTGATTCACATTTTATTCATTATTTAAAACTATGTTTCAATGACTGGAGCCCTTTTTGTTGTGACCGATTAAAACGTTATCAAGAAACACTCTTAAAACGCAGAACTACCAGATTATAATTCCGAGGCTGCATATTCATGAATATCAGAGCTGATATCCTATGGAAGTCAATATTCTGGCCTTGAACTCGCATGATTATCTGCTTATTCACGCATTGCAGTTGGCAATGCATCACAATGCTCTTGTACGATTCGATGAACTCCAAGGAGTAGATACAAGGAAGATGTAAGTTTTCCAGGAGGCGTATTCGAAAGGTTAAGTTTCAAATTTATCACCTTTATACGAGATATAGGGTTAGTAAAGTACCGAAAAAAATTGAACAGCCTTTTGCTCTCATTTAAAAATTCTCAGTACAAGTAATATGTAGTGGTCTCATGCATGTGTCTCTTCAATTCTACAAATAATTATTCACCCAATTTTATTTCATATATGATGGAAGAATTTTAGCAACCAAACAATTGAATTTATGGGTATGAAGCGTCCTTAAAAGCAACGAACTATTGGTGATCTTCATATAATGTTATCGATAAATCTTTTTATACGGAAATTTTCTTATATTATTCAAATGTGGTCATGTTGATCGGAGAACGTATGTACAAAAACAATAATTTTCGTGAATTCTTGCACAGTATTTAGTTTTCTTTGTTGTGCTTATTCATTCAGTGGCCGCATTATTTATAACGGTATATTATTAACTTTGTAATGCTGGAAAAAGGCACAATTTTGATGTAATGACAAAAAAGGCATTGTTATGTATGAACTTCTGTGAGGCAAGCTCACTATAGTTTGGCAGCAATGTATTCATAAAATTATTGCTTATGGAAATCGCACTGTATGGGGCGTCAAACTATAAATGTTTAAACCAGAATAGAATTAAGAGTGGTTTTAAGTTCTGTGATTACAATAACTACTTTTTTATGTTTTAAGAAGCAATTATAGCGATCTCTAACACAAATAAAAGATATTATAATTTAAGTATTTTAAACCGAAAATTTGAACACCATAATGAGACTAGATATATAGTCATGTTTTTTTTTCTATATATATTCATTACAAAGCAGTTAAAAACTTATTGCTATAAAAACTTGTCCGTGTATAAAGAGGAAATGCTATCATACTTTTTATGAGAAAGACATCAGGTGAAAGGTTATAAAAGGTAATGAATGTAGTTTCACATAAACGTTTTTAGTGAAATAAGGCATCGAAATTATATTAACAAGATTCTTCATTTTGCTATTTTACTAATGAAGCAAACAAAACGAATAAGAAAATTTTAATTATTACCTTTGAGATATGCCGGCATCTGAGTCGACAGCATATGGTAATTCAAAGCAGTCATGGAGAACGTAAATCCTGCTGACCATATGGGCAAAGAAGAGACGATCCTCAGCCAAGGAATTGTCGCACGGGACTAAATACATGACAAAGAGAATATGAGGAACAAGTAACGTTAACTATTACGACGTTTACACTCAAACACAAGTGTTATATGAGAAGTAAAGTGGCAAATGAAATAACGCCTTTCGTACAACATTCCACTTTCCCTGAAAACGTTTTCTCATGCCTACCAACATACTATGAAAAGAAAACATATTTTTTGAGAATTTAATATGTAAAATTTAAGACATAAAGCAAATGTTGATATACATCGTGTCGTATGTAAATTGTGTACCGGCAGTGTATTAAATTTTCTTGGGGGGAAATTAAATATAACCTTACGAGAAATAGATTTTAGGTTTTATTAATTGTGCTAAAATCTAACGTGAGCTAATAGAGAAAATTGAAGGAGAGGCAATCCTATATAACTTAGTTACCTAATTATTATAAAGTCAATTTTGGCCAGATGTCTGCCGCGCTATTTCTAACGCCGCATATATATATATATATATATATATATATATATATATATATATATATATATATATATATATATATATAACACACACACACACACACACACACACACACACACACACACACACACACACACACACAGAAATTTCATTATGTCCCTCATTATGAAAACCCACAACACAAAAATTTCAAAACTTATCAATGGGTGGTTTTTAAGAAAATTATAATATAACTGATCAAGATTTTTGTGTTTGTTTCAATTGCTAATTGAGGAAGGCGTAGGGGAGAACTTTTGCTTCCATGCAGGAAAAGGCTCATCGTATTTACAAGTTTTATTTAACTTGACTTGTTTGTATGTGCTGTGTCTCTCTCGATTTGTGTGTACGGTGTCTGTCCTGCTATCATAGTTTGCTCACATTTTACGCGAAAACGGTGAGGAGGATGGGAATGGGCCTAGTGGGCAATCGATAGTGCCCCTTGGGGAAAGGGATGAGTTAGGTTTGCTGACCCCCCACTTTTCTAGAAGGGTTGGGGTAGGGTTGTTCGCGAAATTAAGGTTCGTGTTTATGCAAGTAGTCGCAAGTAGTCACAATTAGTCGCAAGTGGTCGCATGTAGTCGCAAGTAGCCGCAATTAGTCGAACGTAGTCGCAAGTAGTTGTAATTAGTCGCAAGTAGTCGCAAATAGCCATAAATAGTCGCATGTAGTCGCAAATAGCCACAAATATTTGCAAATAATCGCAAGTTATTGCAAGTTGTCGCAAGTTGTCGCAAATTGTCGCAATACTGTTTTGTACCATTATCTGATTCGCCGAGACGCGACCTGCATCATAGCTAACTGATTGTCGCCAGTGCTGATGCTGCGATCGAGTTTTCACCTATGGTCAAAATGCTCGTCGGTATGAGAGGACGGCCTGTACGAAGAGCCCTTTTCGTAATGCTTCGCGCGATGATTCGTTACGATATTGGTTCCATGCAGTGTGTGCAAGGCGCTGCATTGAGAGAACATGCTGAGATGTGCAAGGATTCGTCTACTGGGAGTCAGCAAGTATTGCCGGCAATACCTCTTGCTGCATCGATGGTTACCGATTCGAAAGGCGATTACGATGAGACAGTCTATGGTCAAGACGAAATGAATGCAGTAGAGTCAGTTTGAGTGGAATGTACACATGCAAGACTTTCACATGAAGTCGACGAACTTTAAAATAAGGAGACGTTTACGCTAAATACTAAAGAGCGCAGTACTCCTGATATAAATAAAATAGGACTTAATATGGAATACAAAACAGGAGGTGAAGAAGACCATAAAGAGGGCATCTATAGAAATGAGTAATAGTGCGGAAGTATACAACGGTGATCTTCTCGATACACTGACACACGCCTCCAACAAATTTGCTACAACAAGAGACATGAAGAAGGCAGAAGACGCAGAGAATACCGACTACTGCTTCCCGAAGACCCGAATGAACTTGTCGATAGACTCAGATACTTGACTGATCTTCATAAACGTGGGGATCTCACGCACATTAAAAATATATCTTCATTCAATAGTAAACTGAAGGATCGGGAATATATCGTATGATGTGATTAAGTGTTTCCTTCTGAATTTTTAATTACAAAGTAATCATAAATTATTATTATATAATTGGCTTTCCTTTATTTTTGTGTCTTATGGCCTTTTTTTCCTCACAGCTGTAAAGTGATGCTATGGGCACTCGACTATTAAGAGAAAGATCCGAATATAAAATGTTAATAAAAACTTTATTATTAAAATACATGGATAGTTGACAGCATAAAAAACATTAATTCTGTCGACATGTACAAATTTGGAGACAGTTGGCGAACGATTATTAGAAATATTAGAAATAAGATATATATAATAATATATAATAATAATATATATTATATATATATATATAGCCATAATAATCGTTCGCCAACTGTCTCCAAATTTGTACATGTCGACAGAATTAATGTTTTGTATGCTGTCAACTATCCATGTATTTTAATAATAAAATTTTTATTAACATTTTATATTCGGATCTTTCTCTTAATAGTCGAGTGCCCATAGCATCACTTTACAGCTGTGAGGAAAAAGGTTTTCCACCACCCATATATATATATATATATATATATATATATATATATATATATATATATATATATATATATATATATATATGGGTGGTGGAAAACCGAAGTATAGATAGAAGGATCGGTCTAAGAATTCGCATTGATCGAAGGATTGGGTTAAATCCAAGGAATGCGATTGTGGTGCTTATTACAGTGGTGATTGCGGTGCGTGTGGTGCTGATTTTTGTGCATGTGGTGCTGATTGTGATGCATGTGGTTTTGATTGTGTGCATATGATGCTGATTGTGGCGCATGTGTTGCTGATTGTAGTGTATGTGGTGCGATTGTGGTTCGTGTGGTGCTTATTGTGGCGTGTGTTACTGATTGTGGTGCTGATTGTGGTACATGTTGTGCTAATTGTAGTGTGTGTGGTGCTGACTGTGATACTGGTTGTGATGCATGTGGTGCTGATTTTAATGTTGGCTGCAGTGCTGATTAATTAAATGATTACAAGATTGATATAAAACAAATCGTTATTTAAATTTTTTAATATTTTATTTTATTTTATAAAACTTTTTTTGAATTTTTTCGGGTTTAATTTTTTGTATGTCATGGGCACTTGGTCAAGGTCACAGAAATAAGGTAAATGAGAAGGTCACCCAGATCTAACAAGGTGGTTGAAGCCATCAGTGCCACCTAGGTGTTGAAAATGTAAGCAAATGACAAGTGGAAAGAGTAATATGCTAGAGGAATACATTCGAAATAATGAGCAAAAGTTAGTGGGTAGGGGAGGGAATGTTAATACAATGTTATTGATTGGATAGGGCTCAGCCTCATGCTGGACGTGGTGCTGTGGAAGATCTCCAAAAATGTAAGTATTTAAGAATAATTTTAAAATATGTAATTTCTACAAAAATATTTATTAATTTTTTACAAATTCTTAGGTTTATATTATAATTTCTAACGACTTTTTGGCTGCAAGGTTAATGGTCACTACATTAATATAAAAAGGTCAAGGTACCTGGATCCAAGATGTTGGTAGGAGTAAGTAATGTAATATGTAATCACTAACCGTTTAGAATTTAATTTAATTTCTACCATTTTTCTCGAGTTATGGTTATGGTTATAGGGTCAAGATTTAAGGTCAAGGGTAAATGTCAAGGTCATCTAGGTCCAACATGGCAGTTGGGTGACTTCATAAAATGGTGGCTGATCGGTTCCAGTCCCTTGTCCCCTCTAAACCAAACATTAAAAGTTCTAATTGTCTATTTCTTCAAAAATAAAATTGTCTATAATTTAAGGATTTTTTAGTTTTTGAGGGTTTTGGTGTTTTTTGGGATTTTAGGGGAATGTTTGTGTTCAAGGTCGAAGTTCATTAGGGTCAAGGTCAAAGGTCGATGCTAAGGTCACCGACATCCTACATGGAGGAAAATATGGCTGACAGAACCGAGATGGCTGATGGTCAGGTCTGACTCAGGACCCTGGACCCTATGTATCGATTTGGAATACCCTATTGCTATAAAACCAAAATGGCCGCCACTGCTCTGCGCTCTACAACGAGCCTCCATATTCTCCCTTGGAATCGAAAAGTGCATTTCGAGTAATCGTTTTTGCTTAAGGGGGGTGGGGTGGGAATAGGTGATTTTATTTAAGGGGAAAACAGGAAATCTCCAAGGAAAAAAAGATAAATTTTTAAGAAAAGAGTAAATTTTAATGAAAAGGGGAAATTTTGTCGGAAAATAGTCCATTTGAAGGGGAAAAGGGAACATTTTTTGGGGGAAATGACTGCCGGGGGGACCGAAATAACGGAGTATTAACAGCTCCGACTCTTCGATCTCTCACCTCCTTGGCCTCGAACATAATAAATTATTCAATTAGAAACATTTTAGCATTTTGTGGCATTTTTGCAAGATGGTGCACCGCTGTATTCAGGATTAGCTGTTCGCGATTTCTGAATAAAAAATACCCCGTTCGTTCGATTGGACGCGATGGTCCTGGCCACCCAAATCACAGGGCATTCCTCAGTAGATTTTTTCTTCTGGGGTTATGATGAGACAAATATGTATGCTAGATGCCAGGCCATTGATTAGGATTATAACAGACCAATTTCTTCTGTTTCCGAAGCAATGTTAAACAAAACGTGGCAAGAAATTGATTTAATGTGATGTTCTCCGTGCAACCAACGGCACGTGTTTAAGTATTGAATTTCTTAATGAGGGCAAAACTTCATGAACACTCCCTATGTTATCGCGGCGCAAGATACGAAAAATAAATTTGTCTGTATTGAAAAATAGTTGCTCACAAGGTTGATAAAACTGTTTTCTAAAGGATAAACCTTTTTAAGTTTTCTACCTTACTCGTCAAAAACCTGTGGGCGTCAACTGACGTATTTAGAGTTAATTTATCTCCCACATCCTTTTAAGCGTATTTAAACTAATGGGAACACTTATCTGGGATTTGTCTACCGTAAAAAATTATGTTTATTGCAGAATAACACTATCGTTAATATTTTCCATTCAAGAATACAGTCTAGTGGAAGTTATACTGCATTAAGTTCATTCAAAAATGTAAGAAGGGATTTAATGGAGTTCAATCAGATCACATAAATACTCGTGGTATCAAACGTATCTAAGATTTTAAGAACTTAAATATAAGAGCGAAAATCGGGTATTCATGTAAAGAACGTCAGGTTTCTCATCTTAGTTTAGTCTGAGAACGATTGTAAAATTCTGTTTTAAATCAAAAATATTTCTGTTTGTTCAGACTGCGTTTGTGTAAAATCAGATTTTAGTATTGGATTATATAATTTAATATAATTTTAATACCTGTGTCATATTGAAGATAAACGTCCTAGTTGCTATAATGTGATAAGATTCTTCTGCTGATATTCTGGAATCTGTCGAAGGATCTTCACTGATAAGTATCCACCAGAAGAGAACCCAAAATGCGCCAAGGGAACCTGGATGTACAATATATTTTAACATACATACGACAGGCTTAAGAGCAATCTTGTAGATTAAAGTCAAGGACCATCACGATAATTTCACTAAGGCTTGCCAAATATGGAAACAGTTTTTCTACTAAGCCAATATGCAAGTGAAAAGGTTTCAACAATCGAACGCTTAGGGTAATTCCAAATGTTCGAGATGAATATGACTCATAATAAAAGGGTTTTTTTTTTTTAAAGGTTTATCTGCATAAAGGCTTAATGAAGTATATTTTAAGAGACAAAGACATATTTTTATGTCAGCAATAATTGTATTATGAAGAATATAAAGTGCGAATGGTTTCTGTTTTTTTTTTCTCATACATCCATGGTAGCGTACTTAAATTTACTCATGAAAGTGCCAAATGCGTAGGATAATTTTCAATTTTGTACAGTAGAGACGCTAAATTCTCATATATATGTATGTATATATACATACGTATATGTATAAACCCCCATATGACGTATTATTTCCACACATTGTAGAGGTTAAAATCTTTCATTGAAGTTTAGGAAGTTTAATAGAAATGTTTTACACTGTGTCTGTGAGGAACTCGAGAAGATAATTAGACAACTACCATAAACAAATCGAAATTGAAAAAACTAAGTTAAACAGAAAGGATGTGATTAACAATAGAAACAGGGAAATAATCTCAAATTTTGTAACTACAGAATGAATCACAAGCAACAAAGAACATTAGGAGTCTTGCTACTTCGGGACTGAATTCGCGAAGGTACTTAGAACAAAAAGAGAATAGTAAAGAAGGAATCAGTAAAGGAGCAGCTTCCATTTTCGTCTATAGTAATAACATTTTAAGAGGGTACTAGAATAACTTAAAAATTCAACAAATAATATGCTACTACCAATAGTGTCATTTATAGCTAAGATATTGAACTTGAAATAGGCCTTTTTAGTGAGAGAAATAAAAGTTGCTTACATTACGTTTTTAATTATGATAGTAAGTAGTATAAACATGGAATTTCTGGCACTATCTTTTTAAAGGGACAACGCAAGAGATATGGAGCCACCTACATCGTGTCAAGTCGGGTATACTCTTAAATGCTCGACGTTTCAGCATGCCGTTTTTCGTGTGCATTGGAGACCAAAGGGTGCAGTTTTCAGTGTTAAGCTCCTGCCCACTCTGAGAAGCAGAATGTATTTAACTGTTATTGAATTTAATTATTTAAACCCTCTTGAAGGGGTTGAATCTCAGAGATCCACCCCCTTTTTTTCTTTCTTTCTCTCTCTCTCTCTCTCTCTCTCTCTCTCTCTCTCTCTCTCTCTCTTCATGGTTCATTCTTTTGGGACCAAATGATCAATTTGTTCTAAGGATTCGTTCATCATTCATAGTTACCAGATAATACAACGGTCCCAGAAAAAAATAAGTTTTATAGTTCCGAGTGTTGAACTCATATCCTTGACAGTTATTCTCCTTTGAGAATGTCTTGAAACTTTCTAAATGATAATATACAAAACTGTTCTAGAAATGATTGGAAACTTGAATCGGCATCCGAACTGTTTCAATCTAACCTCTATATTTGACGCCTATAATTCGTTATTTTTCTTTAATCTGTGGTCCGACATATATTTACCCAATATTCAGATTATTCCTGCATTTTACCTAAGGCGTCTTTTAAGTGACTCTTAAAATGTGGACAGGAAGATAACTCTTTGACTATTAAAAACGGATTCAGAATACGCAGCTGAAACGCAATTCTCCCAGGTAATAAGGCTATCTTATTTAATTTGTATGTCGGGTAATCTTATTGCGGTGTAAACCATGTCAGATGTTATTGGCGTAGGTCATGACATTCCAATGACCTTGATTGGTATATTAAATGAAACTGTGGGAAAACATTTAGGAAAATCCCTCCAAAAAATCTAACAATGTCTCATTCAATAATAGGTAAAATATTGTTCTTGGGAGCCTAATTATACATTCTATCGCTTCAATTAACGTGCTCTTGCTTCAGTTACTAAATATACACCTGTGTTCAAACCACTACCTTCTCATGTAGCAAGCCACAGTCGTACGACTGTGGTTATACTGAAGGCATTGTTGGATTACTACTGGCCCAGAAAATTTATTAGTCTACACAACTGGCACTGCTATGGTTTACTGCTGGCACCTCGACACTCGGTATGCCATTTATGGCCCACTGATGAAATGTTGATGGAAATGAAACTGATGGCTGATAGTAGGTGACCTATTAATGGCCCATAAATGGATTACCAACTGTATTCCAGCAATGGCCGCACATGACCTATAGGTATTGGTGGTAAAAGTATGGGTAACCATCTATATGCCATCTGATGGCTGTAAAATGTTACGTCGATGGACCATTACTGGTACAATTTGGCTTATGAAGGGAATATTTATGGCTCCCATATTTCGCAGATAGCAATACAGTGACTGGTATTAAATAATTTGACATATGTAATGTTTTCCATGAATGACTACATGAGAAGTTTATATATATATATAACTACCTTTAGAAAATTAATATTGAAGGGCTTTTGTTATTTCACATCACTTAACGATTCATAACTGGTGAGAGCATTTCAAAACAGATGAATAGCATCCAGGTGACATACATACTCCGAAAGATTACACTAAAGGCAAGTTTTTGGATTAATATCGCGATAAATGTGGGAAGATTCCTCTCAAAGACAGTACATTTTAATATGCATCTTTTTAAAAACTTATTTTTTCGCCTAATAAATTTTAAGGCAATCGAACAACTGGTGTAATTTACATTATATTGATGTTAGTTAATAATTCAAGTCCAGCTATATTATGAATTAGTTCAAGTAAACACACGCATACACAGTAGAGTAATGGTTAGCATGTTGGGCTGTCAATCCAAGGGTTGAAGGTTCGTATCTCCAGCAATGGTAAGCATAGGATTTTCATGTCCTATAATGTATTTAATAGCGAAGTCAACGATGTTAAAAACTAAACAATGTTTATTTGGATAGTCAAAATAATTCATAGATAAGATATATTTTAAACATATTGTGAAATCATGGCTAGCTGTGAAATGGTACATCGATGAGCCATTGCTGTTGTAAGCTTATGGGCCGTGCTTGGGCCACACCTGGGCCAGCTATGGACAGAGTAGGGCTAGTTAGTGGTGATACTTCAGGAGTAGTAATTGTGCCGGGTGCATGTCAGCTGTTGGCCAACTGTTTGCCGGCTTGGCATCCGACTGTTAACTATCAATGGGCCATATGTGCTTTGCTACATGGGTTGTATTAGACTTATATATAATATGTGTGTATATATATATGGATTATTCAGCTTTGTACACTCAAATATCTTCCGAACCGTTGAAGATATCGAAATTTTTATTTTTAATTCGTAAATGGCACTACAGAGCTCACAACACACCGTCCATTCCTGTTCCAGGATGTACTGAAGTAGTGAGATATCGATACCAACTTTGGTTTTTTTTTTTAAAATGGAAATGTACCCATTTCTCCCAACATCACAACATGTTATTTAGCGGCGACTTCAGAGACGTGATTATATTAAAAAATCAGACTAGCACTTATTTCAGATATAATGGGGGTGTACATAGATATATGTATTTGAGTGTAGCTATGGCGGAGTAGGTTGTGTCATCCACTGGGATGTCCAGCCGAGTGTTCCTATATGCTGTTCATGATATATGAGCACTTTTGAGGCCCGAGTAACTTTTTTCATATCAGTAATTTTTTATCCCTTCCAAAACTTTTTAAAACTAATATTACCATGCAAGTGACAAACGCAGTGTGTGTGTGTGTATATATATATATATATATATATATATATATATATATATATATCACCGGACTTGTAAGTTAACGTCTAAGAGTACAATACAATATATTAATATAATATTATTCCAAATGAGAGGGCCTCCAATAGTGCTCAGTTTACCGTGACAGCCTTTACATAAGTGACGCACGCGCTAGTTATACATTAGTACAGGTATGGAACGCATGCGAAAGGTTGTTTATTGATGTTTTTGTTGATTTTACAGACAAATAAAACATGTGTTTATTCTGATGTTCATACCTTGATTACCAATAATTCACAGAGAAATCGTCTGTGTGACATTCCACACTAATGCAATATTTCTACAATATTACCAACAAGTGAGAACGATGTAGATGTTCAGCACACTTTGTATAGATAATTAAATTTTGTTGCTATTTGGGTCATCGTTATTTTACATCTGATTTGCACAATATCGACCTACTTGTTATGCGAAGGGAAAACAATCTTACTTTAATTACATAATACACTATCGACCAAAAAGTAATTGGGCACCTGTCCACAATATTTGCTCGGTAGTTGTCATCCCGTTAGAATCTCGTAGGGCCGCCCACCTCTTGGGGCTATAACAGCAGCCACCCTGTCTGGCATGCTCTCTACGAGTGTTTGCAGGACATCCACGGGGATTTGTCGCCATTCCTCTTGCAACCATTCCATGAGCTGGGAAATGGATTTTGGCCGCGCCTGACGAGCCCTCACCCGGCGATCCAAGTCGTCCCAAAGATGTTCTATAGGGTTGAGGTCGGGACTCTGGGCGGGCCAGTCCAATCGGCGAACATTGTTGTTGGCGTACCACTGCATAGCGGCACTTGTAACATGGCACCTGGCATAGTCATCCTGGAAGTAACACGGGTCCATTCCGTAAAAACGCCACAATGTAGGGAGAATTTCATTATCCAGAAAACATTAGGCCTTTGTGTTAATGCTACCACGGACAAACACCAGCGGTACTACGCCGAAGACCGTGAAAAAGCCCCATCACCATCACTCCACCGGCACCGAATTTCCTAGTTAGCACTATACACTCTGGCAGAAGCCGTTTCCCGGATAGACGCCACACCCATACACGTCCATCGGACCGGAATAATGTATACCTCGGCTCATCACTCCACAGAACCGATTTCCACTGCTCTAGTGTCCAGTTGTGACGGTCCAAACACCACCTGAGTCGCCGTACTTTATTGCTTGTCGAGATGCGGGGCTTGTGTGCAGCTGCTCTTCCGAAATATCCAAGTCGGTGAGCCTCTGTACGCAATGTTCCAATGGAAACCGATACTCCTGTTGCTGCATGAAACTCCTGTCGGATGGTAGCCATGGGTTGTACCCTATTTTTGACAATTTATGTTTCAGGGTTCTGCGATTTTTGTCGGTCAAGATTGGAGGTCGCCCAGAACGTGCAGCATTGGCACCTTCCATCGACCTTCCACTTATGCAGGACGAATGCGACCGTTGATTCGGGCCTGTTTACCTTCCGTGCAATCACCCGGCTAGACAGCCCACTGAGATGGTACCCCACAATCACGCCCTTAGCGAAGTCTGATAGCTTTGTGTCTCGTGCCATCTCCTTGTCAACTTGTTCTACACCGGCCTGCAGCGTATGGCAGCCACACAAGTCAACTGACGTACTGAATTACCTATCTTCACGGGTGCCCAATTACTTTTTGGTAGATAGTTTATTTTGAATAAGATAATCGCAAGCAAGATATTTAATCACAAATATTTTACATGAATGTTAATTTAGTGAAAAAGGCAGGAAACTTCATGCCGCGAGTAGTAAAGTTAGAGGTTACTGTACAGTTTATGTAAACTCGTCACTTAATTTTGAGTGCTGTGAGCTTTGTATCTTTAACGTCGAGATAGTTTAGTACGAAAAATATGATTTCAATGGTACTGATAAGTCCAAACCCTTATATAAATAAAACAGTGATTTAGAAAATGTGTCACTTTCCTCACATTTGTAAAAATATTGTTAACTTACGCAAAAGGAATTTACCGGTAACGAAAACACACAGACCGCACGTTACTTATGATTCGTAAATGATATGGAATCGCTGTTTTAATAATATAATAAATATGCTCTGCTCATAAATGACTATTTTTAATCACTTTTAGAGAAACTGCAGAAAACTTGCGAACAGCGCGCATTAACCTGTGCGCGAGTATAGCTGTTCCAGTTGCAGTTACAGTTACTCTGAGGCACCACCAGACAGAGTAAACAAAATTAATAGAATATATGATTCAAAAATTGGGGATTGTATTGGTAGATGTACATTAAACTTATTTTTCTTTGTTTTAAGAAATGGTGAATATTTATTTCTACAGGTCTATAAAACACATTTATGAATCGTTTTCGATGAGCGACATTTTCCGAATGCAAATATTAAACAAAATCTTTTAGAAAAATTAAATTAATTAAAAATAGCTATACTATTCTTTTCAAAATTTGTGTTTATAGAGTTCTAAACAATGTTATTTCGTGAATTTCAAGACATATAGTTTTCCATAATTGTTGAATTTGTGTTATTCATTTTTCATCCCTTATTTTTTTAAACATTGTATTGACTATTGCTGTAGGTACATAATGGTCTCCGTACAGACAACACACTCCTTAACTCCTCATCTTGAGACAAGCGAGTGAGCATAAATTATGTTTCTAAAGGGAAGGTAAAATATTATGTTTCATATACCGGACAATGTAAAAACCATTTCACCGTAGTTGCCAGATGCAAAAGTAAAATTTTGACACTTCTATCTGCCAGAAATCTTATGAAACCTTATCAAATTATAATATCAAAATCACTTCACGGTTACAATTGACAAATAAAATACAAGAAATGACAGCGGAAGGTTGAACGATCATGAAAGAAAATACTTCAAAGGAATAGGAAACTAAAAGACATTGGGAAATAACGGTCATCTGGGAGAAGAGAGGACAGATATTTTCATGAAGACTTAAAACTATGATTCGTCATAATAAACCCAGAAATTTTTGTTAGGCATTCTCTATAGACGAAGCTGATTACGAGGAAAAAAGGAAACAAAGGCTGGGAAAAAAAAAAAAAAAAAAAATTGAACTAGAAAACTAATTAAACTTTTATGCATGTTCTGTTTTTGAGTTAAAACATTTCATTTAACATATACCATCATTGCATTTAATTTAATCAATTTTGTGAATGGAGAATGCCTAACAAATTTCTGAGTTAAATTTAACAAAAGCATTCGCACGAAACTTCAAAAAGCTATTTATGTTTGTACACGAGAGAACAAATATATTCTACTTGAAGGTTAAAACAAAACGAGATAAAATAAAGTGCATTATCTCACATAATTTGTAACTTTCATTTTAACTATTAAATTTAAATTATAATCATATCTGACAGTAGAAATTAGAACAAGCTAAGGCATATGCCGCTTGGTAAATTATCCCTACGGATGATACAACTGCATTAAATAAGGTTCATATTAGAGTCAATATTATTTTTTGAGTATACTGATTGCTCTTACCAGAGACGTAGAACACCGACTGCCAACCCACGTGACTGGCAAGGTAACCAGAGAGCGCCATGGACACAACAGTGCCCATTGGTGACCCTGACAAAGTGATGCTACCGAATCTGTTCCTCTCCAGCATTGGTGTCCATCGAGCCAACAGGATCTCTATGCTCGGGAATGACAGACCCTGTAGTACCATTGAAAATTCGGTTACATCGCGAATGAGGTCAACGTAATAATTGAAAATATTTACCTTGCAAGAAGAAACTGTCGTAATTATTCACTTAAATTTTTTTGTACACACTATGAGTACTCCACGCAACCAAGTAAACGAGTTTTTACCATCACTGCTGTTTCTCTTTGGTAGCTATCATATATTTTTCTTTTGAAATACTACCTTTTTGATTTATGTGGTTCAAATAATTATGTTGTGTTTCCTTAGTCAAATATAGAAGAGTTTAAATTCTTGTAATTAATCTGTGTTACTAGGTGGTGTGCCCGCTGGACTCCAATTTATAGAAATTGGGGCCGCAAGTAACAGGCAAATGAGAGTTTTTTTAAACATGTATTCAGGTACCAGTAAGGACTTTTTTTACAAATGTTACAAATAGTTTGAGATAAAATCATAGGACTGTGTTCAAAAGCAGCTAAAGATACCACGAGGGAGAAAAGGGGGTAAATAAATAAAAAATGAAAACCAAGGACATCCAGGAGAATTGGGTTATAATCCAAGGACGGACTTTGTAGATTAAAAGGTTCGAGAATGTGTTTGTAACATGACAGGTATAAAGCGAGCAGACTATGTAGTTAATAAAAGGCAAATTGTGCAAAAAGGGAGTGGAAGATGCTAGAGTCATTACGTAAATATGAGTAATCAAGCATGCTAATATATATATATATATATATATATATATATATATATATATATATATATATATATATATATATATATGCATGTTGATTACGAATAACGCAGTTTTAAACAGTTCGGGGATAGCAAACAAATGCATGATGGTGGTGCAGAAGGAAGGCATAGTCGCCATGGAAGTGAAGTAAAAAGCAGAATGAAATGCATGTCAAGTTTCAACACTGAGATATTATTGCGTTTATTTAATGCAAGCCTTTCTTGTGGGATGTACCAAAGAAGTAGAATTCATTGTAAGTGAATCAGTTCCATTGGGACATTTCATTTTTCACGTGGCAACTATTTTTTATTGTATACAGTCCACTCTTTAATAGAACTATAGGCTAGGCTTACTTAATTGAGTTCTCATACTTTATGTTATACGTATTTTTACGTTTCCAGAATTTTTAATACATTGCTCTAGCATGCAAAAGGTGATATATATATATACATATATATGTATATATAGAACATCCCGGAACCCACTTCAAAGTGAGTTTCACGTTGACGCCCACCTCGCACAGTCCCTCGGTGACCCTGACGGCGACCAGGAGGTAGATGTGAACTCCAGCCACGGCAGGCGTTATCAGCGTCAGGAAGGCTGTGACGCACACTCCGAAGCCATACACACGGTGACCTCCGAACCTGATTGCCAACCAGCCTCCTGGTATCTGAGCTACGACATACCCGTAGAAGAAGGCACTCAGCACCACACCTCTGGACACGGAGTCCCAGTCGAAGTCCCTTTCCTACGAAAATAACATAAAATAACGTCGAAAATTGTTTAAGTCAATCGTTTAAGGCTTTCAAAACGTAGCTTTGAGAGAGCTTGTATATTAACAAGTGACACACTCTCTCTCTCTCTTGCTATATATATATATATATATATATATATATATATATATATATATATATATATATATATATATATATATAGTCTTTATTGTCAGCACACAAGTTGTCCCTAAATAGAGTAGCACATTTTTGTGAATTTTTTTATTACAGAAATTTAGAAATGCAGGCAATATTTAGCAAAGATCAACTAAGGTATGCAATACTTTCAGACATTATATAATTTATTGTTTCATGTGATTCCAATACGAAATTTTATGATGTGTGCTGTAAATTAAGCAAACACAGACTTTTTTTATCACAATCGTTGAATTATGGCGTTGTTCAGGTTTACAGCAAGTATAAACACCAAATGCTTAAGGTAAATAAAATATGATTCATACTGTTTGTTAAAAAAGTCCTCGTAAGTGAACCCCTAGTTTTATAAAGATAAAAATAATTACTGTGGTCTGTACTTAAAAGACAACATATGCTGTCCCAGACGTTTTTGTAGACATTTTTGAGATCGAAAATTCAATAGTTCATTAAGTTCAATAAGTCTCTTGTGGTTTAGTCAGCGTAAGCCAAGCGCCCGAAAAGCGGCTTATTCCGACTTGATTAGAACGTCTACATTTCTCCACTATCGTTACATTAAATATTATTGTATTATATACTTGAACCTTCCTCAAGAAATTCTCTAAATGACGATGAAAACCGCATCAAAATCCATCAAGTAGTTTAGAAGCCTTATCCGAATACAGACACACGCGGCCGGACGACTTTGTTTTATACTATGTATAGAATATTTGTACAGGCCTTCACGGTAAAGTGAGCACTTTTTTAAGCTGTTTCGTGAGACATAATAACCAATAAATGCATCTCATTGTGGTCTTGGATTTTTTGTTTTCAGTATGGTGAATGTATAAACTGTGTTTATTACTCACATGACAGGTTATACATTAACAAGTGACGGAAGGATATAAATTGGTTGAAAGAAAAAAGTAACTAGGGCTTCAAAAGTGCTCACTTTACCGTGAATGGTCTATAACTTCATGTCACCTGGTTACAGACGGCGGTAGCCACTACCGTGTTAAGTTGGTAGTACCTAGGTTGTGCAATGGAGCTGCTGTAGGGGCGCGTGCAAGTTTTGGCGTGTTTCTGCGAAGAGGCAGTTGTAAGCCATGGCTAGTAATGGAGCTCTTAAAGTGTGGTTCTAGAACGTACGTTCGTATGGGAGTGTTGATGGTGCGATAGCAGAACCGCTGCGAGCGGCGATATAATGTTAACAACTTAAACTTTGCAGTGAACTTGTAGGGACGGGAAAATTTCGCGAATTAATTTCAGGACAAGTTGGATCGCACTTTATTAGACACGCCCAGGTGATTTCTGAACCAATAACAGACTTGTAAGAAAACAAGCAGCGAATCCTGTGCCACCGTGTCTGAGGCAACTGGTTTCACACTGGGGTGACAGCCAATGAAGAGAAAGCTGAGGCTCGAAAATACATAGGACCATGGAGACTATGCTACAGGTATTTTAAAACGCGAATTTTTCCTGTGTCGTAACTATATAGGGCGTTGCTTAGTGGGATTGAAAAAATTATCGAGCTGTGTTCTGGAGCGTAATAATTTAACGTGTTCTTTGCCGAAATAGTGTGGGTAGTGGTCAAGTGTGCGGCTACGTCAAATGTGAGAAATGGACGTACAAATAGTTAAAATAACAATATTGGCTCTTAGACGTTCGCATACGTTCAGTGATTTGCGGATTCTTGTACAACATGTTTGCGATGGAGTTCGTATGTGTATTCACGAGGTGGTTGTGAATTGAGCGCCACAAATTACGAACCATCTTTTGACTGCTAGTTTATTGGCGAAGCTGTTACACTCGCTCCTATAACAAAAGCGAGGGAGTGTTGCCAGCTAATGAGTCGTTATACTCTATATATAAATTGCATTTTTTGACGAGATTCGAGCACAATTTTTGCTGAAGTGCGTGGCAAGCGTGTGCCTGCATGCGGTGAAAATTACGTCGTTCTTATGGTCACCTATTTGGAGTTTCACCATCTGAGTGAGCAGCGGTCCTCAGCCGTCTGCTGCGAAAGTGTTATAAAGCACTAACACTGCGCTTGCGATAGGAAACGCAGAATTTAATGTGCTGGGCTTTTGTTGACTACAGAGTATCAGAAAACCTGTATTTCTGTGACCCCCTAATGCCAATTTTAGATCTTTCTCACACAGATTTATGCATTCAAGTAGAGGGAGTAAGAAATTTAGCTTGCAGTGCATTGCAAAGTGAAAATTTGTTACAGGTTTGCTGTTTCCCCAGAACAACCGTTTAGTAAATCGTCGACTTCACACAGCATATGTCATCGTGTCACGAACTTTGATATTATTTCCAACGATAGGAACAGCTGAACCAAGGTTCAAAATTGTCGTCCATAAGCAACCTCGATGGTGGAGGACCGGTATATTATCCGACAAGCGAGGAGAGACATATGGCGTACAGTGGATGAAATTCCAAGGACACATACAGTGCACTACTTGACACCCGATATCGCGTTTTACCGTGACCAAGAGACTGCACAAAATTGGTCTGTACACTTCGGCGATCAATACGGTGCGTGCCATTGACGCCTGCCCATTGGAGACAGCTGTGCTGTAGTGCCGGGAACTCAAGGGTTTGGGAGCACAGCAATGGTGTCGAATGCTATTTATGCATGAGATTCGTTTTAGCATCACTAACGTTCTCGCACATCCATGCGTCAGGAGGGAGTAGGTACAAGCAATAACACCTTCAACACAGTCCAGATGATTTGGTTTGCAGATTCGGAGTTATTGTTATAACAGGGTTAACACCAGTACGACTGAAACGTTTACTCAAGGGCTGTATCCAGTGTCAGTGGTGTTAATGTTCCTATGTGTGTTGCCAGTTTTCTGGACTCGTTCATTACTACCGAGCGAGGTGGCGCAATTGTTAAACTTTGCACTCTCGTTCTGTAGAACCTGGGTTTGAATCCAGGTCCGGCCATCCTGGCCTGGGTTTGCCATGGTTTCCCGGAATAACTCCAGGCAAATGCTGGGATGGTACCTTACTACAAGCCCGAGCCTATTCCTTCCCAATTTCTGAATTAATGCCGTTTCCCTACTAAGGCCTTATCGGTCTTTACTAACGACTTCGTCATCGGGAGTAAATCTACTGAGTGTTGTTTCACTGCCTTGGAATTCGCTGTCACATCGATACCCCCAGCTGCATAGTTAAAACAGATTTCTGCGTCATCTGATGTGCAGTCAGTCACATGCAGTATGTATCTTTGGAATAACTTTTTTCGGTTTTCTGGGGATAGTTCTTAAGAGCGCAGGCCGTGAGTTCTACCTTGCCCTTCAGCCACGTTTCCTATGTGTTTAATTAAATTTCTTTTGCTAACGTTTGCCCTTTTTCGTTGGTTAGATTATTCGACTCCCTAAAAAGGTTTTAATTAAATTGCTACTGCAACTAGAGTACAGGTGGATCGAACCAAGACCCAGCGTTTCAGCCTTTTGTATTTGCGTGCTCTACTTCTTCCTCTGGAGCAACAGGTCGTCAGATTTAGAGAGCGACTAAAGACTGACGACACATTTGCGCACCTTCCTGAGAGAGACAATGAAATGGCGTGCCTGTTTCCCACTTTTCGGAGGAATTTTCACTCCCTTTAGTGACTTATAGGCCTACTTTATTTTAGACTGCAGTGCTGACCAAAGAAAATACTGGCACTTTCTATATTGAGAGTGTTTTACTTCTGGAAAACTTAAACATTCTTTAAAATCACGTAAGTCTTGATAGTTTTGAAAACACAGTACACTGCGTAACTTTGTTTCTTGCAGCGATTTCTCAGGTATATTTGCTCTTAGAATAGAGATTTTCTCATATAGGACCTATTCATAGTCGATTTTAGTTTGGACTAAGAAAAGATCACCATCTGACCAAATTTTTTTCGTATTCAGAGAGCCAGATTATTGCTAGTCCGCGGACCATTTTGCTTTAGTACGGGATAACTTTAAGTCCGGTCTTATCGCAGCGCTAATAAAAGGCAAAAATAAATTTGGGTAACTAAAAATAAGACAGATTTGTTAATATTACATGTAAGTGAAAGCTAGAAAAAAATGACGGATCACAACCAATAGGTTTAAGGGCGATTCTGTTATCTGTAGAAGCAAGAATATGTCGATTTAATGGATGCAATTTAATGTGAATAATATGTCAAAGGAAATATAGGCCTAATCATAATATTTCAATGGTAAGCTATAGCAAGCCTTTTATTTTCTGTGTCAATCAAATTCCTTCTCTGAAAACAGATTTTTACCAGACGTAATATAAATACTTTCAAACATATTTTAGTACATATCCTAGTTTTAGTACATATTAAGTCATGTATGTTACTCTGAAGAGTGTATCGGTAGCTCAGTGGTAACTTTGTAATTCAATGTGCATAAGAATATAAGTTCAATCATGTCTCGGTGAAAAAGATTTTAATTAATCTATGCTGTATTATTGTTGTGTACTTAATAATACAATAAAATTTATCATAATTGTAAAAGGCAATATTAGCATAAACAATTAAAACAGTCCATACTACCAGTGCATAGGTGTGTGTATTTCACTATATGTGTTACGAAAACATAAAAATAATCAACATGGAATAATATCAGTATTAGAGTTGTTTCGTCCTCTATCCTATGGCATTATAATACAGAATAAATAGCCAAATATATAAACAATTCACAAGAACTTTTTTTTTTTGCAATTTCGAAAAAACATGTAGAGGAAGTAATTATTTTCGTTAATACGTACTTCACATTGAAATAATTTTGATATAAGAATTTGACCGAACAGCTAAATTTCAAACCTGCAGTTCACATTTACAAAGCAAGAATCCCATCCACTGCTCTGCAGAGTCATAGATACTGCTGAGTTAGCAAATTAAACATTAGTGATTATTAAATCATACATAAAACATTGGATAAGTTGTAATTTGGGGGAAAATAGGTCTTTAGGTATAGGGACAATGAGTGTTTCAATTTATTGAAGCTACTACGAATGTTTTCGTCATCTCTTATTTCGTAGCAAAGATTTTGTTTCAAACGGGGGGAAAAAAAAAAAAAAAAATATATGCTTGCGCTGAACACCTGATAACGGTGTACTTCGATGACCCTTCGACTAAAGTCAGTCCTACTCAAGTCGTGGTTTTTAAAAGCGATATAGTTAGCCCTCCCTTAGTCCGGACTAACCTCAGACCAACTCCGAGGATGATTATCTCTGGATCATCCTGGGGCTAAAATTTGACTATGAATAGGGCCTATTGTATACAGTAGAATGGTAGTTTATGTACCACTCGGCGTGGTGATGGTTAGCGTTCCTCAGGATCGTCAAGAAAGAAGACTACAAACAAGAATTAATCCTTCGCAGACTAGCCAAACAGCCAGCCAATCAGGAGTGAAGGGCAGCCTCTGATTGGCCAAGAACTACAGCCAATCACAAAGCACACCCTGACAGCCTCAGATTAGCCAGCAACATCGGCCAATCAGCCTTTCTCAGCCCAGTATACATATATATGTATATGTATGCATATATATATATATAAAGATCCCCAATCAGAACCCAAAACCTCAGAAGGTAACAGTAGAATTTCTGCTACCCTGAACATGGCGACTGCAATGTATGTCGTTAATAAAGGCCAAGCATACCCAGACAATGCTCACGAAAACTTGAACACATTTATACAATCACTGTTTTGATCATTCATATGTAATCATGAATATCTGGAACACTAATTCACCAAAGTTATAAACAAAATCAATGGAATGGTTGAGATATGGTTGAGATATGCCACACAGCGACTGAAATTAAATTAAATTATTACATGGTAGCACTCTTTACTATTTCAAAAAGATAAAAAAAAAAAACTACGATCATTAAAAATAACACAGTTCACTACTCACGTAAATCCTGCTATAGCCTGTTCACGGTAAAATGAGCACTTTTGAAAGCTCTGCTTAAGATCAAATTGTATACACGTTGTGTATTCTTCCGCCTTACGTTAAATTAACATAACTTTATTCATGCGTTGGTCAAATGAAATTTTGTAATTATTAATAAAGTAAGTACTTTACAAATCTGTTCATTTTTACACTTCGATGCAATAACAAAAACAGAAAACGGAGAAAATAATTTTGAGTTATCATAAATGGTTACGTAACACTTTTATTTGACGTGAAGATATGGTACTACTTTCCATTTATCGTTACCAACTTTACTGGGCGAATGTCACTCAGTGCGCCCATTAAAATATATGACTTTTTTCTAAGGTTAATTTATAAAGTGCTCACTTTATCGTGAACAGCCTTTATACCATTGTCATTTAACTTAAAGATTATAACACCATAGGCTGTTCACGGTAAATTTGCCTCTTTTGAAAGCCCTGCTTAACATCTACTTGTATGCACGTTGTGTATTATTCCACGTTATGTAAATTAACACTGTCATGGACCACATCACTTTATTCATGCGTCTGTCAAATTAAACTGAGAAATTATTAGACTAGTTGATGTTTTATAAATCTGCTTATTTTTACACTTAAATGCGTTAAAAAACATTAAAGCGAAAGAAATATCGTAAGTTATAACAAATTGCAGCCTAACACTTTGAATTCGACGTTAAAGCATGGAACTATTTTCCCTTCGTAGTTACCAACTTTACTGGGCCCATGTCACTCAGTGCGTCTGTTAAAATGTATGCAAGTAGGAGCAGTGACTTTTTTCTAAGGTTAATTTCAAAAGTGTTCACTTTATCGTGAAAAGCCTCTACTCACTTGGATGATAGTTCCATTAGCCAGCAGGACGGGATGGTCAGAAGTCATGGTGACAATGGCGATGTTAAGGTTGCTGCGAAGCAACGCCACGTTGAGGAGACCGAGGAAGGAAAGAATGCAAAGGATGTCTCTTCGCCTCCTCCAGAACTTCCACCGAGGACCTCGGCCGTCCTCGGACTTTATCTGGCTGCAGGAGGTGTCGTTATCTGTGAGCCTTATTTTAAATGTTTCCTTTCGGCATCAAATTAATGCAGTCACATGAAAATTTAAAAGCATTTTAAATATAAACTTTTTTTTCGACATGAAATTTGATTTTTGCGCCACTATTTGAAATGTCATAAAAATAACAGTAAAACATCTCAGTAAATACTTAAATCTATGTTAGTATATTTCACAATAACCCTGTTTACTGTATGAATGTAATGATTATGAAATGTTGAATAATCTAACCAATTATCTAATGATGTTTTTACTAAGTTTTAAAATAAATATGTTACTTCAATTAGTTGCTTTTTGACAGATATTACCGAAATGAAGCAATTCTTGTAGTGTCCATACAAACCTTGGATTTCCTTCCACATTTAGAAATACTTCATCTTCTGCGCAGGGGGATTGCATTCTGAAAGAAAAGTACTGTACTGTCACACAAATAAACAATGAATATGGCTTACTAACTAAATTACATTTTCTCGTTTCAGAAAGAGAAGAGTACGGCGTTATTGGTACTGCTCACTTACTTCATGTTTAAATTTAAATGAATATTTAATTCTAAGGAAGATCGTTTGGCACCTTTAAATAACCGATTCACAAAGTACCCCTGCAGTCAATAAAAACTGGTAATGCATTGTGTTGGCCTTTCTTTCAAAACATTCTTGCTGGGAAATGGCCATGGGGGCATCCGGCGGCCAAGCTTCATACAACATGCGAAATGTGCATTGCTATGGGTAGAGCAAACTTCAAACACGTGTTATTTAAGGTTGTTTAATTTTAAATAGTTTTTAAAACTATATTATATAATTGTACATATAGTACAATAGTACTTAAAACAACACTTTTTAAATAATTTATATTATTTATGCACCTTTTAAATTTTAATTATATGCTAACAAATTTGGTTAACATGAAATAAAACACGCTTTATTTTTCACACACATATTTTTAAGCAATACATTTATTACAGTCATTCATGCCCCCAAAATATTCCAATATTTTCAATATACATGCATATTATCTTTGTTGTAGGTAACAGTCTTTTATGCATCTCGCTATTCACACCCGTCGTGTTGGCCTTGTGCAAAAATACTATGACATTTATTACAGCGACAGGCTGTGTAGCACAGGTTTTGTAGGTACTCCACTTTTGAGGGCATGTACCGAAGTCACAAGAGACCAGCTTGCAGAAAACCAGGTACCGAGGTATTGATAAGAAATGCACTTCACCATTACAGTTCTTACATTTATAAGTGAATTGTCGCTATGGCTGAACTTTTTACCGCATCTTTCACACAAATATGTTATGCAACAAGGACTCTTAGTACAATTAATGCACTCATGCTGCTTTACATTGGGGCAGAAATTAAATGTCTTATCACAAAAATTACACTAATGACGACGTAGTGGTTCAGGCAAAAACTCGGACGGACCTGTTCGAGTTACAGGTGCTGCAGATAAAGAAGCAGGTAATGCTGGCATTGGTGTCTTAGGTAACTCAGCCGAAAAGTTCGATGTCTCCACTGAATATTTCGTAGGCTCCAAAATTAAACCTGGTGCTGATTTCAGTGCTAATTACAGTGCCGATTACGGTACTGATTGCGGTGTCGATTATGGTGCTTATTGCGGTGTAGATTGTGGTGCTAATTGCGATTGCGGTGCTGACTGCGGTGCTGATTGCGATTGCGGTGCCGATTGCGGTGCGTGCAGATCGCGGTATGTTCTGTCAATATATCGTTTTGCATAAACTTCATGGGACACTGTCGTAATGCTTCATAGCGCGAAATGACTCTTCGTACAGACCGCCCTCTCATGCCGACGAGCATTTTTAACATACGTGAAAACTCGAT
Source organism: Dryococelus australis (assembly GCA_029891345.1). Classification (NCBI taxonomy): domain Eukaryota; kingdom Metazoa; phylum Arthropoda; class Insecta; order Phasmatodea; family Phasmatidae; genus Dryococelus; species Dryococelus australis. Next base: position 71,472,767 of record CM056996.1, read on the forward strand.
CGCAGAATAGACACTGGCGACAAACATTTAGCGGTGATGCTGGTTGCGGCTACATGAATATAATTAAAATTTAAAAGGTACAGAATTAAATAAATTTTATTTAAAAAATTCTATAAAGTACAATTTATTGTCCTATATGTACAATTACATAATTAAATAAAATGTTTGAAATTTAACAACTTGAAATTCTTAATAAAAATATGTATATAATAAATTATGCGGATAGTTAAAGTCCGCATCATATATGCAAGTATAGTGTTGATTAAAAAAATATTTATTTAGGATGAACAGTACAGATTTTTCCTATGTCTATAAATATAAATATCATCAGCTTGTTGCTAGTGAAATAAACAAATTAACGCCACCTACGTGTTAAAAATATATTCCAATACGGAGGGTGCCGACAGCAGAACCTATATTTTAAACTATGTAAACAAAAATGGCTATCGCCTAGTAGGTAAATTAATACACTAGCGCTACCTAGGTTTTGAAATCATATTAAATCCAAGATGCCAGTCTAATAAAAGTGAGAAACAAACTACAGCAAACTATAAGGAAATGACAAACGAAAAAACAAGATGACATTCTCCAGCATTGTATAATCAAATGACAGACGAGGAGCAACTACCGAAAATTCAAGTTTTTTAATAATTATAATTCTTTTTTATTTTTGTATTTTTAGTATTTTTTAGGATTTTTTGGGGCGTAAGGCCATTCAAATTCATAGGGTCAATGTCAAGGTAATTTTCATCCAATATGGCGGTAGTAGTCAGTAACACAATATGCTCTTTGATATATTTGGATTTACTATGAATTTTATGTTTTCAAGGTCATCTAAGTTCATGGGATCCTTGTCAAGGTCACCTGCATCCAAATTGGTAGTAGTTATCAGTAATGTAAGATGCTTCCTGACTTTAAATAATTTTTCTCGAGTTTTTGTTTTCAAGGGCAGTAAAGGTCACGGGGTAAAGGTCAAGGTCACCGGTACCCAATATGGCGTTATTAGTCAGTAATATAATATGCTTGCCTACTTTTAGGAATTTTTCCTCGAGTTTTTGTTTTTAAGGTAATTCAAGAATATGGGGTCATGGTTAAGGTCGCCTGCACACAAGAGGGTGATAGCAGTCGGTAATGTCATATGCTTACTGACTTGTATGCATTTTTTCTCATGTTTTGGTTTTCAATGTCATTGTCACAGGATAAAGGTCACCTGCACCCTGTATGGCGGTAGTAGTCAATAATGTAATATGCTAACAGACTGTTATTAATGTTTTCTCGACTTCTTGTTTTCAAAGTCATTAAACGTCATGGAGTCAAGATCACCTGCATCAAATATAGTGGTAGTAGTTTGTAACATCGTATGCTTGTTGACTTGTATTAATTTATATAGGCTTTTGGAATATTTTTATGAAAGTCGTAGTTTTAAAAGGAAAAAAAGAGATATTTTAAGTATAAAAATTGTAAGTATAATAATTGTAAGGTAAAATAGTCGCCGCGAGGATGAAATTTTTAGACGATTATTTTTTATAATTTTTTCATATTTTTTGGACAATTTATACTGAACTTTTGGGGTGCTTTGATTTTTTTTTTTTTAATTTTTGGAAATTTTTTTAACGTTTCGGATTTTTATCATCAAAGGTCAAAGGTCAAATTTTAAAGCTTAAACATCAATATTCAATGGTCATGGCTTCCTAGATGGCGGTTAATATGTCTGACAGACCCAAGATGCCTGATGATTAGACCTGATTCCGATCCTGGACCCTGTGTATTGATTTGGCATACCTTTTGCTTATAAAACTAAGATGGCCACCACTGCTCTGCTCTCGATAAGTGAGCCCCTCATATCACATGAAATGCTCGTTTTTTTGCAAAAAAAAAAATGTTCACGCTTTGTCAAATGATGGGCTAGATGCTTTTTTTTTTTTTTTTTTAGGAAAAAAGGGACAATTTTAGGGAAACGAGAACATTTTTATGGAGGAAGGACAATTTTTTTTTAGGAAGAAAGGGAAATTTGGTCAAAATCTCAGTTTTGGAGGTCACTGGCTTCCAAAATGGCCACCGGGTGACCGGAATGACAGAGCATGAACAGCTTCGAGCTCTGGTCCCACGTCCCTTAGCCACCAACTCTCTATAATCCTTCTACTAGATATTATAAAGACTCCTTCTAACGCCTGGGGCTTCAGTCATTCAATTTCCATATTCGATTTTATAGACATAGATATGGAATTAAGATTGTTTTGAAGTAGGTATTTGAAGTACTATATTTCCAAACTTAAGTCTTGAAGACTAATTAAAATATAACATTATAACCGATGTTTAAGTAGGTATTTACAAATAAAAGTAATTAATGTAATATAAATTAATTTTCTTTATTGGTTTTAAAACTGGGAAATGCATATATGTAGTACGACATCATTAAATACGCTTATTTCTTTTAAGGCAAATACGAATGTGTCGTAACAATAGCTGTTTAAAAATTTGGAAACGCATTTATATCACATAATAAACGCACAGGCGCTTTTTAAAGGTAACTACAAACATGACGTTACAACAGCTGACTACTCATCGCAAATTTCCAGGGAGGTGGGGGTAGGACCAACATTGTCTGAGCTTGTCGGAAGTTTCTTAGTACGGCCAAATAACTGCATGTACAGGTACGTGTATCTAAAAACAAGTGCTATTTGGCTTATGTGCGTACTCGCGCATGACTAATAAAAGTTATTTACAAATATCTATCGGCCCTGTATGCATAGCGACACGACACCATTAAATACTGCCCGAAAAATCCCACATTGTAAATGTTTTTATAGCCATAACAAATAAACAAAGTCTTAAAATTAAATGTATTTTACGGCCTACAAACCCCATTTTTTTTAAATAATTCGTGTAGATCTTTAGACAGCAGAATTGCTTATAAAATATTTTCTACTGCTTGACAATACACATAATTTTTTACTAGAGAACAGAGACGTTTAAATATTTGTGTTCGGAAGGTCATAAAAATAATGGTAGGGAACGCACAGCACTCAAAATCTCTTTGACGAATACAGTAGTAAGAACTGGAGCTGTATATTACTCAAGCAGATTGACGTAAAAATAATTCTGAAGCAAACTGAGTGCATCACTTGAATAATATTGCATTGATCACTAGTTTTCCGTGGTGTAATTCACCAAACCACGAGTGTAATTTTTTTAATGATATATTTGATCAGTTTTGTACAGCAGCCCTTGGCAGCTTCGACTTGACTCCCCTGCATTGCGTACCCGGCATGATTCCCGATGGGGTTGTCATGAATTTTTTTACTGTGCTGGAGAGGTTTTCTCATGGTCTTATTATCATTAACTAATTATTTTATGGTCGCATATCGTTAAGTACGAAATATATATATTTTTCATCAATATGCGTTTACCCATAACATATTTCGGCCACTCCAAACATGAAGTATTTACCATTTTAAAAAATTTTTTTTTAAGTAAATTTTTTTAAGGCCAGTCTCTTTTAAAAAATAAATAAAACACAATTTTTTTTAAACGCAAAATGTATTCAGTAAAGTACAGCATGAGCAAAACACATATACACACTAAAAATTTTTCTTGTACACTTTGTTTTGTGTCGTAACTGCTGCATATAGAACTATCAGTATGAGACGTTAAATAATCACATGCTAATCAAAACGTTTTTATTCAAACGCATGATAATTTGTTAAAGGCTGTTCACGATAAAGAAAGCACTTATGAAATCAACCTTAGAACAAAGTCACTCTCCGTACCTGTATATATATTTACGGGCACACTAAGTGACATGCGACCAGTATAACTGGTGACGATGGATGGAAAGTAATTATGAAATCAACCTTAGAACAAAGTCACTCTCCGTACCTGTATATATATTTACGGGCACACTAAGTGACATGCGACCAGTATAGCTGGTGACGATGGATGGAAAGTCAACCTTAGAACAAAGTCACTCTCCGTACCTGTATATATATTTACGGGCACACTAAGTGACATGCGACCAGTATAACTAGTGACGATGGATGGAAAGTAATTCCGTTTTCTTTACATCGAATAAAAAATGTTAGATAAACATTTGTGATACCTTAAATTATTTCTTGCGCTTTTTTTTTAATCCAGAAAAGTGTAAAAATAAGCGGTTTTTTTATATTTACTTTTCTAATAAATTCGCATTTTCACTTGACCGACGCGTGATGAAAGTGATGATGCCCATGACAATGTTAATTGTACATAAGACGGAAGAATACAAAACGTGCATACAACTAGATCTTAAGCAGGGCTTTCAAAAGTGCACATTTCACCGTGAACAGCCTGTAGTGTCGATGTTTTATTTTTCATTTATTGTTATGGCCTGTTATTTTCTATTCGTCTCAAAATAATTACTTTTCTTAATTTTTTCATTAAGAATATTGTGCTTAAATGTTTTATATATATATATATATATATATATATATATATATATATATATATATATATATATATATATATATATATATATACATATATATATAGTTTCAGTTGTTTATTGATATGTGGCATTTGGTTGACAGCCATAATCGTTGAAGTCTGAGGCCCGTTGCCAGGGGCAACGCAATCTGTTGATTGCACGAGGAAGCAGCCGCCTTGTGATTGTTCGTTAAATAGCGTCACTTTCAAGCTACGTTATTGCTAGAGAAGGGAAGAAGGAGTTCAACTGCGATATAAGGCGGGATGGAAAGGGTGTTACAGCGCCCATAGGATTTTTTAGGGCAGTCCGCGAGTGATTATGTATATTTTTCCAGACCAAGAGAAGATTGTCGGGGTGCCGGCAAGAGAAGAAGAGGGTCTGAGGCGCTAGTAGTGCTCGATAATTTAGTTTAGATAGCCTTCCGCGACATTCCAAGTGGTGTCATTTTGGACTGTATCTCGCGTAGTGCCACAATGTGACTGTGGCGACAGGCGACCGTACGTGAATGTACCTACAGCTACTGGCTGCCGCACACTGCTGTCTTTAGCCTTGCCATTCAAACGTCTGGCCAGTAAGAATAACTGTGGCTTCTTAGATGTCTGTCCCTCTGCATTTCTGACCAATAGTGTTAAAGTACTATAATACGCCTCTTCTCAGAGCTTCGTGTAAAAACCGCGCAACACTAAATGAAAAAAAATTGATAATTTAAACCGCAAAATGTGCCCACGCGTCGAGCGTCCGTGCCGCGCAAAGTAGTTTAAGTGTCAAGCTTTAGCTCAGAGGAAGAACGGCCTACGTCAAGCCATCACTATCTTTTTACCGCTACCTGCTCCTAGCTCGTGTGCGGAGTGAACCCGTTCTTATTTTACCAGCTTCAATAACGAGGATGATTTTAGGAAATGCACTCAAGTTTGGTTTATTCAGTATTGTTTCTAATATTTACTATTATTCGTAATCTAAGCCACATAAAATACGTAATTTCAAGATATTTAGTACGGTAATTTTTAGAACGTAAATCATTTCGATAAATAACTGCGAAACCATTGTTGAACTAATAAATGTAGGCTAGTATATGTGCATTTTTCATACCTTGTGCTTCCATTTCGAAATGGAGGCTGCTACTACAAAGGGGGACACAATAGATAAAGTTATTTATGTTTTACGCTCGCTTCTTAATAGCATTAGAAATATTTTTTGAAGCTATTGTAAACAGTTTTATGATGAGAAAATTTTAGATGAAATTTCATTGCAATGATTTGAAAACAATGGTTAGCTTGTTATATATATATATATATATATATATATATATATATATATATATATATATATATATATATGGGACTATGGGAGTTATTAAATACTGATATATATATATATATTATTAAATATATATATATATATTATTAAATACTTTTATATATATATATATATATATATCAGTATTTAATAACTCCCATAGTCCCCAAACTTATTTATATTGAAACTGAGCAGTGAGTGACATACCTTACCACTAAACTTCCATTTAGTTTCTTAACAAGTAAAGGGAACTATAGCAATATGTCACGTAGAAAAGTGGAGATGGAAATCAGATTTAAAAATAAACCTGCTTCATTTATGGTAAATTTGTCGTTCGGAAACTATAAGTATGTTTATAATTTAGCTAGGGGCCACGGTGGCTGAGCGATTAGCACGCTCGTCTCCCACCAAGGCGAACCGGGCTCAATCCCCGGCCGGGTCACCGGATTTTCGCAAGTGGGAATCGTTCCGGACGATGCCGTTTGTCGGCGAGTCTTCTCGGTGATCTCCTGTTTCCCCCGCCCCTTCATTCCGGTGCCGCTCCATATTCACTTCAATCACACTCATCGGCTCTCAAGACCTCGCTGTTAAGAGCCGCGCAAATCTCTTCATAATTTAGCTTATGTAAGTTCATACTATATGATAACGATTACACCCCTAACCCCTCCCCATCTCTTCGGGGGAGTATAGTTTTACAATATTAGTATGTCTATATTCTCCACTGAAGCGTATTCAGCCATTCGATGCGACGCATTAAAAATATTGAAAGCGCGATACAATTATTTTCAGTAGAAAGCTTTGATATAACTTTTTTACATTTAATGTTTTAAGTTACTTATTACACATATGATATTGGGAAATGGAAGTAGCGGATTTATATTTATAACACGAGTTTTAGTGTCTGCGTTATTTCATCTAATATATTAGCCTAAGAATGTAATATATTAGCCTAAGAATGGGATGGACACCCACATTTTCTGGGAAATAGTTGTTTGCGCGAATACGCGTATCTCGGTAAGTAAATGTTCTGCAAATACGACTTTTTATCAGAAAATATAAAAAACAGTTATCTATGTCCCTATGTTTTTACTTTTGTCATATTAAGTGTATTCTTCGAGAAAAAAATTCGTCAAATGGTCAAATATCGCATTTTTAAAGCTTGCCTATGCAGTTTCCTTAAGCGGCAAAATTAAAGTACAACTTTAAGGGCGTAGTTTAATCTGTGGTCTTTCATCGTGTGTAATAAAACTTCTATATTTCATATCTAATTTGCACAGTTCAGCGTCACGACGGAAACACTGCACGCTTTGCGCGTAGGAGCGATGAGGCGCTACGCGTGCGTGTTAGTGTCGCCCGTATCGCTCCCTCGCTTCTTGACCTTGGACGCGGGGGTTCATCCCACTCTTAAAAGTCACCAAATTTTAAATCTGACCCTTAAGACAATTATTATTATCAGAAGATGCACCTATGTTATTTAGATACGAGTATATTTCAAGAATATTCTGATCTGTTCCCGTCTTCAGGCAGTGACACACACAAGGTCTCAGAACACAAGTGCGGATCTCAGTCGCACTTTACCGCTATAGTCCATTCACGGTTACTTCATCCGTTTCTGAAACCCTGCTAATGTTATACTTCCAGGATATTTCTCCGCCTCGTGCAAACTAAGCTTATCTAAACTTGAATAATTACACCAGGGGGACAACGCACCACATTCGTGCGCACTAAGTGTAACAGTATTTTGTATAAGGACTATTTCTCACTAGACGCTACCAACATACCTATTTTCTCACTGTTGTCAAATTATTTATAAATGAAGCATTATGATCAATACATCAAATATTAATAACATTTCAATTTTAACAGGACGAAAAGTAACTTTTACGAACACAAGTATAAAACACTTGTGATACATGTTGTTACAGAGGCTCCGAGGCCAGCGTCGCCGAGACCCTAAGTAGGCATATTTAAGAAATAGCTAAACACGTCATACATGGGGAGATTTTCCGCAGGTTTGATTCAAAAAATACGTTGAAACCGTTCATGGACTATATTGATGCGGAGTCGTATGCAGGTGCTAACAGTGATTCAAACGTATTGGAAAATTAAAATTTCGACCGATTGTTGAAATCTCATCAGTTAAACATTCCAAATGCACAACACCTCCCTTATGATAAGAATAGTTCACGTATTCCTTTTGTTCTTGTAGGCAACGAGGCATTTGCTTTGTAAAAAAAAATTTGAGGCCTCACCCTAACACAAACCTAACGATGAAACTACGTGTTTACAACTATAGGCTATCTCGTGCACGAAAAGGAAAGCAAACGTGATATAGAATACAAAACAGGAAGTGAAGACAACCATGAAGACGACATAGATGATGACTATGAAGACAGTGATAGCGTTGAAGACAATGATGATTCCCTCAGTCCACTGACACACCCCTCCAACAAGTTTCCTTCGACAAGTGGTGCGAAGAAAGCAGAAGGCGTCAAGAACGCTCTTTCATATGCTGCAAAGAGTGACATTAAGAAGGTGGTACATACTGAGAATACTGACAACGAATTTCCCGAAGACCCTAATAAACTTGTAGACAGACTCAGAATTTTGATCACAAAGCAAAGAGGTGGGGATTACTCGAACATGGAAGAGGCATGTTCGATAGTTAGAGAACTTAAGGAAAGGGGCTACATACAATAATGTGGTGAACTGCTTTCTTCTGAGTGGTTCTATGAGCACTCGACTATTAAGAGTCAGATCTACAGACAAAATATTTAATTATTTAAAAAAATGTATTGTTGACTACATACACGGAAAGATTGGAAAATTGCGGTGCTAAATGCGAAAGATTGATGGAAATATTGGCGAGTGGCTTGCCATGGTACTGAATTGTTCATTAAAAACCCCATGTTGTGTATTGACCAATAGCGAAGCATAGTGGGAGGCTGCCATTTAGTAAATATATTAGGGTTTTAATTTTGAAATGGCGTCCATACAAATATTTTATGTTTATTTAATATATCTACGAGAGATTTCAAATTATTTCAACCAAATTTGGTATGCTGAAGTATTTTTGGGAATATCATACATGCCAACCTTCGCCCGCCATTATGCAAGATAGCACCATACAAATAAGAGATTATATTTTATATATCTGGTAGTAATTGATAGCTTCCTAGCAAATTCGGCAAACAAGTAGTACTGCGGTATGTGATGTAAATTAGTGTGTTTCAGATATGCCAGACACTTCGTATGTTGGCAATATTTATTACAACTAACAAATGTGTCAACACAAATTCTCGTTTTCTAAAACAATTTATGTACCATTAAATATACAATTAAGATCTTTTATTTTATATCTCCTATTAAACCATCAGATTCCCACCAAATTTGGCACACAAGTTGACTACAGCAGGTCGTGGAAATGGGTTTTTTTTAGTATGTCAGGCTTTTTTCAAAATGGCGGCCATATAAACATTTTACTTCAGTATCTTATATCTATGTTTAGCCTATTTCTCACAAGAGGGAACTCTTGCAGGCAATAAGTTAGCGGTCTGGCATTGCGTCCCTGTGTAACCACGGCCGTCAGATTATAGTACCATTGGAGGAACGTGGAGTCTGCCTGTACAACAGCATAATACGTGTCTCTAGTTTGGCGTTTGTCGGCGGGCCTGTAGGCCGAAGTATAAGTGTAGCGATGATGTGAAGTGTTTCAAAAGGCTAGTTTATATACCCCATTCATTGTATCAAGACGCCACTCATGTGGTCACAAGTGTTATGAATTCATCTGTAGGCATGCATTTAGGTTAGTAAGCAATCTCTATTAAACAATTCTAAAAAATTCAACGAAATTTTTTAATACTAACAGTATTCATTAGAAGCATAAATTAAAAATACAGAGATCTTTTCTGCCAGGATTTTTGCAAAATATATCCAGGTGAGGAAATGGAACATTTTGAAATATTTCCGGAACAAATCATCTAATTACCATAGAATTTTGGACAATATTAGTGCTACGTAAAACCAAGTGGGGTCAAACGATGTTTTTAAAAATAGCGACTGTGTACATATTTTGATAAGTTTGTCATATATATTAAACAAGAATTAGACCTAATTCAACCAAACTTTCCCTGCTGACAGTATCTATTAGAAGCGTCGTGTGCAGAATATATATATATATATATTTTTTAATTTTGCAGAATATACATTTTTTTTTGTGAGATAGCATTTAGTACGAAAACAAAGCTATGTTTTTTTTTTCCTGTAATTCAGGGACCAATAAACTGATTTCCACCTAATTATATACACAAGTTGTGCTGTGGTAGGCCATTAAAACTGACGTGTTTTAAGAGGCTTAGACACTTATTTTTCCAAATGACATCCCTTAAAACATTTCATGTTAAAGGCTGTTCACGATAAATGTGAACACATTCGAAATCAACCTTGAAAAATGCCATTGCTTCTAACAACGTACATTTTAACGGGCACCCTGAGTGACATACTCCCAGTTAAGGTGATAACGATGGATGGGAAACTAGTTCCATATCTTAATGTCGAATAAAAAATGTTAGGTAACCATTTCTGTTAACTGGAATTATTTCTTCCGCTTTCTGATTTTTTTTTTAATGCATCGAAGTGTAAAAATGAGCAGATTTGTATAATATTTACTTTTCTAATAATTTCACAGTTTCACTTGACCGACGCATGAATAAAGTGATGACGCCCATCACAATGTTAATCTCACATAAGGGGGAAGAATATACAACGTGTATACAAGTAGATCTTAAGCAGGGCTTTCAAAAGTGCTTATTTTATGGTGAATAGCCTATAATAAACCTTATCACTCAAAACATTAGATTGATTGTATCCGAAATTGATGCTCTAAATCCGACCTCCATAATGTAGTCGACTGCACACTAGCTAATGGGACGAGGTTGTCTATGTTTATGTCCCGGGTAAGGCACAGTGCATTAAAAGTTGTCTCACTACTGTTGTTTATGTTTCTGGTTTTATCCTAGATGGTATTTCTCAGTGGCATTTATTCCATAGACGCAAGGTAAGCAATGCTTACCCTATACACATTGGCAATGTTTGACCCTTTATAGTTTTCGCCTTAACTTTAAATTTAAACACATTTAAATCTGAGTTTCCCATTTCCGATTCGAGAAACAAGAGTTTTCATAACTCCCGTACTGTACACGCGTACTGCTGCTATCTAGTATTTATTTTCACAAACGGTAGCGACTAGCGATGAATCGAACTCGCAAGCGAGTTACCGTGCCACGTTCCTTCGGCAGGGCAAGCAGTCGTTCTGTTTGGGTACTCCAAACCTCATTTTCTCTTGGAAAGTGGATGAAAGTGTTCTGGTAAACGGGAGTTTTCTTATAATTTGTAATATACTCTCCAAATAATATTCAGTTTAGTTATTATTACTTTCATTTCGTTTCCGTTTTATAAATAATGTTAGGTATTATAATATGGTAAATACGTGTGAAGGGTAAGCAAAGTTGGAAGTAGCGTTTGTTAGCAGAAATAGAAAAATGGAACCACAGCACGGCACTAGCAAATGTTATCTAATACACTCAAATATGTGCAGCTATTATGTTACTTACTCTGTAAAAAAAACTCACTACGCGCCACTGGAATGCTGTTAACGTGGCGTCAAGCCATATCTGCCAAAAGCATTTAAGAACTTTATAAAAAATTATTTACATCACCTACTTCTTTTTTTCTCCTTGAACAGATGGCTACCGTTCTTCCAAGAAAACTGGCTAGAGTATGTAGGATATTTTAGAAACAAACTGGGTGATAGAAATTTATTTCTTATCTCCTAGCCGGTTCCCCCAACTTGTCTCACTTAACTAGTCGTTGCCCAGCAAGTGATAGTTTTAAATACGCAACAGGCGAGTACTTTGTTATCCACTATGTGAGTTGACAACTGATGCACGCACGAGGAAATAACAAGGTAGGGACGCAGAAAACGAGTGTAGAATTCACTTCCAAGATTATTAGTCCAAAAATTAGTCTTAAGAATGACAATAATGTAGTCATCGATAGCGAAAGGTAAACTGTATATTTTTATTTTATTTTTTCATTCTGAGTATTAATTTGACCTATTCAATTAATGGAATTTTATCACAAATAATTAATGCTGTTACCAATAACATTGTGCTGTAGCACAAATAATGTAAGACAGAAAAAGTTTCGACATTATATATATATATAGGCTAATTTCGTAGTCTATTAATCATAAAATTCAGATAAATATATTTTAAAAAGACAAAAGTAACACAGGAATTCAACATGCAAGTAAATTGCTCAGTTATTATATAACATTATGAAGGATATGATATACTAACACCATTTAATTTACAAATATTTTTAAATGACTAAGGCACCCAAAATGCTATTAAGCATACAATTGAGAAGAGTTTACAAAATAATAATTTTACTATAGTTTACCAATGAGACAAGGTTCAAGCGAAATAAGATATAAAGAAATGAGCACAATTAAAACGTTAAACTACGCCTATTGGAAAGTCATGGACGTGAACCGCAATACAAAAATTAATGTTATCTTTGGGCTTCAAACGATCTATACATTACACATAAAAACAGGAAACACACACCAAGACTAGCGTTTTAGTTAAGCCGAAACCAAATTTGGGCTGGAGACCGAAACCACAATTTTGAAAAAACAACCTACCTACTGCATGCCCAAAACAACACAATCTAAACCACACAATACATAACAAAACAATTAAAAATTGACCATTTTAACACACGACTTGCTGTCCGCGACTCAACGTTCAAATAGTTCGACCATAGCATGGTTCAGGCGACGACTTAAGTGAGTACTGGTTGTTAACTAAGTCTTTCAACTTAATCGACAACTAAAATAGGAAAATAATGCTAAAAGTTAGTATGAAGTAAAATTTCTAAAACACTTTAGCAAATAAACTAAGGTTATCAAAGCACAATGAATGATATATCTTAGGTAAAATTATGTCCGTGATTTTGTTTTTTTCGGAAATTCACTCACAGTAAGACGTTTCTATAGCCATTGACATAAATTTACTTCAATTTTACATCCAAGATTTTTTAAGCTGCTAAACATACCAAGTCATGTATTTTCTAATGCTATCCCAATACCTACAAATTTAAATATTTTGACAAATTAATAGAGATGGTACATTCTTTTAAACTCACAGTATTGTAAGAACTCCCAAGGATTTTCGTTGAAGACAGGCGAAATATGAATTATCAAATATATTTCAACCGCTGAAACATTTTGTTTTATGAAATGAATTATAGTCGATAACCTGCGATATATGGTAAGCATATATAAATATTACTTGGAAATAATATGTACTCTTTGGCGTTTACTTAGTTTTTATATTTCCATATATGTTCATTAACTTACAAAAGATGTGATAATATAAATGCGTTATATATTTAATTATTGCTACATTAATTTCCATTTCCAATACCCATTTGGAAAGAAAGAATTGTTCGAGTCGGTACATTTCTTTTCGGGAATTTGTCAAAACGTATTCAATTTTAAACATATCAGAACCTACATTGCAGAAATATTATTCAATTTAAAATAATGCCATTATAAAAACCTAGTGAAAATATCTACCAATAACAACAAGGAAAAGGTAAATTTTTAATTGATATAGCTTCGTAATCTTTTCCAGTTTGGTTTGAACATGATAATTACACCGGCGATGATGTGAGAGCCGAAAATGGAAGACGATTACATCCGATAGATCCATGTTATGGAAAAAACATATATTTATATATAGGATGAATTCTTATCGTGTTTTATAAAATATTTGAATATACCAAATCCACGTCTTTCTTTAAGTTAGTAAGTAGTATTCGGAAGTAAAAAACTAATTATTTTAGAATTTATACTACGCAATTTTGTAATTTCCTTTTATGAATATAACGTGTTTGCTCAATATAATATATCATAATAATGAAAATAACTAAGATGAAGGAAAAAATGCAACATATTTAGCCAAATTAATGTAACGACACAATCAACTGTTTCAGTGGCATTATTACTGATATACTGGAGAAGAAGTGAAAACCAGCATTGGCCATTCGTCGCCCCATATATGCAAACTCGTACAATATTTCTACCCAAGGTAGAACTGATACCATAGAGTTTTAGAGTGAAGACTACAAGTGGAGTAAATTAGAGATGAAAAATATATTTTGAGTTTGCATCATGTGTTATTGAGGGTTTTTTTTTTTTTTTTTCAAATGTAATTATTGGTTAGTCAGAGATTTTCCTTGATGCTGTGTAAAAGGAAATAATAGGTTTAGGCTGTTCACGGTAAAATGAGCACTTCTGAAAGCCCTGCTTAAGTTATACTTGTATGCACGTTGTGTGTTCTTCCGCCTTATGTAACATTAACATTGCCATTGGCCTCATCACTTCATTCATGCGTCGGTCAAGTGAAACGGTGAAATTATAAGAACAATAATTATTTTACATATCTGCTCATTTTTTTTTACTTCGATGTAGTAAAAAAAAAAACAGAAATCTAAAGAAATAATTTAAGTCATCACAAATCATTACCTAACACATTCTATTCGACGTTAATATTTGGAAATGATTTCCATCTATCGTTACCATTTTTACTGGACCGATGTGACTCAGCGAGTCCATAAAAATATATCCACGGGGCAGTGACTTTTTCCTGAGGTTTATTTCAAAACTGCTCACTTTATCATGGACAGCCTCTAATCTATTACCACATTTTTTTCCGGCAGTTCCACTTCTCCTTATCATAGGTATATCATATGCGATTAATTATTTTGATTGGCGGAATCCCGAAACCTGCAAAATGACGTGAACCTGAGCAGACACAGTAGTGTACCAGTCATGATGCCCTGAACGTGACGAATATAGTGGGATCTGCACGTCATAAACCATGCTGCCATTGATTACAAACTATAGAAAACTTACGCGATATAGACGCCGCAGTTCCTACACCTTAGTACCATTTCCCGAAAACTCTTCGCCCGTAGAACAAGTTCTTTTTGTCGCTTGTCTGACAGCAGTTTCTTTAGTGCATTCCAAGTCTCACCATTTTAAATTTTATTCATATTGTCCCAGTATGAATGCGATAATATATTTTAGCGACGCCAATGGGTTTCGGACGAAGTGAAACAGTGTTTCAAACATTGTATAGTTGTCTTGAACATTATTAAAATGTTCATTTATATATGAACTATTACTTGAGCTTTAAATATAATACATAAATAAATACATATATAAATGAAAAATCATTCAGTATAGCGTTGACATCACAAAAATGTATAGTTAAATTATTTGGTTCCTTACAGGAGAACAACAGAATACATTACTTAAGTTTTCGAAAATATTAAATTTTTTTTATATAGCCATATTATATATATAAATAGCCATATATTAAGCATTTTATTATTTTATGTTTTATTAAATGTTGTAATTACATTGTTCTTGGTTTCGAAATAAAAAAAAAACTTTATACTGTACTGTTCATTTTCAATCAAACCCGGGGGGGGGGGGAGGGGGGTGTGTTCATTCATATTGCTTAGCAAATTTAATAAAATTACTTTCCTTATAGTCTTATTACGGAGGTAGGACATATTTAATCGTTATAGAGTTAATAACGCGATTTATTACCAATTAATTACATCAGACATTAATGTCGATCAACTCTTCGCCGTAATCATAAATATTGGTTTTGTATCGTCTTTGCAGAAAGAACTATGGTGCCCTGAGAGCCTGAACTAAGAGGCTGTAAACCGCATGATTCCCGATTTTAGACTCGCATTAGGTATATGTGAATCATACCAATGTTTGCGTTCTAACTACCAACCTATCGGTTGGGGCCACACCAACAGACACCCTGGCATGACAACGTTTTTAAGCATGTTTTAATGCATCTCCTGCTGAGAAGTAGTAGTCCTTTTAACCTTCGTGTTAATGACATTTCGATTAATAAAATTAATTAAATTTATATATTTAACAACAATCAAATAAATTAATATTGTAGTATATAAATATATAGATCCCAATACATCAATGAAATAAAATACTTAACCAATAAAATTTAATTAAAATAACAATGGTAAAATGAGCACTTTTGAAAGCCCAGCTTAAGATCTACTTGTATGCACGTTGTGTAGTATTCCGCCTTGTGTAAAATTAACATTGTTATGGTCTTCATCCTTTATTCATGCGTTGGTCGAGCGAAATTTAGAAATTTTTATAAAAATAATTATTTTACAGATATCGTAATTTTTTCATTTCGAAGCAGTAAAAAAAAAAAAAACAGAAAGCGAAAGAAATTTAACTATCACGAATGGTTACCTTACACTTCTTTTTTCGACGGTAAGATACGGAACTACTTTACATCCATCGTTACCAATGTTACTGGCGCATGTCACTCAGTGCGTCCGTTAAAATATATGCAGGCTGGGACAGTGACATTTTTCCAAGGTTGATTTCAAAAGTGCTTACTTTATAATGAACAGCCTCATATCAGGACGGTTACTCTTATTTCGAGAAAAATACTATATTTTTTGTAAGAACGTTCCTAGTTTGTACATACGTACACCTGACAATCGTACGCTCCTCCAGCTAAACCACCACTGGATCAGACATGGGGAACCAATCTAGCAGCGTTCGGCGCTCTAGGATTTCCCTTCCCAGGTTCATCAATCACTTAGAACACCCGCGATCCTCTCTGTGTCCACACCGAGGCTGCACAGCTGTTCCTTCAGTTGGCATTAATCGCGAGGCAGATGTTCTTCTTGGCCTATTTCCAACACTTGGGAGAAAATTGGATAGAGTGTACATGTATGTCACGCAATAAAAACTTTCCGTGTTCCTGCGTGGAACGTTTTGACGTGAATATGTCTTTAAATTTGCGACCATAGTGGGAGGCAATCCAGAAAATTCTATAACAAAATCAGGGGATCAAGTTGGCATTGCTAGCTCCGAATCTATCATCTACATTCAAAATTCAATTACACCACTCGATTGTCACAGGATCAAAGAATATGTTACTTTGATTGAGGACAGCGAAGTATCACGTGCGGCCGGGATTTTTGGTGCGAAGGAGGGTGGGGGTTCGCCACGATTTTGATTTCGTTTCGCCGCGTTTCATAACTTCCGCATAATGGCAAGTGGTTATGTTGACGATGTTGGATGTAGGTGCCAATTCTAATTTCATTTAATATTTTATTCATCAGTTGCAGTAAAATACCTGTTAACATCTGACCTTGAATTTATGCAACTTCAACTTCATGTTGTTGGTTATTTACTTTATCTGACATAGAATTGATTGTATGTGCAATAGAATTTATCTTAACCTATACTTGCAGCTTAATTTCATATATACCACGCATAGAGAGGTTTGAGTTCTTGTTGGAAAGCATTATATTATTTTGCAACTCATTTAACTGCATAGCCAACATCTCGTCATTGGACAGAAGGGATTTGAGGTGACAAGATGCGAGGATGTCGCAGCACCAGTTAGCGACATCTCCAAGGCATTCGATTCCACATTTTATTCTATTAGTTAGCTACATTTCGTTAAGAAATTTGTTAACAATGCTAGTTGTTGTATCGCTGAAAACTTTATGCGGTTCTTCTGTGTTGACGCAGACAGTGCTGTTCCGCGTGGCGCAAGCGCTATGAAGCTACGTCTGAAGGTTGGTAGGTAGGCTGGGCTGTTCGAGCGGGATACTGTAGACCAGCAACAGCGTTTTTTCATACTGGAGTTGTAGGAACAGCTCCTGAAAGTAAACTCCTGTGTGTGTCCTGTACAGCTGCACATTTGCGGCAATTTGGGATGAGGGCAGCACAAGGGTCACCGTGCTGGCGGTTGCATGTTACATGCTTTATGTGCATTACCTGTAACATAAGGGGTTAGCATTAACATCGTATATTGGCAATTTTTATGTTTCTGGTGTTCGCAGTGTCGATTTTTGTGTGACCACGTTTACGGATTTTGATGGCAATGGTTGATGGTCCTAAAATGCCGTGGATCCTGTAAGGACCATGGTATTTCAATGTCAAGGCCTTTTGCCTTACGTGGTATTTTGACCCAAACTTATTGTCCTATATTGACGTCTTTTTTTTTTCCTGAATTTGGCATCAACAATTCCTTTTGGCGTATGTTGTGATGCAATCAAATTTATTTTTGCTTGTTCGTGCACGTGATTTAATTCTTCACGCCATTGATGGGCACGGGAATATTAATGGGTTATAACATGTGAAGGTTGGACTGCCTCAACCCCAAGAAAATGATAAAAGGGACTGTACTTTGTGCTTCGGTTGACAGTCGAAATGTAATTGAAAATAATATATCGTACATATTCGTCCCAATGGGTGGGATCTTCGTTCGCACATGACGTGAGCTGTTGCGAAAGAATCTTATTAATTTGCTCTGTAAGACTTTTGCAAGTGGGATTATATGATGTTGTTTGTAATTTATTAATTTGTAACTTTTTCAATAATTCCGCCATCAGTTCATTGTTAAATTATGTTTCTCTGTCTGTCAAAATAGTTTTGGGACACCCGAATTGCAGTATGACGTCTTTTACAAAACTGAGACACATTAAAGCATCAGTTGATATAACTGGATTAGCTACGGCATAACGGCTGAAGAATTCCGTCATTACAAGTATGTATTTATTCCCTTTTGCGGATTTTTGTAGGGCGCCTTTAGCATCAAGACCTCATTAATGATGTAAAAAGGGGAGGGGAGATGGGATCGGTGTCATCTGTCCGAATCGTTTTTGATTGGTGGGTTTGATTTTCTGACACACTGCACAGTTTTTTTTATGTACTCTTTAACATCTTTATTATTGGAGTCCCAATGATAGGCATTTAAAATTTTTTGTTGAGTTTTGAATTGGCCAAAGTGGCCTCCACCAAGAATTGCGGCTTAGTGTGCAGTAATGATTTCAGGGACATAATATTGAGGTACGAGGGTTACTTTCTTTCACCCGCTGGCGTATGCAATTTCATAAATATTTCGCCGTTGCCAGTAATGGCATAACATCTTGCTAGTCGACGATATTTGGGGGTAGCTTTTTGTGGATCTGTTAAAGCAATTTTGATCTGTTGCATGTATGAATCCCTAGAGTATTCATCGAGGAATGGGGACGTATTACTTTGAAGAAGGGGCGCTATGAGTAAATGCGAATCGTCTTCAATTTTGATGTATTCTTGTTCGTGTAGGTAGACGAGAAGGTAATGTGGTATATCGTTGTGGAGTTTGATGACTATTTGGCAATTCAGGCGGGGATCGATGAATGTTGTTTTGATTTTGTTGTCATGTGCCTCCATAGAATTTTCCACGTTTACTTTGTAAAGTGTAGTAATTATTTTGGCGATAGCCTGTAAGGGTAAGTATTCTTCATTTACAATAACTCTAGCCATGCGAGCCTTACCAGTAGTGTGGAGTTCGTTTTTTACAAGGGGTTTTATATCCGCCCAATTATTGGTGAAGTGTTTGGCGATAATGTCTTGATTTCATTGTGTTTGTCCAGATTTTGAAATAGCGATTCTGCTGCGCGCCTTGTACCTGTTTTGATTGTGTAACTGGTGTTATTTATATAAATTGAACTAGTGTCAGCTTTTCCTGTAATAGGCAATCTGCTTATGGCATCGGCCAGTACACTCAATTTTCCTTTCACTATCTTTGGTTCACAGTCATACTCTGTTAGTTCAATTGCCATTCTTTATATTATAATATTATGTTCGGCCATGGTTATTAAATAATGCATACTCGAATGTTCAGATTCAATGATAAACTTTCTGCTGTATAAATACCGGTGGAAGTATGTTACAAAGCATTTAACAGCAGCTAATTCTCCCTCTGTAGCTGACCAACATGTTTCGTTCAGAAAGAACTTTTTGGATGCGAAAGTAATTATTGCCCGTTCTTTGCTACCTGGTATCTTCTACATCAATACCGCTCCTTTCGCCATTTGCGATACATTGCAAGCTAATATTGTATGCTGGTTTTCATTTAAATAAGCTATTACAGGAGAGTTGCGTATGGCTTCTTTTAAATTGTCAAATGCTGCCTGCTCATTTGCAGTCTATTTTAATGGTACGTTGTATTTTGTCAATTCAGTTGATGGTTCTGCTTTACACACATAATCTTGTATATAGCAGCTCAAGTAGGACGTGAGCCCAAGGAATATGCATCTGTTTGATGTTTGTTGGAGGTGTCATGTGTTGTATTGTGTAAATTTTCTCTGGGTCCGTTCGTATCCCTAATGTGTGATATGGTGTTCAAGTATTTTGATTTCTTCCTGTGCGAAGGAACATTTATTTGTGTTGATTTTGACATTAAATTTACCTAGTCGGTCCATAACCTTTTGAATATTGTGTTAATGTTCTTGGAATGTGTTTCCGATTAAAAATATGTGTCTATATATGCGACCGCCGTGTTCCACCTTAAAGAGCCTAGCATAATAACGACAAAGTTCTGGAAGTAATTAGGGATTGTGGCCAAACCCATTGGCATGTGGGCGTACTCGTAGAGACCTACGCTGTCAACTGAAAATGCGAGTTTTTCACGGTCCTCCTTGCAGACTGGATGGCATAAAAACTGCTAAACATGTCGACTGAACTAATATATTTCGAGTTTTGCAACATTGTTATTCTGTCCTCGTTATGCTGTATCGGATATTGAGCTGACTTTAAGTGTTGGTTAAGAAGTTGGAAGTCCGTTAAGAAACTTATTCCGCCCTTGCATTTTTTTATAACAAGGCTCGGTGTGGTGTAAGGAGATTCTGATGGCATGATAATTCCTGAGTCGAGCATCTCTTGGATTTGTGTTGACCTCTTCTCTTAATTTGGGGTTAATCCTATATGGTCTGGTATGTATTGGTTTATCAGTTGTTAATTACAACTTTATTTTGTAGTCTTTTGTTTCTGTAAGTTCTGTAATAGAGGTTACGAATCTGTTTTTGTATAATTGCAATAATTCTTGTAGATCCTGTTTTTGTTGCACTGGTAGTTTTTGATTTATATTACCTAATGGTAGCTGGGAGTGGTTTTGTTGCTACTTTCTATTTTATTTATATAATATTCTACCGAATTACTCATGTTGTATTCGATTGTATTGGTATTAATTAGTACTTCTAATATTTTGTTTTTGTTTGATGCATGAATAAACATGATTTTTTTTAGTAAGTAGTGGTACGACATCATATTTTTTGATGAACTCTACCCCGAAGATAATATCGATTTTGAGGTTATCAATTAATAGGAATTTCTGTTGAAAGGTGTATCACGATATACTAGTGTTGGTAGTTGTTTTGAATTGAGGTACTTCAATGTCTTGGGAGGCTCCCATGAACAAAAATATTTTAGTTACAGGCTTGTGCTTTTGTTTGGTGATTAATGTTGTCGCCATGCAAGAGCGGGAACATCCTGTGTCGATGGGTGCATTATATGATTTTCTGCTGACATGGACAAGGACATGTGGTGTTGATGTTTTGGTAAATTGAGCATGGCATTCGTCCTTGTGTGCTGTGGTGGCATGTTTGTGATCTGGTTAAATGTGGAACTTGCAGCTCAGGTTTAGCTTGTGCTTTTCGTCATCGCCACTTGTTTCTGTGTCGATGTTGATGTATGTTCCCACGTGCTGTAACTTGAGCTATGTTTGACCAATGGCGAACCTTTGTGTGAATTTCCAGAATCACACGACAATGTCGGTGTTGGATTCTTGCTGCTGATTGGGAAACAGCGGGCAAGCTACCACCTGGTGGCATGTGTACAAACACAGGGTGCACGTCTAGGCCATTTGCAAGTGTGGCCCTATGAAGGTCGCACACGCCTTGCTCCCATCATGGTTTTGCTGACTGCAGCATTCCGTGATGATATCGCGTTCGGCGGTAGTGGTTGATTCCTTGTTTGCATTACACTCATATTTTATGGCCGCTGTCTTTTGTTTAATAACCTGGCTATCTGTGCAGGTTCGTATTTCATTATGGTTGTGTTTCCCTGACCTGCATTTAGTATAGTGAAACTGAATACTGGAAAAGTTTGGTTCTCTGGTTTGTTTCGCCTAGTCCGTTTTTGTACTAGATATTGTTGGTTGACTTGGCAGTGCAAAATTTTCACTTCTAACATTGCATTTAGCTATGTCCATGTATGTTTGGGTGGGTACTCGTTTACTGAATAGCGCCTGGCACGCGTTAATCACTCTAACTACCTTTCCCGCAGGGGAAATATATTTCTCTGTAAACATGTCAGCTTGCTTCTCCCTGCAGGTGTTTGTGACATCCATTTTCTTCCCTTAAGGGGCCTGCTGATTGTGTTGTGCATGTGTGCAATATCTTTGGTTTGGTTGGCTTCTGTAATGTTCCCTAATCTATGTCCTTTCAATTGCAGTTAGTTGGTCTGCCCAGGCGTAATTTGGAGTGATTCTGTGAGTAGGATTTCTCTGGTTGTGTTGGAATGTGTGGTGATGTATTTTGCCGACATTTCGCAGTGACTTGGTGGTGTTCTTGTCTGAATTAGTTAGTTTTAAGATTTATAATTTCAACATTGTGATTTCCTCTTGGAGTTTGGCATGTTCTAAGTCTTCGGCATGAGTTTCGTTTGCTTGTTTATATATTAATATTCCTGTTTCAATGGTTTTGATGTTTTGTGTCAGTTGCTCGAGTGTTTCATTCTGCAATGGTTGTAATTCAGATTTTGAAGATTGGCCATCCAGTCGACTTTCAGGTGCTAGACTTCACAAAAAGTAGTTTTATCTCCACTGTGGGATAGGTTAAAATGGAAAGAGAGCTTGTGATTTTCGTAGGTTAGGTTACACTATTTGTTGTAATAACTATGAAATCTTTTGTAATTAGACCCAATAGTTTTCTGGTTTTGAAAATGCATGGCAAGCTGTGTCTGTGGTCCACAATTGGCCAATATCTGGGCCACAAGTGGCTTACCAACGATTGGCTAACGACATATAGTTTACTTACAGGAGGCTAGAAGCAGAAAGCCAGAAGTGGTCCGCTTGTGATTAACATACGGGCAACTCTTGTTTTCCCAGACATCAGCCAACAGATCATCAAGAAGTGGCCTGCTTGTGGTTTAATTATGGGCAACTCTTGGTATTTTATTTCATGTATATATAAAGTTTAATTATCACATAGCATTGCTAGAAATAGTAAAAATAGTTTTTTAACCAGAAAACTGCAAAGCATAACACACAAAAAAAATAATTATTTTTCATTTTAAATTCTACCTGAAAGTAGTCCGGAACTAAAATAATAGTCTTTTAAACGAAACACATAAATCACAGTATTAAATCGTGATACTAACATTGTCTATATAGCAAAACTAGTAATGCAATAGTTTTGTGCAGTAAGTATCAATATTTACTGAAAAAGTCGTATATGAATACATAGAGTAGTTGATACCATACTTGACTGTAATCTAAAGGTTTGTGAGTTCGATTCCAGGTTTCTCCAAATAAATTTACTAGTTGTGAAATAAAGCTGAAGTTAACACATGTGAAACGGTAGACATAAATTTTATTTGGGTTACAAACAGTTATTCTTTTGGTTTTAAAAATGCACGGCAAGCTGCGTCTATGTATGCCACAGATGGCCAATAGCTGGGCCACAAGTTGCTTACCAACAGTTGGCTAATGACATGTGGTTTATTTACGGTAGGGCAGAAGCAGAAAGCCGGAAGTGGCCCACTTGTGGTTAACTTAGTTAACTTGGTTTGCCAGACTTCAGCCGACAGGACATCCAGAAGTGGCCCGCGTGTGGTTAACTTACAGGGAATTCTGGTTTTGCCAGACATCTGCTGACAGTTAAATATCCATATGTGGCCCACACGTAAACACTTCATACCGCAGTGATCATTCATCATGTGTGCCACATGCATCTGAGGGTGCATTTCACTTCTTGAATGCCTGTAGATGCTGCATGTGGGCTGCTTGTTCACAATCAGATCTGCACATGTCGGCCAAGTATATTCTGCTGCTTGGGTTTATGGCGAGTCGCTCGAACACCATTTACACGTAATGGACATCGCCTTCCCAACTACTGTATCATATAATTACGTCGTCCAAGTAGACTAACGTGAAATCGCCGATGTGTCCGTCCAGGACCCGGATCATTATGTATTGGAATGCTGCTGGTACTCCCTTCATTCCAAATCCCTTACTTTGATGGTAACCGTAACTTGGTCCAACGCTCCACTACTTAGTTGGCCAGTAGTGAGTTTAAGTATGTGACACGGGGGAGTTATGGCTTTAGAATTTACAAAGCCGGGTTGTAAGAAGTTATGCAATAAGTGTGTGGCAGAGTTGCCCGTTCACATACAGTAGGAGCCGAATAAACTGCCCGTGGCTCCCACTCACCTGTTGAATCAGTGCTCGTTGCAGTGTTTTCCTGTTGGCTGCTGTTACCAGGGCGGAAAGAACGTCAGGTCCCTTCACACCTACAATCCATTTCCCTGCTTCTTGGATGCAGGCCCTTTTTAGTTATCCAAATGCGGGTTGTTGGGGCAATGCTGTGCCAGTGGAATACCTCTGCTGGTCTGCAATAGCAGCAGAGTGTTGTGAGCGGTTGGTTCTTGTCCAGCCTAACTCGCATTTGCTTGACATCATTACTTGCAATTTTGTACTGTTTTGTTTCATTTTCTGTCCAAAATGTCTTGGGTAGCGGTCTAACCGAGCCCGTTGCATGTTCCACGTGCAACCCGTGTCGCCATTGTGCAACACTACATTCGCGACGCATCGTGCCTGTGCTGTGTTCGAGAATTATAGCAGCTTTCAAGATATTGCCTATGCTGCTGTTTAGGAAGGGCAGTATTGCTGCATGGTATTCTGGAAATACAATCTCCATGACGATCTCCAGGGCTCACCTGTCTGACAATTCCAGATGAAAGCGTTTGATAAGGTGCGCCTTCTGGGTGATGAAGGTTGTCAGCTGCTCACCTGGCCACTGTTTCTGCCAGAGCAGTTTGCTTTGAGCCTGTAGGGACATGAAGACACTGCCGTATCTGCACTGGAAGTGTACAAACTCCTCCCATCCCATGCCATAGTGGTTCACACCACTCCATCCATTTGCCCGCTATTCCTTGCAGTTGATTGCCAATGCAACTGGCACACTCGTCCTCCTGTGCTGTAATGTTTCAAGTGTGAAGTACACTCTTTCAAGAAGGCACTGGGGTCCTCACTCGCTGTGCCAGTGAACGTTGGCAGATTCTAAAAGCGCATCGCAGTGCAATTCAGGCTGCTGTCCATGCTCAAATTGCTGTTCGTCTTCTGTTCTATTTGCTGTTCTTTCTCCGTTGGCCAACTAGGGGGTGTGTTGAGCCCGTAGCTGGGCGCGGGAAGTGAGGTCATTGGTCTGGGTGTCGGAAAAGGTTCCCGGAAAATCTTAGGTATTGTTTGTGGAAACATCTGTGGAGTATGGTAGGCAGAGAACTGCATAGGTATGGTATTATTGGTTGGAGTGGTAGAGGTAGTAGTGAAAGGGCTGGCATTGGTTCGGAAAACTGCTCCCTCTGCACTGGATAGCTGTCAGCTGTCACAGGTGCGCATTGGGCAGGTGACATGTTGTTGCTTTCAACGTCCTTGGCCTTGCAGTTCATTTCCACATGCTGCGCTCCCTGAATGTCTGACCTCTCACTCACTGCAAGTTCCGGTTCCTGTTACAGTCTCGGTGCAATCCTTGTCCAGCTGATTCTCTAGCTTTGCTTCGCCTAGGCTGTCCTTTTGTTGATACACATCGAAACGAGGTTGTGATCCCATCAGTAAATAATCTTTAATCTATTGAATCATTTGCAGTCTCACATGTTTGCTGCATTGAATCATTTGCAGTCTCACATGTTTGCTGCAGTAATTACAAATATATTGCTAACCAGTTACCAAGCTTTCTTCCGTGTTCCTTAAGCAGTCCTGCTGTGCTTGCTTTTTGCACTGGCCATAACTGATAGGGGCTGTTCCCAAACCCGCACATAACAGTTTTATGCACAAATGCATTTGACAAAAATTTCGCAAAATTGTTGAAGTTTTGTCATCCGAATAATGTTCCTCAACTTTTACTTGAAACGCATTTACACAGTTGCTCATTACGCGGTTAATTGCTGGGCTAGTCTTATGATTGGAATTACATACGTGTGTGCCCATCTCATATTTGTCTATCACTTCAGTGATTAGTGGGCATAAACACTGCAAACTCACTTGTGCCAGTGCACCATGTTGTGTTTGGCCAGCCATGGTTGTTGATAAACAATACCCCATACTCGCGGACGTGTGGTGCAGGAGGTTCAAGGCGCGGCACGGGCGATGGAGTAACGATAATGCGATGCAGCCATCGCCTCTCGTCGCGGTGCAGGGGTGAACGACCGGCGAATGCACATCTGATGCGCGGCATGGCTCGGGTGGTCACCTGTTTGCCGGCGTGAGGAGAATGTGGGAGAAGAGGGAAGGACTTCCCCCATTTTATTTCTTCTTCCTCTCGTTTCTTCCAGCTTCTCCTCAACGTGGCACAGGTGGAGGGGTTTGTCACGTGGCGACTCAACCCGTTCCTTTGTCCCACTGCTGTGAAGTTACGCAGTTCCGAAAATTCCTGTCAGTTCTCCCTTGTGCCGAATAATTGTGGCGCTTTTCTCATTAGCCACATCCATTCTTCCTGGTGGTTCCTGGGCGTCTGGAAGATGTCGCGATGCTGCTGCTAACTTTGTGGGTTACTTGTTTAACTCCACGACTCTCTCATTGCAGGTATTGGCAATACTCAGGAAACATTTTGGAAAAATTTTGGAAGAAAAGTCCTGAGGAAAAATTTTGATCGGGTTTCTGGCGAGCTTAGGCCACAAATTTAGGCAATACTTGATGGCTGTTGAAGTGTCGGATGAGGGTTGAGGTTAGGTTTGAGGAGCGGTGAATATTAATGTTGGAAAGTTCAGGTTTTGGATTTTGTTACCTGGAGTGCCAGACATTATTTATCTCATAATGTCGTGATGTCGTTAGAGCTGACTCGTTCTCCTCAGAGTCGTTCGGCCGACGACCACGGCATAGTTCCTCCAGGGATTGTAGTACTCCTGTGAAATTTGTATGTTTTCTTGCTGACTGCACTGCGGGATATCTGGGCTCCCCACACTCCCGTGCGACACTTTACTTATGTTGTAAACACAATTGACCCTTTTAAAACACTGTTATACACTTTCATGGTTGAGATAAAATTGGCACGAGAAGGCCCGTGCCTGATATGCCTCTCGGCTACCAAAATAAAATAGAAGTCGTTTTTTGACTTCACTATGTATTTATTTGCCGTTCTCTTTACACATCTCAGTTAGAGACAACTTATGTTACTGCTGAGATTAGTCTGCCAGCATGGGCGAAACAGAAAAATACAGACACTGGGTCACAATGAATTAGTTGAAAAAGTAAGTTCCACCAGGTGATGCAAACACTGAGTGGTGCGAGGGGCGGAGACTCGGACGGCTGATACGAAAGTGGTTCCGGATTAATTATAGTCTATTACTGAAGAATGATTGAGACAAATGTTGAGTGCTGCCTGAGAGCGCGAAAACGCGAGCCACAGCGTAACGCACTGTATCCATCGCAAGACAGACTATGATTAACTTGTCGGGCATGGCGTGCCGGCCGGCCTGGCGGGCTGGATCACCACGTGGAACTACTTTGCTGCACATGTCAATTTGCATAAAAACCCTCAAATTTACTGTATTGAATTTCCACACGTCTACAAAAAATACCCTTGCTTTATTTAACAGAAAACATATGCACTAGAAAGATGAGATGAGATGGGGATTGTAACACGTGAGAATAGAAATTACATAAAACAGCAGAAAACACTTGCAATTCTAATATTTGGGCATTAAGGTGCTTTTACTTGGGTGTCTCGTGTACGCATGTGTCGTTATTTGGCACCGCCTTGCCTTTTTGGCCCTTTGAAATTATGTATTATAGACATGGGGTCACTTTGTAAATCACTAGGCCAGCGGCGCTCATGGCCACTATCCCGTGTCACTGGGATTTGCATTGCATTTGCATTGAACCGTGCATTACACCTTGCATTGCACCTTGCGTTGAACTGCACCAGTGCCATCAGCGGCGCAGAGTGAGCACACGTACTGTGATGCGGAAAATCGGTGTGGTGGGCAAATGGTACATGGAAGGGAGGTACGTGGCATGTTTCAACCTGTCGCATTTACAGAATACAGAAATTGCGATGTCGACATATCAATCGTGAATAGTACCTGCAGCTTGCCCCATTAACAACTCAAGCAACACTGCCTTGTTTAAGATATGCGTTTTTTCAGCGAACATACTTAATTTAAAAAACCAAATTATAGTTCTCATTAAAGCATATTATTTACGAGCTAAATTCTTAAACAGAATCAACGAGAACGATTCGGTGTTGCAAATAAATCAATTACTATTTTACACATGTGTATTTCAGATTTGACAGTGGTTTCAAAAATAATACAAACAGAATATGGGACCAAGTTGTTATATACATTGTAACTATCTATTGTTTGTGATTGATGTCACCAAGAAGAATTTTGCTAGTAAAGTGGCTTCAAGACAAATAGAGCAAAATAAATACTTGAAACTAGCCATTCGTATGCAGAACTGGTAGCACTTTTTCGATAACATCTACAATAAAAGTGCATTTGCTACAGAATCAATCACTTGTAAAAAGTGTTCGCAGACAAATTAATGACATCATAATTTGCTCACTGATACTGTCTGTAGTAAACATAAGCATGGTAATTCACGGTACGAGGATAACAAGTCAGTAATAAAATAGAATTTATTCTTCATTCCGAGAGTCTTCTGATTAATTCGTCGAAATATTTTCAAGATGACAGTTTGCACATAAATAACAATCTCAACTCTATGTCTTCAGCTCTTATTTTGGGTTGGACGTAAGTAGTGCATGGGTCCTAGATTTGATATCAAAGTGTTAAATTGATATCAAAAGGTTAATTAAATTGATATCAAAGGGTTAAATTTATCGATAGGGTTAATAAAAAGGGTTGATTGAAAGGGGTTAAATTTAATGGAAGGGTTAAATTTGATTGGAAGGGTTAAATTGATTGAAATGGTTAAATGGATTGAAATGGTTAAATGTATTGAAATTGTTAAATGGATGAGAAATTGTTAATTTTTAAAAAGGAAGAAAATTCTTTTTTTTCTTGATTTATTTATTTTCTTTCTTTTGGGTGGGGGGAGGGGGGTTGCAGGAGCTCTGTCCGATATTGACGGTGTGGTGTCCTAAAGGTGACTGACCAGATGATGGGTTGCAATGTCTTATAAAGGTTTAGAGTTAAGTGCAAGAGTGCACTAAGGCTAATTTCTTTATAATTTTTCTAATTTCGAGGTGTTTGGAGGGATGTTGGTGGTAGATAGGCGATTTTTACGAATATATTTAACACATGGACAGTGTTTAAACAATTTCTAAGAGTGCAAATGTTATGTTTTTTGGGGGGATATAGCTCGTAGATAGGCAACTTTGAAAGATGCGATTTACATGTTAAACGATCTGTTTTCGGAATGCAATTGAACGTTAGAGGATTTAGAAGTTTTGTATGTATGAATAAATTACACACATTGAATCCCATATTTTCAAAAGACTACATAAATAATAAGTGGAATTGCATGAGTCTTAAGCATAACATGAGTCTCGAGCTTAGAAATATAATATACACGAAAGAGAAGTTTAAACACGTGAATAACATCTCGTATTGACAAGCGCTAAACGATGCCAAATTATGCGAGTGTGGAACTAACGATCTACAACAAAATGGCCCTATAAATTAAGTGAACAAGATATATATGACTCCTCTGACACATACCTTACACGTCCGTCTGCTTGTGAGACTGGCGAGCAGGAATTTTAGAAACGTAATCCACACATTAAAGAATAACTCGAGAGACAAGTGCAAACTCAGTAAACAAAATCTTTCTAATAAGTATGAATAAAGAGCAATTTTACACTATTTAAACAAGACACAATACCATAATAGCAAAACACGTACACTACTTAACGCCTCTTGCACATACCTTGAGTATTTTTTAAAACACGTCCGTTTGATGTGGAGTCCAGCACACCATTTTTCAAAATGTATAATTCCATTTACCCAATACTGTTTAAAACACCACATTCATACAGAAACAATTTATATATCATGGTGACATTGTGAGGTTAACATCTATTCGGAAGTAAACTTGCTCCTTACACCGAAGATTATTAATTTAATCTACATTGATGAGAATGGAAACATCACCGAATAAAGTACACTGCATATACTGTGGGGAAATGTAGACTTTCGCCTAGAATCTTTACAGACATGAGAGGAGCAAATGTTTGAAAAATTCATCTCGTACGATTCTTAACTGTGATTACTGTTTTCGTCAGTTCGCACGAA
Source organism: Dryococelus australis (assembly GCA_029891345.1). Taxonomy (NCBI): domain Eukaryota; kingdom Metazoa; phylum Arthropoda; class Insecta; order Phasmatodea; family Phasmatidae; genus Dryococelus; species Dryococelus australis. The sequence continues at coordinate 71,502,973 of CM056996.1, forward strand.
CAGATAACTTGAGTCGTCATGTCAAAATCTGTAAAAAAAATTATCTTCCTCCTGAGAAAGTAAATGTAACCGGCAGCCTAGCTAGAGGCGTGACAGGGAGGGTTGCTTTCCCCGTTGCGGCAGGATCGTGGGGCAGGCGGGCGACTTTAGCCCCTGGAGAATGCCACGGGAGGCTTCTCCGACATGGTTTCACCTTTGTGGGAGAAAATATAGACGGGCGGATCCCCTCGGACGTACAGCCCCGCAGAATCAAGTAAGAGGCGATAGGGCAGCCGATGCCCTTGACCTAGGCACCGCAGACTGGTTCACAAAAGCGGACGGTCCAAAAAGAATAAAAGAAAATAAATCAAGAAAAAAATGCCAGTTTAAAAATTAAACCCTTCAACCAATTTAACCCTTTCAATCAAATTGAACCCTTTCATTATATTTACTCCTTTAATTGAATTTTACCCTTTCATTAGATCTAACCCTTTTTATTAACCTTTTCAATTAATTTAACCATCTGATATCAATTTACTTAACCCTTTGATATCAATTTAACCCTTTGATAACAAATCTAGTGTCCCGTGCTGACTACTGACATAAAAGAAATCAACAATAAGAGAATGAAATAGGGTCCCAAAGTCAGGCACAATTCCGAGTAGTCATTATTACAACCATGAAAATCCTCGACAGGGCAGATAATACTAGAAAACTGGAACTTCGTCACTCTAATTACAATTCTTGTCCGATGGGAAAAATATTCAGCCTGCACTTGATTAACTCTTATAAATAAAAAAAAATTACGGAAAAAATTGAATATTCTTAGACTCGGGCTCGAATCTAGGGTATTTCGTTTGGCGTTAAGTGGCCTTAAACCGCGTTGACAACGGACAAATAGCCTTCGTATTCCATTAACTTTTGAAGATGACTTAAATTGGCTCTCAAATGATTACTTAAACCATTTCGTGGGTGATTCTAGGTAGTTTAATTGACGCACTTATGAAGACAGTATTATTTACTGTTCATGGCCCACTTTATCCTTTATTGGACAATGGGCACGATTTAAACTACAGGGCGAGTATTAATTCTACAGACAAACTTCTGAAGGCGATTTCTTACTCAAAAGTGCGTTGGAAATATACGTAGCACTTTTCGTTTGCAGTCAAAATTAAGGGAGATACGATTCCTCGAAAATGTATTTTTTTAAAAGGTGTTGCATAAATTTTCGGAAAACACGCAGGATTAAGCAACAAACTTGTGGAATAGATTTTGTTGATTGAAGACCTCAAATGACTTGAAGAGTTTGTGGTAATTGCATCCCCTTGAAATAATAGAATAAGGGTCACTATAGTAATATCTTCTCAAAATGCGTAAGACTTAATTTGTATGTTATTTCATTAATTGATTATTTCTAAGCACGTCTCAAATAACAACAAAGGCTGCCTTAGTGAAACGCTCCCTGTCGAACTGTTTTTCAGAAAATAGGGAACCAGGTGTCAAAAGGTACGGTGTAACACCTGCGACAGTAGGCAACACTTTCGGCACCATATAAAATTTAAATTTTCGAGGGCTCATATCACCCTTCGTGCTCGCTTTGGCATAGAAATCGCCTCCCGAAGTTTGTTCGGTCGAATTCTGTCTCAGCCTGTATGCTGCATGCATGTATGTATGTATGTATGTATGTATGTTCCATACAAAATTCTACACCGTTTCACGGATCTGGACTAAATTTGGCAAATGATACTCTTCAGTGCCGATTTTAAAAACCGTGCAGGCAAAAATCGCTTCCATCCTTCCCCCAAAAACCACAAAATTCCCTAAAATGGGTTCTTGTATCTCAATTGTACAAAGTTCCACGGATATGGACAAAGTTCGAAATGGATGACTTATACCTATCTTAAAATACCGTGCAGATCAAAATCAGCTCTGGCCGCTCTTTGGGCCCGAAATCCCCAAAACCTTTGAACACTTGTCGTCTACCTCAATTCTACAACGCTGTAGGGATCTGGACCAAATTTGGCACCACAAACTTTCAGTACATGACTGAATTGGCTCTGGTCTCCCCCCTTCCACCATCAGAAATTGTTTGAACCAATATAATGATACACGGGAAACGCCGGGTATACCAACTAGTATGAATATAAATCTCTTCCAGTGCAATCTAGGCAAGGAGTAATTTATGTGAGGCTTCCTTCGTGGCAAGCTTTATTATAAGTTGTGATTAAACCGGTTGGTTGTAATAAGATCAGCTTGTTGAACATATATATCAGCCCTCATCCGATGGGAGTAGTGTTTGAAGAAAGATAAGCCAAAAAAATTGCGAATTTTGCAAAAGTTGCCACCATTATCTGTTGTCCTTGGCAGCTGCCTAGTCTGCCTCCGAGTAAAAGCCGTCTCAGATTTTACCCATGAATAATGGACTTGTTTAAAGATGAGAATAAGGAATTGGCTTTTAATTTTTTTTTATGTAGACCTATGGGTGAAGAGCCTGCTTTCTCGGCGACACATAGGTTGACCCCCGGCTAAAGATATAGCGTGTGCCAACGAGAACAAGCTGTCTCGAGCTCGGGCTGGACATTTGCATGCACGCTCGCTTCCCCTGAACTGCCGCAGCTGGGAGTGCCAGCGGAAACTGGAGGGTGTGTCCCTGCGTATTTCATTTCCTGCGACCCCTGCAGGAGAACAGCGAAGAATGATTGTAGCCAAGTGTCGGGAGGGTTGAAGGGAAAGATGGTGATGGTCGAGGAGAAGAAGGAAAGAGAATGCTGGAGGGAAGGATAAGTGTTAGTCGAAGGGAGAAAGTGGTTTAAAAGAACACTTGGTGAGAAGGGGAAAGTAGGAGGATGGCAGTGGCCCGCCGCAGGGGAAAAAAAGACATCTCGTCGGCGGCCATGTGTCGACAAGGGAACTAAATTACACTCCGCCCTTGTTTCTGCGCGACCACTGCTTCCCCCTCTGGGTTTAGCGCTGGTCGTAACCGAGAATATACGGCCTCGTTCGAGACGAGACGAGGGAGAAAAATTCTTCATGGCGATTAGATCAGGCTGAGCTCGGATAAGAACTTCGTTTCATTTTATGTACAAGGGGGAGTTTCTTATGGAAACAGGTTTCAGTGCGTGGTGTATTCGTGTGATCTTAAGTGTGAATATGATGAAACTTGTGCATTATTAATGAAATTAATTTTCGAAACTCCATTTGTTGCGTAAGATCCCTTGACTGAAACAGGTTAGAGGCGAACTTTCTCATCGGTATTATTTTTATTGTTATTATATTTGTTCCTTTGAAACGCATAGAAGATATATTATATACTGGGCTCTACGCAAAAGTCCAAGTAATTTTAATAGCCGTCTTTTTTCCAGCTATTCTGCCCACTTTGTATGCTTCCATCTGAAAAATTTAATTCACTAGATTGTAGCAAATTAGGCTCTATACGTCGATAAAGTGAAACAGGAACGTAAATGTGTTCACTGCTGAGCGAGTACATTTGAATCAAACTGTTTAAAAAATTGCACAGCTGGTAATAACAATACACATGACATACGGTCCCACACTTAAGTTGGCATTTTGCTCTCGACTTTTACTGGGAACGTAATATTTATATTTATGGCCAATTAAGATATTATTTAAGAGTATGATATTCTTGTACTATCAAAACAGTTGCATTAATAATAATTATACGGTTTTACTTGTATGGCGCGCGAATAGAGTAACGAGACCCATAACACTGGTAATTTTATTTATGACAGAAGTATACAAAATGACATGTAAAAGTAGCTTTTAAGCACGGCTTATACAAGAGCTCCATTAACCATGAATTACCTTAATACTCCTTATGTGCGTAAGACGTTCTACTTACAAAATACATAATGTTAATTATTGTGAATAAGACACTGCAATGATATTTCGAGGTTTAGACATGTAATAATTTTTCTTATATCTCTGCCAGTTTTACTGTTAAGTATGCCAGTAAGCGTGTCTAATTAAATATATGCAGTAGGGTGAAGGAAATTTTAAATGTTGATTTGGAAGTTCTCAATCAACCGAAACCACCGTGTGTAATAATGGAGACAATTTTTTACCTATGGCAATTATTCGTATGCAGGTGAAATACTAATTGAAAATAAATATTGTTGGCATAATATATATAGTCACATAAAATTTATTTAATTGTTTTTATTAGCCTATTAAACATTTACTAGTTTAACATTAACTCGTTTTTTCCCTAAAGTAGAGCAACCCTCTGTACTTTCAAATATTTCTATAAATTGAAACAACAGGGAGTGGAAAATGTGCAATTAACATAAATTTCAATGCAAAGTACACCTTCTAGGTTTAGTATCGTAACCGTATGACTGGATTTAACAGTGCTATGTTTTATTACCGCAAAGCAATATTTAGTCAACCTTGGCGCATCGCGATATCCTACCTGCCATGTGCTAGTCTTCCTTCATTGCTAGTTAAAAAGCCAGTTCATTTCCGTTCCCGGCAAAATAACCATGACTCCGTAATGAAGTTCACTTACTTCATTACTTACGCCGTATTATGACAACATTATAATCATTCATTGCTGTCATTAACAGCAGGATTATACTTACTAAAGGCCGCCCCACACGGTATGATATTTCTGGTTATGGTTAGTCCTGCAGTGCTAACTATTTAATTTAAAATATACTTACTTACGTTCAGTGCTAATGGCTGAAATGCTATGATGCTATTTTTTTTGCGAGTTTAGTTATTGATAACAGCAGGTGGTACTTTGGCACTTGTATCCAAGAAATACGTCGTCATTTGTGTTTGGAATTTCGAGTGCTCGGAATAAAAAACGCGAAAAAATGAACATAATGTGCAAGTAGAGAAAATGACTATATTCTAGTTCACCACGCGATTTTGTTTCTGCCTTTTATTTTTCGAAATATTTTTGAAGGAACCTGTTCTTGGTAAATTTCTAACAATAACAGGCGTAATGTTAGACTAACCACCTAATAGACTACTATGAGCGCATCGTAAGTTTACATGAATTATTTTCTGCCACTTTATTGTTTAAGAAAACAACACTGGATATGCCCGCCTATAGTAGACTTTGATCTGAAATGTTCACTCTTAGTTGGGTATTTTTTAAAGCTTTCCTATTGTCTATTCTTTGTTCAACCTGTATTATTCCATCGTATGTAAAATTAACGTGGCCGTAGAACCGAATGACTGGGTAGAATTTTTTTGTTACGGAAAAATTGATTTGTGTGCAGACTCCTTAATCAATAGTACATTTTTGAAGTTAGGAATGGTAAACCAGGTGAAAGGAGAATTCTACTTTTCCTAATACGTGGTTGAATTCAGGTTTTAAAAAGTTTGTTTATGTTCTCAGCTCTTCTAGTGGAGTAGTTGGTCTTAGAGGGTAGGTCAAATATGAATTTGTGTTATTAGTCGCTTAGTTTAAAATTTTAAGCAACTTTAAAAAAGAGACATAAAGCACAGAATATGCTTTGATTGTATTTTAAGAGTGTTGGTAAGTGTTGGTTCTCTTTAACGTTCACAAAATGATAAAACAACTTCTCTTTGTTCACGTACAAAATCTAAAACCATGTCGCATGAATTTTGCTAGTTTCGAATTAAGTAAGCTGGCCTTCTCAAGATTCTGATAGCGTTGCAGTTTAGAATTTTTCCTAAAAACACATATTAATTAGAGCTGTATAATTTTTTCTTGTGGAGGAGGAATATTATTTCTTAGTTTCCATTTATTTCGCCGGTAATACATGTTCTTTAATTCCGTTTTATATTATTAATTTCCGTTCTTTTCCCTTTCTTTAAACAGTTACGAATAACCATAAGCAAAAATAAGTTAGCATATCTATAGTTGACGTAGTTAGTTCCTAATGGTCGCTATTAATGCACATTTTTATATAAATAAGCAGTTTATATTATTCTTTGAAATCATCGTCTTTAATTTACATGATATAATCACAACCAAGTCGAAAATAAATCCATTATTTGCATATAAATACATTCATCTAGACGAACAGTATTCACAACAGGTGTGAAAAAAGGCATGAATGATGAAGTATTGTCATGGAGACCGCATATATACATGGGCTTGGTCTAACGCTTCGCACCTCATCTCAAGGACATCTCCTAACCAGATTGGTTATCCTTCACTTCTTTTTTAAGTAAATAGCACAGCCATTAAATACCGTCGCTGTGACAGAATGTCGTAACTTGATTAGAGAATATGAAGGAAAAATATGGGGTGGAAGAGATTTGAAGGCTTATGATCCATCCTAGATAATCCGAGAACCGAATCAACGTTTCCGTAAAACGTAACGTGCTCAATGAAACGACTAATACGTCTGAGAATCACACTTAAGCTTTAAGTATTTGGAAGATAAAAATAAATAAGTTTTAAGTTGAGCAGTTGTGTTTGAAATTAATGCAAAAACTGTTTTGTACGGAACGAACAAGGACGATGGAATCTCTTAATCATAATTGTCACCAAATCACGAATTTACCCATATCGATACTTTTTACTTGATGTATTCCGAGGGTAGGCTCGTGACGTCCTGACTTAGTATCTTCGCCACACGAGTTTAGTCCCTCTACGACCACGGCGTCCAAAACTCTACTTATAGAGCTAGATCGCGGATATTTGAGCACTTTTGAAATTAATTTTTGGAATACGTCACTTTATGTAGGCCTAAGCTACATATATTTAAACGTTCAAACGTACTTGACTACACCCAGTAAATTTTCCAGCTACTTAGGGAAATTGTTTCAACGAAAAACCGTCGTGTTAAACGTGCCGCGCTTAAAAATTGCGGACACTTTGGATAAATTTTATTTAATTTATTTTGGTTCAAGTCAGAGAAGTACCGTAAAATGAGATGATTCGAAAGAGTGGCATGAAAAGAAGCAGAGCTTCAGAAAAAAAAATTAAAAATTTCTGACTGATAGGCAGCCGAATAAATTCAAAGTGTCATTTATTTTGGAAAAGAAATAACACTCTCAAACTTTAATGGTTTGTCTCTCATTGCACATCAAACTTCTGTTTTGAAATTTTGTTTGATTTCCACCCACAGTTTCTTTTCATCCGGTTTTACGGCGTTGTAATTAAATATGGTAGGATTCAGTCGTTTGTAAAACGAAATGCAATCTTTGAATGTCTTCGTAGTTCTGTAATAATAAATTACTCAGTAGTCGTATACCATTTGATTATCTAATATCCCGTACAGTTACAGAACCTACAGTAAGAAGGATAATGCGAAAGCATTCCTATTTTACGGCTGAACACTGCGATGATGTTATTACTTACATCTTCAGGCTGTGGTGGCTGAGCGGTTAGCCTGCTCGCCTCCCACCGAGGCGATCCGGGTTCAAACCCCGGCCGGGTCACTCTGGATTTTCGCACGTGGGAATCATACCGGACGATGCCGTTGGTCGGCGGGTTTTCTCGGGAATAACCCGTTTCCTCCACCCTTTCATTCCGACGCTGCTCCATACTCAACCCAATCACCCTCATCGGATCTCAAAACCTCGATGTTAAGAGCCGTCCAAATCTCTTCACTCACATCTTAGAGTAAGTATGTGCGAGCTCTTGTGGCTATTCTGCTGTTGTCTGTTCCGCGTGCCGCTGCTAGAGGAAATGGTGGGTGTGACAAGGTTATATTTCGAGCAACGTAAGTGGACTTGAAATGGTTATGGAGAATGTGAGAGCATGATCGAGGAGCAGAAAGATGGAGGATCGATACTGCGCCGCCGTCAAGTGTAATATTGACACGATCAAGTAACAAATTTGAGAGGGATGGAACTGTAGGCGATGTGTAGAAAGGAGAGAGCGAAAAGACGAGATCAACGGAAGAATGAAGTGTGGTGGTGGTATTTCATACATTTACACGTTCCCCCTGGGAGTCTTAAGTGCGTACGGCAAGTTACACGTCAGTCACAATTCAGTAAATCCAGTTTGCGTTGCATTTTAAAGCAAAGGCAAAGAGCATTTTGCGGATGTGATTGTTTGGTCCAATGAGGCAACCTTCAAATTGAATGGAATTGTTATCCGCCACAACTGTGTGTACTGGGCCGATGATATAGCAGGGAGTTAAACTTTCTGGGTTAACACTGTGTTACGGTGTGCCACCAAGAGGACTTGGGTGACTATTCTTCTTTGATGGAATAGTGGCAGATGAAAGTTACTGTACCATGTTGCAGGAAAATATTGTGCCAGCTGTTCACCAAATCTACCCAGATGACGATTGCTTTTTCCAGCGGGACGGTGCACCGTTACTTTATACCATCGAGACTCACGATCGCCCCTGGATGAAACATTTGTTGGGAGGTACATAGTATGACGAGACAATGTTGAGAATCCACCCAAATATTAAAATATTAACGCCGTTAGATTTTTATGTGTGGCGAACTCTGTAGAATACTGTAAACACCACAAACTCAAGGTCACAGGATACCACGAGACATGAGATTGTGACCGCGAGTGAATCCACTCCCACAGAAACATTAGCTACTCTTCGACGTTCTGTTCTGCAACATTGCAGACGATGTCTTGCTCCTGATGACGGACATTTTGAACATTTGCTGCATAGGCTAGTCACGGTAAAACGAGCACTTTTGAACTCCTTGCTTAAGATCTACTTGGATGCACATTGTGTATTACTCCGCCTTATGTTAAATTAACATTGCCAAGGACCTCACCACTTTACTCAAGCGTCCGTCAAGTGAAACTGTGAAATTATTAGACAAGCAAATAGTTTACAAATCAGCTAATTTTACCCTTCGATACATTAAAAATAACGGGAGGCAAAATAAATAATTTAAATTATCACAAATGGTTACCTAACACTTTTTATTCGACGTTAAAAAACGGAACTACTTCCCATCCATCGTTACCAACTTTACTGGGCACATATCACTCAGGGCGCCCGTTACAATATATGCCGGTAGGAGCAGTGATTTTTTTCTAAGGTTGATTTCAAAAGTGCTCACTATGTTATGAACAGCCTTTAACTGAAGTTCACATTTGCACACATAGAACATTGTCTTTATTGCGTCAAATTGAATGAGTCCCGTTACATTTTCTTTCATAATTTTTCTATTATTCACGTTTAAAGAGTGTAGACATACATTTGGGACATCCGGTATTTCAGGAACACATTGTCATATATACCTCACATATCGAAGGACAGCTACATGTTGTGATAAAGTGTATTATTGGTATTGATTGATTCTAAATGCTTATTTACTGAGATAGTGCTTCAATGTGTTAAGCCCAGTATTTGTCCTTTTAAATTCATTTATTTATTTCCTTGTTCATCCTCCAGAAGTTTAACATTATTTTAATATTTGTTTATATTTACGTTTTGCATTGCGACAATGATATTTACATTTTTTAGTAGAGTCCGTGTCATCTGTTTTCATTAATATGTGTAGTTACTATGACAGAAGTATTTATTTTAGTTCTGGACTGCTTAAAACAGTGTCCTCTTAGGGCTTGACAACCTAGATTGGGCTAGTTTGTTTCTCTGCACAAAAATTCCTACAGTGATACTGTTATCTTGGATCATCGACACAAGAAGGACATGTCGCGGTAATTGTTAAGAGAACATGAAGGAAGGTTTTTGAAGAATACTGTGCTTCTTGCTTGTAACATGTCCGTGAGTAGACGTGAAGGAAACTGAATAACGGCAACGCTCATGTCGGCCGTAATATTGCTTGAGGAGAAAAGGTGAACTTAATTGGAATCAATCTAGACGTTTTTCATCAATGTTTCTTGCGTCATGTTCTTGTACACCAGTGTTTCGATGAGTAAATTTTAGCACATTCCCATCATTTTTGCAATGATAGGCTGACAGCAGAATCTTTTTTTCTGGTTTTATCGAATTTACATTTCGTATTGCTTGAACTGTTATGTAATATTGAGTATAGTTGACCTTGCATTAAAACACTAGTTATTTTGGAAACGTAGTTGCATGTGATATCATTCAAGTAGTGTTGTAAAAACGGTTTCTTGTGTTCTATGATAAGTTGATTGTTTACAAAACGCACCACAAAACCTTACTGAATATTATACAACGGAACTCTGTCTTATCACCTTCCAGCACACGGATAAAATCAGCGTTATCGCTTACTCTCTTATGGCAAAGATAATATTGCAACACAGTTTAAGCTAAATCTCACATCTAGCAGATTCAACATAATTCCATCACACATACATGTATTATTATTACTTTTTAAAGACTTGGCACCAAACGTGGTGGCCTTGCACGGAAATATGAGATCAAGTTACTAACTGCAGAGTATTGATATTGCTAAGAGGAAGTGGCAAAGAGGAATATTGCTGAAATTAAAATTGCAGTGTAGGCTTACGTGTGGTTATGGAGAAGTTTGACAGAGAGCCTTATTTCCTCAGAAGCTCACTCAAAGAAAACATGTGTCACGTAATGGTGGATAATGCGTCTGGCACACCTAATATCGAGGGGTCAGCTATTTTGAGTGAAAATTCGAGTTTTATTAATGACAACACGAATGAAAGTGAACAAGCCGCACGTGATTTTATAGATGACAGAGTTTTGTCTCACATCACAGAACAAATTAGTCGTGAACAGGAAAAGCCAATGCATAGTACAAGCGGTGAAAATTCGATGTTGGAAAAATTGACTAGCTTGACAGCCAATTTAAATGCAAAAAAAAAAAAAAAGATACGCAGAGTAGAAAAATAGATGCTATGAAATCAGAGCTGTGCTATTCTATAGATTCCAAATTTTATGAGCAGAACAAACGTCTCGAAGGTTTGGAATTTCACATTGCAGGTGTTTCACAGAATTGGACAATTCTCGGAACTAGTGTAGGCGAGACACAGAGCAAGTTATCAATCCTAAAAAAACACCGTTTCTGATTTAGCTGAAAGTCAGGCTACACAAAATACTCTAATTGAGGCACTTCAGACTAATTTTAGCAAGTTCGAAACACAAGTTCATTATAATCTTGGTCGCCATCGAGAAGCCACCGAGAAAGGTATCGCGATCATGGAAAATTAAATTTATAATGTTCAAACCCGCATTATTGAAGTGGAAACCAATTTTCCAAAAGAACTTGAAGTTACACGTTCGAGTTTGGAAGGGCAGATGTGTGCGCTAGGAAACCGACTCACGACTATGGAAAAACGTGATCCAGTTATTTTGTCTAATACGGACACGGTAGTAATGGAAACTGTCCACCTTCATTTAGTTAATTTCGAGAGACATATGAATGCGAAATTAAACAAAATTACGTCACAATGGGTTAAGTCAAAGCACGATTTCGACATTAAGAGCCAAGAAATTCAGGCTAAATTAGGCGAGTTAGAGACTAAATTAGACAGATTTAGTTCGGACAGCTTGGCAACACCGGTAGTACACGTCCGTAATCTACAGATTCGCAATCTACTCCAGGCGTAGGCGACAAGGGAGCGAATACTGCAAGTTCAAATTTCGCTACAGTAAATACAACTACACTATGCCACCCGATGGCAGCGATATTGCATCACCCGGCGAAACAATGGTCAGAGAGGTCGCCGACATTTTCAGGATGTAGCACCGAGAATCCAGTCATTTTTATTAAGAAATTATACGAGCACGGAAAATTGTTCGGTTTGAGTGAACAGGAATTTTTGCAATGTTTGAACTTGAGTCTAAAGGCCGTGGTTTTCTTTTGCTCAATTCCGAGATATGTTTTTGCGAGAATATTGGAGTACGCGTATCCAGGGAAATTTGAGGGCGAGTTCACACCTTGAGAAGTACGACCCGAGGAAAGAAACATTTCTGGAACAACACTTCGGCGAGATGTTTGAAAGGACACGTCACCTGACAGCGGCGATCGGTGATGAGGAGTTCGCGGAAGTCTTAGTACATCAACTCCCAGCCAAATATCAGGACAGATGGGCTGATCGCAAGTTAACAAATCCAAATGAGTTTCGTACGCAAATGATCACAACTGATCACAACGAGCGAATGAAAATGTCTACGGCACGAGACGTTGACAAGTCGACACCATCTCGTCCACCACAATTGTATAATCGACCAGGTCAGAGATAAAATTTTAACAATAATCAATTTCAGTCAGAAGGTTGCCACCATACAAAGGTACACGCTCTTAACATAGTACAAGGTGAAGATAACTCCGACAATGGCGCACTCAATTTACCATCCAGTAACCGACAGTTTGTTTGTAATGACCAAAGGCGTGGAAAACGTTTTTTCCCCTGTTATCGTAGGTTAGACCGTGGTGCAAACAGACGTAATGAAAACGTAGAGATTCCGCCACAGCCCAATGCGTGTCTACATCCAAGTGGAAGTGTTTACGTTTTGCCAGAAAGCGAGAGAAGATGTGTGAGAAGTCCACCAGGTAATCCACTCCAGTAATGTGATGTATATAGCAACTGGACAGGAAACAACAACAATGCGTGTCAGTCAAATTTTTCACCAATGCACAGTATCAATAGGCCAAATACAAGTAATAATTACAATATACAATGGAAATATTCATACGTAGGGATATGCTCACGGATCAAGTACTATAAAATGAGTAAGTTGAGTAATTTTAAGGTGAATGTTCTGGTACTACACCGTACCAGTCCGACAAGTAGTTATTTGGACAATGATACTAAGAAGTTATTCCTGTTGTTTGAAGGTCCATTCAGAGTGCCATTAGTAATTAAGGCTAATTACTATGGGCTTGTCGATATTAGCGGAAATTGATATGGCAATTACAACATAACCTAACTTAAACCTTATTATATTACAAAGTCACCATTTAAGGAATAAGAAGAGCGCTAATGATTAATTTAAGCAGTGAATATCTCGTATAAGGCTGGAATTTTATTATGTGGAAAGAGGTCAAAGTATTTGCAAGATAGTAGGGTCTGCTGCCAGAACACAAGAACGCACCAAGCAACGCCCTATTGTAAGTTCGCAGTGAAGTTTATGTTTTTAACGTAATATCGCCGGTCGCCGCATTTCTGCTACGTCGCGCCGCCAATTTTGTAATTACTTCATAAGTATGTACATTATATTCTTGTACATTTTTCATTATATAATAATATAGCACCAATGTCTAAATGTAATAAAAGGCGTCTGCATTAATTTCGCCATTTAAAAGTAGGACGTACATAAATAAATAAATACGACCGCTCGCTCTAGGACCACACTTCAACAGCTCCATTACCATTCACGGCTTACAACCATCTCTTCTCAGAAACACGCGAAAACGTACATGCAACCCGAGGGAAGCATCATAGCAGAGCCTAGGTGCAACCAACTTAACACTGTCGCCACTTCCGCCGCGGGCAACCAGGTGACATGAAGTTAGAAATAAAGTTATGAAACTCAGTACAAATCACGGAAATGACCACGCGATAATTTATTAATAAAAATAATAACTTACGTAAAACTCAGTTTACAACACTCGTAGCGCTGAGCAAGGCATCACACGTGGAACATAACATAACAAGTGCTCGAGTTTGCTCTCGGATCCAGAGTCCACGATTTCTTCTCGCAGCTAGTGAGGTCTTCAGAAGGAAGATCTGATGAGCGTCAGCTGTGCATGGTATAAAGCAGCTTTAGTGGCAGCTTGGTGCAATTGTGACAACCCCACCCGAGGAAAATATACGCTTGGGACAAATTGTAGTCGTGGGAAGGAAAATAGCGTGAGAATCTTTCACCTGAAATACAACAGTGTCTTTCCGTCCCTTTCAAGTATATGATTTCAAAATATTCCATTCCTTTTTTAGTATAACTATCTATGGTATTTAATGTGGCTGTTAAGGACTAAAAAGTGCACATGTTAAGGAATAGAAACGGCATTTTCCTGAAACGATAAAGCGTTTCAACTTGGGTAAAACCGGGCTAGGCGCTGGCTAAAGTGTCGAACCTAGTAGCGTTAGAATACGAGTATTGCGTGAAATATCCCTATTTTACAGGTGCTTTGTAAGGCAAAATCAAATAGCTACAAAACGCAGCTACTTTTTATAACTTACACAACATTTTTAAACTAGAGAAATGTCAACCGATAGTTTCCGAAAATATAAGCGATGATATGTGTAGTTGTAGGCATTTAAATGATTAATTAATTCAATGATCACTGTAGACATTTACGTTGAATGTTCTCCTAGCTTAATTAAGGCTCTGTGTGGAAGATATTCAACAACAACCCCTTTCTGGGCCATCCTGCAGGTGTTTCCAGAATTAATGTCCATAGTCTTAGGTATTAAGTAGGTCGTTGATAAATTACATACCGCGCAAGAGGCGGAAGATTAATTACGACTACATAATTAACAAAAATATTCCGCCTGCTACGCCAGCTATAAGACTTCAGGGATAACAAGCATGACGCTATAATTTACTGTGTTACTCACGACCAAGTGCGAGATATTTCTATCTGAGCTGTGGTTTTATTATACTTGCGCGCCCTAGCATATCAAAAGTGTGAGTTTTTTTTTTTTTAATATTGCTTGGAAGATTCTTCCTTTTATATTGGTAGTTTAACAGGAATACTGCAGAAAATTCGTGTTTTACTCATTCCACACAACATAATATTGCGTACTAAAAATGCAACACGTCCGGTGATAAGTATCGTTTGATTAGACACACACGAGAACTCTTTATGTGCTCACTTTTCTCTTGTAATCCTCACTGCACTGAATATACCTTTCTTCCCAGTAGCATTTTTAGAACTTATAGTGTCAGCTTAATCAATCTGAAATTGTTTTAATAAATTATGTAAGACATTCATTACGATGGGTTATTTTCATGTTGTTTTATATTTATCAGATACTTATAGAAATTTTGGAATGCGACGCCTTGCTCTTCTTCACAAAACTGAATTTAACCCTTTGGGCCTATTTGTAAAGATTATATAGTGTTTACCTTCTTTATGGGGAGGAGTCATTTTTTTAATTCTTCTTAAATTCAAACTCTCTGTATCCGATTAGAATTCTAACGCAATCTACTGCCATGATCCATGGTTTTCATATGATCTTAATATTTTTCCAAATTTTTAGAATTATTGTCCTTGCTGTGGCGTCATTTTTATTTTCCTCTTTAGAGTCTGTTTTGTGTAACATCGAACTTGACCAAACAAGTGAGTTTCGAGTTTGTATTCTCATTGTGCCTTTATTAGATTTTATCCCTTTTTCACGTTCGTACACAGATGAGACGAAGGCGAAATTGAAACAATTCTTTACTGGGGATCACACTGGTTAGCTTACGTGAAATATTAAAATCATGTTAATATTAGATATAAGTTGTTTGAAATCATAATTTTTATAATTTCATAACGGCATGTGTATAATCTTGAAATGAAGTTGTTCCAGGTTAATTAACGCCAAATGGTTATGTCATTTAACCTAACTTGGAACGAAATATTCGAGCAAACTTCGTCATTAATTAGCGAGTGTCGACTTTGAGCGTAATTGCGACAAGAAGTTGTGTCGCCTTTGTCAAGGCAGCAGGTTTGGTTAAGAACTAGCGTGCAGCCAAGCGGCAGATATAAACGAAATCATGCAACAGCTGCTTACATCATTACAGAAGTTGAGCGGTTGATAGTGAGTTCGTAGTACGCCAGCTGCAAGGAGTCAGGAACGGAATCAAGTCTCGTGAAGGATATTAACTCGCCGTCTCAACGTCGTTAGCGGAGTGTTCTGTTATAAAGGCTGTTCACGATAAAGTGAGCACTTTTGAAAACAACCTTACAAAAATGTCACTGTCCCTGCCTGCATGTATTTTAACGGGCGCACTGACTGATATGCGCTCGGTAAAGTTGGTAACGATGAATGGAATGTAGTACCATATGTAAACGTCAAATGAAAAGTGTTAGGTAATAATTTGTGATAATTTAAATTATTTCTTACGCTTACTGTTTTTTAACGCCTCAGTGTGCAAAATTAGTCGATTTATAAAACGTTAACACTTCTAATAATTTCACAGTTTCACTTGACCGACGCTTGATTAAAGTAATGAGGCCCATGGCAATGTTAATTTTATATATGGTGGAATAATACACAACGTGCATACAAGTAGATCTTACGCAGGGCTTTCAAAAGTGCTCATTTTTACCGTGAAAAGCCTATACTACAGTGTAATCTGGTCTCCGCGTACATCTTTAGGCATTGCCACACAAAGAATTCGCCGAAAATATTCTGGTAATACAGTCACTTATTTTACTCAATGAATCGCTCTTCATGAAGAACTTAAACATTTGTTCAACTTTTCTTGCATTTCTAAGTGAATAATAATGTATGCTTTTCATGGTTATGTGAGCTCTTTTGAAATCAATCTCTGAATGGAATTACTGCTCCTATATTCTGTTCACGGTAAAGTGAGCACTTTTTAAGGCCCTGCTAAATTTTACCTTTCAGCCTATTTCTATCTTTCTGCCATTTTAAAATATAAACCTTGTCATGTGTCTAATAAAAACAGCGTGTATATTTCATCACCCTCAAAAGTTAATGTGTGAGACGGCAATAATATATATTTACTAGTGGTTAATGGCTGTTGGGTGGGCCTTAAAAAGTGCTCACTTTACCATGAATAGCATATACCTGCATATATTTTAAAGGGCACGCTGTCTGGCAAGTGTCCAGTAAAGTTGGTGGTGCCGGAGAGAGGGAATGTAGTTCCTTGTCTTATTGCTGAGTTGCAAGTTATGGTAAACACTTGTGAACACTTAAGTGAATCATTTGCTTTCTGTTTTTTAATGCACGAATAAAGTGATCAGACACATAGCAATGATAATGTTACATAAGCGGTGGAAGACTACAAGACGTGCATACAAGTAGATCTTAAGCAGGGCTTTCAAAAGTGCTCACACTCTAATTCTGAATCAGTGATAATTTCACTGTCTCAATCAGTCAAACGTATCTGACTGATACAACAGTCACTTCAGTGAATTTAACTGATGAACCAGTGAAAAAAATACCATATTTCCTTCAATGATTGATTCAGTGGCATTTCACGCTGATTATTCAGTCATTTTTTCAACTGTTTTCTCAGTGGTTTATTTTTTGACTGATGGACCACATCTGAGCAACTTGCTCCATCTCAAATTATTCTTGACTGATGTATCAGTGATACTGCGTGTAAAAATGGCCATCGAACATCGTTTAAAAATGGCCGCTGAACAACGAGTATCAAGTGAAGTAACAACGAATAAACGAATAAAACTAATACAAAACATATTCTGAAATGTGTTTCGTCATTTTACGAGGTAATATGAACACACAGCCTTTCATTCCGCTTTTACATCTTTCATTTCGATTCCATGTAATCGCCACAGCGCTCTGTTTGAAGGTTTAGACTGCATTTAATATGGTGAAGAGAGTGCACTCATATACTATCTGGTTGGTTTTAACAATCCTAACGGTACCAATCAAACCAAACACGAAAAGTACGAGCATACAACTTCAAACTACACGATTTCGCAGTGAAAATATTAAGACATGTATTTTCCTCTCTCGATTTCAACTTGGCGTGGCAGAGCAGATGGGAAGGCAACGGCCTAGAGTTGCAGTGCACGTGAGATTAACGCCCACCACATGCGAAATAATTCTTACTTTTTAATTTACGGTAAATTGCACAATATAAATAGTAAACTATCGTAGATATGTTTATTTCACGTAATTATTTGCCTACATGCAATAAAAGCAATATTGAATTCGCCACTGTAGTCGGCCGTCCCTTATTCAATCTGTGAAATTGTTTTACGTCACTAGTTCAATCAGTAAATCTTTTTCACTGAAACAATCATTGGTTTCCATTGATTCTAAGTGGAGCCATTTTCACTGATTAGAGTAGTTGAATTTCACTGCGAATCAGTGGTTTTTCACGGATTTGATGCAGTTTACCGTAAAGAGCCTATATTAATAATTCCAGGAAGATTAAAATAGTATTACAAGTTACAGCCAGAATTTATATACTTCTAACGATCTTGGTAATAAATATGATATTTTTATTTCTTAGTTACATTCATGTGTTAATATATCACGTGTTAATTTCCAATAGCTTTTTGGCAGTTCCCGTAGAACTTCTTTGAATATACTGCATCTCAAAAATACTGACCGGAGACTTTTGCGATAATTTTGGCAAAGAGCTCCGGAAAAATGTTGGATAACTTCAGAGCAGTCCTGTTCATTCCAACAGTATTTATTTTTTCGTAATAACTGTAGTAGTGATTTTGTGGTAAATACTGACGATTTCTTATTATGTAAAGTTATCATTTGCGAGTTTTGACGTACGTTTAATTTAAACTTTTTCGGATTTTGCTTTTTATTATTTACAACTGGTGAAAACGTATTTGATATGTGAATTTGATATTTTGTTAAATGTGATGTGACACAGTTATATGTTAAAATTTCAGATATTAGCTTTAAACTGAAGGGAAAGGAAATTGCTAAAACATTAAGTACTGTCCTCCTTAAAAAAAAAAAAAAAAAAAAAAAAGTGAACAATTAGTTATAATTTTTCATTTTCCATATCAAATACAGTATACATTAGTCTTAAAGTAAAACTTATATTCTTGTTACATTGTAAAAATCACAATTGTTTAACTTATGGTTAGTGCCGACTTAATCAATTGCAATTTGCCTGTGGCGAAAGTATACGCATTAAACAGAACGAAATAAACTAGGTAGCCCTTCGAAAAGTTCTCAACCATGGACGCATTACACCGCATTTAACTCGTGCCAACATCAGTTCGTAATCCGCAAACGGTACTTATATGACGCCCGAGGAGTTCCACTTTTGTAAGGAAGGGAAAATGTTGCTGGTTAAATGACTTGCAAACCAGACTCTAAAAGTGCTCATTATGCTCGAGTTTCAGGTAAGTGTTCGCCCGCTTATACTATAGTGATTAACCAGGTTAACCCCATTTATTTTATTGATTTAGTATCGTACAGAACATATCGGATAGGAAGTGCTCCAAATTAAAAAGTTACTGGGACCAATACATCACTGAAGTCATACTTGCCTTCACATGAATTCAGAAAAGTTCTATTAGCTCTTTTTTTCCTTGCATTTCTTACATCATACGTAAGAGTACAAACATGCCCCTCTGCAGAGTTTAAAAACTATATTGGAGCCACTTAACACCACTGTGCTAGCCATTCACTCATCTTAACATATGACGTGTGGAATCTTCAATTCTATTTTATCATAAACTATGATGTAAAATCTTTCTGTATATTGGAATGTGGTCACTAGACATTTACATGTCTCTAAAATTCTAACCAAGTCTGTGCTTAGTCTGCATGATACCCACGTCATTCTTGTTTCCATAAAAAATCAGTTTCAGTAACTCATTCCCAGTAAATAATTCAAAAGATTATGTTAACTGTGGTAGAAAATCCGCAGGCCGAGTGGTTCATGTTTTTTTCTGAAGACAACAAAATCACTCATAACTTACCAATAGTCTCCTTAAACATGTTCCTTTCCTACAAGGTACATATGCTGGAAACTGCCGGCGATGTTGAAACTGGCTCTGGTTTATTCAGCATCTGATTGCTATACTCAGGCGTGGCTCAATAGCCCGCACATATACAAAAATCCAAACATAACTAAACCAGGCTATGTGTATTACCAGTCGCGCGAATACGGTCCATTTACACATGTTGTTAGTAATACAAAAATAAAAAGTGCTCTTCTTCAAATATACCAGAAAACTATTTATAATATTCAGTTATCGATATTGGATGATGTTATTGGAGTGAATAGATTATAGAGTGAGATCTAGACACCCAGCTATTTCTTCTGCAAAATATTTACTGAAAGAAAACTTTCAACACTCTCAACACATGGTAAAACCGTTGTTTAACAAACTGGCTTCCACAATACATAACATTGCCCTACATCACGGAGATTCCAACAGGATTCGACCAGCCCCGTTGTTTATTGATGACCTCGAATAGAATACGAAGGGCAAATGGAAGTAGTCAAAAATCTTTTGTAAGTAGGGTAAAATATCATCACCGACACTCGATCGTGAGGGTCGAAAATGAGCTCATAATGAACACTTTAATGATGTATTTACAGGAAAAATTGAAATTACAAAGAAAGTATGTTACTTAAAAGACTTTTATAATATTAATTTTTATTAATTTACACGTACTGTATTACGATGTGGGAGTATCGTACACTGAATTAGTGATTAAAATACTGTTAATAATTTGATCTACGACCCAACATCTTTTGCAATATCAATTCCTTGCTCAAATATTGTTGCGTCGTTTTATTATTTAATCTATCACTATTTTAATTGCTAGTCTGCTAATAAAATCTTTTTAACGTATGGCTTTATAATCTCTTATATCAATGAAATTTATTTCCGATGAAGCAAAATAACGCTATAGATTAGAAATTTGATTATATTAAACGATTTTCGGGTCGTATACATTTTAAGAATTGTGTTAAGGGTTTATTGAGAGATGGCAAAGTTAAAAACGGCTGTAAAGAACTAAATATTTTTCTCGAAAAATAATTCGTTCAGTGTACGTATCAGGAATTACACTGGAGTGTTAACTGTACGCTAGAAGCTTCACCATCCTCAATCAATATGTCACATCAATTCCTGAAGGTGCTCTCATTAATCCAACAGTTTATTCTCGCTTTGCAACATTTTCCTATACGATTATCGGCCAAGAATGTCCAATTTAATCCTCTGTCAACATATATTTGCACGTCAATCGTATATTATACTTATTTACAAATTTATTGCGAATCTTGTCTTACATTTGTTCAATTAAGTGCAATTCTTGACTAGTATCCGAATATCGGCGTATATTGCTTTGCGCACAATGTGTCAGTAATATCCAGGTCGTTAAAATGCACTTGCCAGATTCGAAGTGGATTTCGTTTGTTGACAAGTGAAAACATATTTCATTGCCGAACAAGCATGTTAACAATAACCGACAGAATATTAACATAACAAAAAGAATATTAAGTTGACCCTGTCTTTCAATTCCATATTATTTCTTGAAAATTACATAATTATATTTACAACACTAGAATATATATAAAATACAAATGTAGTATATTGCAGTCATAAAAACAAGCCACTATTAGTCTGGTTAAATTTGTACAGAATTTACTTATGAATATATGTACAATTATCCTAAAAATATCAACAAAATTTTTTTTCATAATTATGGGATATCAACATTTTTACTAAAATTAAAGGGTGCAAAATTTTTTACTGTCACTTAAGATTGTAGCTCTGAGGACCGCCTGGTACAGATATTTTTGCCTTCATAAAATAGTAACCGACAAAAAAAGGAGTGATTATAATGATGTATTAGAATCTATTGAAGTACATGTAGCACCAAAAGACTAAATTTTTTTCCAACAATCAGATGTCTCGGAAACACTGTCCTTAGTATAAGCGGGGATCGCGGTGGTACAGTGGTTAGACTACCTGCCTCCCACTTATTTGAAATGGGCTTGATACCCGGTGGGGTCGCTCCCGAATTTTCGCATGCGGGAATCGTGCCGGACTATGATGTTGGTCGATGGATTTTCTAGGTAATCTCCCGTTTCCCCCACCCTTTCATTACGGCTTGTTAACAGCCGTCCAGATTTCTTCACTCACCCACTCAGCCATTTCGTATAAGTGACGTGGGAAAAAGATAACTTTTAAAACAATCTCATCGAAAATTTCCTTGTATCCTGACAGTTTTGAATGTTCACATGACAATGCTTATTTGGAATGAAAAATTAAGCATTCATCCTTTAAAGTCAGTATATAGCTGCACCATGTATCATAAATATCTTCTGTGCAATCCGCTTTTAAAACCTATGTTATGTATGGCTATGTGGAAAACAATAAACAAGGGTGTAATTAGGCAGTCGACAAGGGGAACAATGGGTTAACCATTGTACGTATTGTTTCCGCATTAGGATGCAAATAAAGAGGGTGAGTGGTATGATAATACTCTCTGATAAGCTGGGCTAATTATCCCACGTTTCGTACTTTCCGTCTTCAACAATGGACGCATTTCAGTGGTTCTGGTATGTAAAATAGCTCATTATATCACGGTTTATCTACAAATTTGGTTGCAATAATTGTATGAAATGTTTGACAATGAGCTACGTATAACAGAACTTTAATAATTGTTTCGTAAATTATATATTTAATATTTGCATATACATATATATTATACACATTGAAATGTAGTATATATATATGCCGAGAACAATAGCCATTAAACGTAGAATATCATTTTATACTTTGCAGATTATTTATTATTGTTTTCGTGCATAAAAATTTTTTTTTGTGTTACGTTGGCTAAATCCTTGGAATTGTTGTTGGGTGATGTGTTCTGATAATTTTCTAGTTCAAATTTTAAGCAACAATTATCACTTTTCTTTTTCAACTGGCGCCACTGTAATGCTTACCTCAGTTAATTTAGAATTATAAAATATTTTATATTGTTTATACGTTTGCCATTATTATTTTTACTTCACTCCAGTGATAATTTTGATACAATTATCACGGTTAAAACAACCAGCTTTTCCTATTTCCAAAGTCAGAGATTGCATAAGCTAAATATACACACAAAGTTTCTACCGCAGCTAAGTTACGCCCACAATCTTCAGTATACGGTTTTTCCTAAAGCAAAATGATTACTAAACGTAATTTATCATAAATTAAGCAGCAGTGGCATTCAGTTATCCCTTATACGTCACTCAAATATATGGGCTGCACGTTCCTCAGACGTCTCAATTAGTCTATTTAAAACTAAAGTGTAGAAAACGTAAACATCTTTGGAAGTGCAGTTTGATTGAACTATTTCAATAAAAACAGGACAATTCCTCAAGTAGTTACTAGTTACTACTGTCGAAAACAAAAATAAAGTAGTTTAACTTTATTTCAATCATTTAACCTAACTGCTTGTCCATAACCGACGATTATACACGTAGCTACAACTTAGGACTGTCGAAAGGTACGATCTGTTATGATGCGTGCACATGACTGGTGGCTGAGTACAGAAGTTATTAAAATAAAGAAACCAGAGGGCACAGTAACCGTATCCACCAGAAACTTTGTTAAGATATCAAATACACAAAAATTATAATAGCTATATTATAATTTATTTATATTTTTGCCAATGCTCGTCGGTTTTTTTGCTTAGTCGTCTTTAGTTACCATCTACGATCTTAGAACGAAGCGTATATTATTTTTAATGAATTCGTTAAAAGAAACTGATTTGGTAGGTATTGATATTTACGTAATAAAATAAAACTTTGTTTTCTGACATTAAGTGTATTTATAACTGGGATGTTATACTATGTATAATTAAGTTACTTAGTTCCTTCTGGAAAAAAATTAAATAACACGCAATATGAGGTAGTGTTGTTCGTTCCTTTTTTGAGGCTCAGTAAGATGAACACTTTTTTTTTTCCAAAGAAGTTAAGAAGAACCGATAATCACAGAGAATTTACTATACAGCAAAACGTGACCTCCTCTTGGAAATAAAGCGAGATCATAATCAGTAATAATGTTCTTACTGGCTAGTGTTTAAAATGAAATACGGTGGTAAACACCTGTTAGGGAGAGGCCAGCACTCAAAACATTTGTCTGCACGCAATTTTTAATATTCATCCAAAGTAAAGGCTTCCTTCTCTTCATTTTGACAGCTGGTGGGTATTGTGATGTCAAAGCATCAATGGCGCGGAAGAACCAGTGTGAGAACTATATCTATATTTTGATGTACGTATTGTATAGCGTATAACTTATCTGATGTACTATTTATTTGTAAAAAAATTGACTCTCAAAGATTTGCTGTACATAACACACTAAACTGGAGTCAATTCGCTAGACGTGTTTAGTGATGTGTGGATATTTCGTAGGTCCCGCATACGGAGCCAAATAATATATGGTAACGCTACTGCGACAACAACACATAAAAATGTATATATCGTGTACAGAGGTGTGCAGACTGAACACACGTGTACATACAGATGTATGACAGAAGATCACTCACAAATTACATAGCAAACCTCAATTATCAAAGACAAGAAATAACACTGAAAAATATCTACTTTCTACTGGAAATCATAATTCAGCAGATGCGTTTCAAGCAAAGTGTGAAATTTAATTAGTACTCTTGTTAGCAAATCATTTCTGATATGAAATGTGTAATCTATTTTCAAAACCAGATTTCATTTCTGGCCTCAGCAACACTAGCCCCTCTCGTGACAGATATATTCCATTGACTTTAAGCCCGGCAATTAATATTTTAAACTTTCAGAAGTGAAATTAATTAATTCGTCTCTTTTCTACAGACTAACTCTGGGTTTTACGAAAAGAGGCAATGCCATAATGTCCGTGATTAAATTTTCTAGGGTTAGTTCAAATTGAAAATAAAAAAATTGTTTCTGCTTCTTTAAAATAATTATTCTTTGAACTAATAGCTTATAAATTAATATGAAGAAATCTGGATGTTCGTGAGGTTCTGGGTGATCTGGTCGTCGCGTTGCAGTTGCATCCCCCTGGATGCAGAAGGATATTTCCTTGCGGGTCTCCTTATTAGGCTCTCAGGCCTATAGTGTTAATACAGTCCTGGCACATTTATACACACCACGATAGTTCGACCGATACAGGCCTGCTCCCTCCTATTCTGCTCTCTCATCTTCGTCTCCTTCAAGACGGCCTGTTTATAGGTGCGATCTTGCGTCCTTATATTAAAATTAAAATTAAATTCCCTGTGCGCTGAACCCGAGCGGGTCAGCTACCTGCCATCTAAAACCGAATGACGAAAATTCTCATTCTAAATCTTAATTAAATACCACCGATGAAAACTGACCAGTCACGAGAGTGCTAGAGGCCAGAATTACTTACCACGTCACTTAGTTACCATGGAAACGGATCAAAAACTGCTTAGAGACTAGGGCCTTCTAAAAATATCGCAATTACAACAAACTGTACAGATATAGGAAATGTGCTGTACAACAAAATGAAATCTGAAAATTATACGAGCAGTAAATCTACCTACTAATGAATATAAATAATTTGCCAGTGAAAAACCACATACGTGAATTCAGATTAAGTCCTCAAAATACATAATTAAGTTTATAGTTAAAATTATGCATATGGCCCAAATTTACGACTTTACAAAACTAATTTAAGCAGTGAGGCTAAAAGTGTGTTGCTTAAGAATATTTAGTCAACTCAACTCAGACTGTGAGGAAAAAAGGAAATAAATTCTGTTAATATAATAGTAATAGGACCGTGGCGGTTCTGGGCCACCTGAGTTGAATGACATGTAGATGGAGCGGATTAATTGTGGATTAACAGCTAATCGGATTAATTCGCTAATCCGATTAATTTGCGTATTCTACAATTGCATTAATGGATAATATGCTAATTAATCGGATTTGCCATTAATCCACAATTAATCCACTCCATTCACACGTCATTCACCTCAGGTGGGCCAGAACCGCTACGGCCTTGCTACTTATAATTTCAGTTATTTATCGTTAACAAATATGATAGTATGTGTAATTACATTACAAAGTGATAAACGTAAAATAAATTGCGGAATTATTTAAAATTTCCTTGCTAACTCAGGGGCCGTGGAGTGTATGGTGACCAGACTAGTAATCTCCGCCTAGGTGAACCGGATTCGATTCCCGGCGGTTGGTCGGGTCCCAGATTTTCGCATTAGAGGATCGTGATGGACGTTGTCCCTAGTCGGTGGGTTTTCTCGGGGTTCTCCCTTATATTCCGGCACTGATCCATTTTAACCTCACTGCACCATCATCGGCTCTCAAGAATTTGATGTTAAGAGCCGCCCAAATCTCTCCACTTTATTAGCCCATTCATTTTTACCGCGAAAAATCACAGCGCCCTACTTTTGCTAGCACCAATACCGCTAAATTCTATACGATAAAACGAAGTTTCTGGTTGGCTAGTCATTTTGAGGGATAATAGTCGAGTAGTGTTCCTTGAAAAATGCCTACGCCAAGATATCATTTAATTTGAGTATTAACTGAAGCACACGACGGTTTTTATGATGTTTCGGTCATGCAGATTGTCGTGTCAAACAACTCTTATATTATTGCCAATTTTCTGTTTATGCTCCTGCTAGTTTACATTTAACATTTTTTTTATCTATCTATTATGGCATTATAAACTGCTGTTAATTTGTATTTTTTCATCGATATTATTGTTACAACACCATGTTCTAACGTTTTGGTTAACGATAATCATTAAAAAGTGTATTTGTAAACATTTCGCTGAACATAAATTAAACATAACTTTTATGAATGTTGTCGTTCTCAAATAGAATGTCCATCCTGGAATCCGAAGTAGCGCTGAGCTTTTATATACATATTTTAATTCATTCTTCTTACTATTTTTTAAACGTAGAATCTACCTGACCGCTTTGTTCCTAGTAGGCTACTAAATGTAATTTAATATAGGTAAATTTTACTTAAACCCCTGGGAAGTTATATGTTCGTGCCTAGTACTAAACATGGCACTTCGATGTAGGTTTCCTTAAAGCCCATCGTAAGTTAAGCTTTTTAGCCTACGCAAAATTTACAGATAACCTTGCTATTGCTAAAACTGTGTGTTTGACTAGATGTGTGTGTGTGTGTGTTTAGATGTGTGAGTGTGTGTATAATGCGAGTTCAGCACTTAAAATCTTTTGAAACCTAAACTCCTATATTTACCAAACTGGACAAACTTAGAGAAATTATTAAGGACATCTCATTTTATACTTTTCTAGCACTTCGGATGCTAACTTAAAAATGGTGGATATAAATTTTTTTTAGTTAAAAATATTATATGTGAGAAACTATTCAAACGATTTAACCAAAAGTTTTGTTAAGACTCAATCAGCACTAAATCTGCCATTTCATATGATAGAACCACGTGAAAAGAAAAATAGGCATATAACCAAATACATTCGAGCATTTGTATTATACCAAGTGTATTTGGTATAACTCTTATTGCATACTAGAATTTGTCAACCAACTACTGCCATGTTTGGCACATAGGCAGCTCTATAGTAGCACAACCTTAACTATTTTTATTTCAACGTATTAAACACTCATTTTCGAAGCGACGCGCTTGTGAATATTTTTATTTGATATGACATATTTACGGAACAAATAAAGTACAGTTGAACCAAACTTGGTATGTTGTATATATTTATATTGCATTTGGTTATATTTATAATTAATTTGGTTTCACGCTAGTCTAAGGTACGAGGATTTCTGGGTTCGAGTCCCGGGTAAGGCACGCGTGTATTTGTAATCATCTAACTACTATTGCATACGTTTCTCGTTTGATCTCTCATGGCATTGGTGTCAGTGAGGTCCTATGGCCTACTCGCCATTTAATTTCTAGGAACTCTACTAAGATTATTTCCACCCATGTAAAGGGAAGTAGGGATATTAGTTATAGCAGTAAAGTCTTATTTTATGTTTATTTGAATATCGAATGCAGGCAATTTTACTATTTAAATAGTTGCTATATAAATACATTCGAGGAAACGTCGCCAACGTTTGTGTTTCCTTCTTTAAGCAATTTGAGCGTATTACAAGCAGTGTGTAAGACACCCAAACACACTGAGGCACAACTGTTAAAAAAATTTAAAAATAACCACTATAACCACATAGCCATTTACATTACCGTGCCGAGAAGAAACGTGATTTTAAATATTAATCTATGCCTATGTTGTAATTAACATAATGCCGAATACATTAGTTCTGACATGATTGCTCGTAAACACAGCTGTTATTTATGTACTCGTAGTTGAATTTCCTATATTATTTTTGTCAAAACATTCAACAGTTAGTATATCAAAGGATTTAACACGACGAGTGAGATCGCGCTTTCAGTAACATCAGTGGGAGAACTGTTTGACTGTATTTGGTTTGATTAAATGCTACTAGCGAAAGAACCACGCTGACGCATAAACGTACGTATTTTAAATCTGAATCATGATATGTACCTAACAAATACAATTCTTGAGCGCAACAGCAACTGTGCTAAATGAACTGTACGATAGCACGAAACTGGAAATAAACGACTTTACGAAATAATTTCCTCTTTTGTCAAGTGGCGAGGGACGTCTTGCTTGTAGAACAATGATACTTGTTCGTTTCGATGCCGCGTGGGGTATTTCACATAGGTGGAAGATTTCCTCTCTGGTTCAAGGACTGCGTCTTGTGTTTCACTCTCTTCTTCACGTTGTCAGCTTCAGCGTAGCTATCAGCGATTGAACATACTTTTCCCGAATGAGAGTCAGCTATGCCTCTGCACGACGGAAATACGTTCGTAAAATTCGGGTTCCTTTACGCTTAGTAGAGATGAGCATATTTAATAACGCCGATCGAATGCAACAAGCTTATGTACACTTTTTCCAAGAATTCGTTTAAATCGAAACCTACAATAATAGGAAAGATAACTAAAATTGTACGGATGGAAAAAGTGAATTCTTGCCAGTTATTATTTCCGTGATCCAATTTCGCTTGTATAACTGGCGATTTATTGAGTTACAGTTCGCTGGTTTCGCCAACCCGGAAAAGAACTATACCTAGAGCCACCTCTTTCCCGCAAAAAAGTTTTATGTGCAGCCTAAACTTCGACCTTATACACACACGCTAGCAAATTTACTTTGGCTATTGCCCGCGTGTCTGTGTGGGAAGACATTTTCTATTTGACTGGGCCAATCAGAGTTAAGCTACCCCGGCTCTGAACGTCAGTGATTGGCTGGCAGACAGCTAAACCCCGGGGTTGCTGAAACGAACCATTCACGAAATAGTTTCAGAATTAACGTGTTTTGGAGTACAACTAGTCACGGACCATTTACGCGAGAAAAAAAACCCGTGGCCCTAATAACAACTAATGACACTAATGTTTATTTAAACAGCTGTATTATTAGTGGAAATGCGTTCTGTCTCTCAAGCAAAGCTCCGCTGATGTGAGTTGTGTGACACACGCTACGTTTTTGCGAAAACCGCCTCGAAATACATGAAATATTCAGATGAAAGGAAAGTGCGTGCTTCCTTGTAAAGCTGCGCGCGAGAGCTGGCGGCTTTAGCAGATTTATCGCACGGCCTATATATCACATCGGTCGGCTCTACACTCTTGAGACAGTTGCCATCTGCACGGTTTGCTCCATGGCTGCGAACATCGTTTTGTCACGTTTCAAAATTAATTATTCAGTCTGTTTAACTATAATATACTATCTGTGACGTCTAGCAAAGAGGACAATGGCGCCATGCAAGTCGGCGTGAGAAAATCGTCTGAAACAAGCAATCTAGGTTGAAAAAATGCCAGAATATTTGACTTAAAACACAAATAAATAAAAAAAGTCATCACTGAGGCAATGGCGAAGTATTAAAAGCATGTTTAGTTTTACACAAAATTGCAGAACACGTTTACCCTTTTGATTAGCATATCATATCAAGACACGAGAAACCATTTCATACAGTTTGTGTGAAAAATTAGTAAGACAAAACATACAAAATCACTGCATAAAGTAATGCTAACGACTTCAACGACTACTTGAAGCATAACACAGCAGATAAGTGTGAGAAACAATTGATTTATTAATAGAAAATTACTACCAGAATGAATAAGTCATAAATGATCTACAAAGTAATTAATTCGATCCGATTTAAAATAAAACCATGAAAAATATATGTCAGAAGAAATGATTGTTAGTTTGAAACGAATTGGCATGCTTACATCACCTCTTCAAAAAAATTAGGAACCGAAATGTTTGATTATATGATTTAATCTGAAACTGTCTCTTTAGATGTAGCATTAATAATCAGTAAATGTTTGTAGCAAAATAACTCAGCATTGAGCATAATATTCTCAGTATTGGCTTCTGGTATGTCCGCATAAACTTAAACGCCCTCATTAAATATTTCAAGTGAATTTGCGTCTTTATTGTAATTTAGTAGTTCCAAAGCAAAATAAGATGACGAAAAAGTCTGCAGTTCTCAACATAAAATAATATAGTACACATTACCAGCCTCTGTATGGCTTACATTCGTGTAGGTGGAGATGGCAACCAAGGTTCTTGGAAAACACTCCAAAACTTATAACAATACGGCTTGGGCCTGTTCTTTCATACCCCGCATATTTAAAACCACTTGGTGCCTCTCAAACACCATTCCTATGAACTTACGGTGGGTGATAGAACAAAAATCTTGCAGCACAAAATTTTACGTCGGTCCGCTCATCATGGCGTCTGAGGTGAGAGCAATTAGTCATCGGGGTTCACATGATGATGCTAATTCATCATCATCAGCCAGTTCAATCATGAAATGATGTGGCCAGAGTTAGGAATTCATGTAGAATTTAAATAGCCTTCTCCAGGTAGAACTCTTGGGCGATTCTCTGCCAGTTAACCAGATCGTTGGGACAAACAAAACGCAGGGTTGCTGGAGTTAACTGACGCTAATTACACTGGAACAATTCCTAAAATACGTGACTACCTTCTACATCATGGTATAAACAAACCAGTAATTAATACCTTTCTCCGTGGCCAAAAGTGCTGGATAAAACTGGGTAGAAATGCAGAGAGACACCCAATGATATAGGCCATTCACGGTAAAGTGAGCACTTTTTAAGGCCCTCCCACCAGGCTTCAACCATTTATAAATACATTTTATTGTAGTTTCAGACTTTAACTTTTAAGAGTGATGTAAGGTATACGCTGTGTTTATTAGTCACATAGCAATGTTTATATTAAAAAGTGGCAGAAAGATAGAAATCGGTTCAAAGGAAAAATTTATCAGGGCCTTAAAAAGTGCTCACTTGACCGTGAATAGCCTACACAAATAAAATTAACATTGCCAAAGATATTCGAGCTCAGTTCTCGCGTGACAAATAAAAAAAATAGTGTAACATGCTTTGAAATACCATGTTGTTTATAATGTTTGATTAATTTATATATTTAACACATGTCACGCATGCTATATTTTTATTTATGTAAACTTTTAAGATTTCCTTCCATTTTTTAAGTTTATTGTTTCAGTTGCAGGATTTTGGAAATTATATGTTAGGATGGCTATAAGAAATGTTTAAATAAGTCATTTTAGTTATCTTATTATTTTTGTATTTATTTATATATTTATTTTTATTTTTCGTTCTCTATATTGTAACAGTTTCAGAGATTTTTTATATTTGTATCGACATTTAGAGACCACGCATTCTTTGGAATTTAGGGCATTAGGCCGTTGGAGTGGCTCGATCACGTAGTTTTAAGCTGGTAGCCATTCGATTCATCATCGTCATCGGTGTTCTGCCCAGAGCCAGGTTTTCACGTGGTAGCTCTCCTTCCAATTGGCTGGCAGGTTTAATCCCTGGTTTAGGATTGACGGGCATAATAGGCTAAAATATATAAGTTATAATTGGCAGGAGCAGCATCGTATCATACAATAATAAACAAATTGCTGGAAACTAAATAAAACAAAAAGTAAACACCCTTTAAAATACAAATATTTGAAAGAAAAGTTTCCATAAAGGATTAAATTGACAGTTTCAGTAGAAAAAAAAATTGTAACATTTACACACAGTATCCTGTTCTAGAATTCAAGTTAACAATAACGTATGTGCTGAAATAATAATATAAAGTGGAAGTGTTGACCATAAAATAAATAATTTATTGATTTAAAAATACGCGTGCAAAAAAAAACATTAATCACACTTTCAAATGTTACACGTTTTACGAAGTCGAGAATCCATTTTTGTGTAACATATGGAAATCACTGTGTTGGAATGGCGATCAAAATCAAAGCTTAAGTAATTTACGCTGAATTTGAAATGAAATTTTAAAATAATTTACTCAAAAATTTTCTACGAAATTTCGAACCGACGAACGTTTATATCAGTTATATTTTAACGCATGCCAGGCCCGCAAAAATAATTTAAATTCACATTCGGAATCATATGAAGACGATGTAAGGAGAACGTGAACAGTGGTTTGGAGGAAACCGTCACAAAATCCCCACTTGCACTGTATAGTTATAAACATAATATTAACGCGTTTTTAACCACCATAAAGTTTTAATAACCGCAACGAAAATAGTTCCACAGCATTTCCACTCTACTTTTTAATACCCCTCTTGACTCTGCATAAGGAAGCTCAATGTTTTCGAAAGAATTTCGTTCTTATTTTGAATACCGAATCTCCATTTTAAGTGTTCGTAAATCCTGCGTTAAGTGCGATTCGCACAAATCACAACTTCTAAAACCCGTCAAACTGGTTTCCTGATTTCGCCATGTTTGGCACACACGAACTCCGTCACTTGAAATCAGCTCAAAATTTTATTTTATTTATAATCTTCACTGCTCCCTACTTGGTATAAGTTTTCGCAAGAGGCATTGACATATTATATCAACATAAATATTTCGCTTTAGAAAGCTGCTGTAGGTAGAGGGAATAAACAAGAATGTTTAATAAAACATTATTTTGGGAAATTGTAGCTGCTGCAAATTATAACCATTTTTTATTTTTCAAAGCCGGTTTCAGTGCGTGTATGCCATATCGCACGCGCGCGCGTGTGTGTCTATATATATATATATATATATATATATATATATATATATATATATATATATATATATATATATATATATATATCTGCACTTGGGTAGTTGCGAAAATTTAATTATTTCGCTTCCCATATTTTAATTTGTGTGAAAATATTAGTCTCTCACGCAATTAAACATCAACATACTGTAAGCATTGATAAAGCAATTCAAATTCACTACCGGAAAATTAATAAATACCACCATTAATCCCTTATCCCACGAGATATAAATGATTTCGCATATGTCATAGACAGTTTTTCGTACACGATCATTCGGTGAGACCATATTCTTGTGTGCAGTATTTGCAGGGGATGTTTAAAGACCGCGGCATTAAGGGGCCTTTCCACTGACTCGTGTTCGGCGAACACTTCGTCATTCCTGACGTCACAGGTGGGATGCTTGCAGGACAGCGGACTGTGGAAAATCCTTACTTGTTGTGCTTCGATCTTGCGAGGGGGGATCCGTCTAGAGGCGATCTTCCAGGTAGCTGGGCGTATACGGGCTATCCACTGGTGCGTGTCCACACCCACAAGGCGACGTCACGTTCTCGTGGGTCTCCCGAGACGACGTCCGCCAGCTCACAATCAGACCTTTTCCACTGCAGGTCAGACTACGAACGACCCACTTGCTCGTGATGGTCCGCCCATGCTCGTGGTGGAGGAGAATTGACATTTCCACTGTGCGTGTCTCCCAGCCGAGCAGACACTACAGTGCTGGTGTGTATCCTAGTCAGTACCGTTGCAGGGAAGGCCCGGCCCTTCTTGGAAACGTACCACACTGTGCGTATCTTCCCACTCTGAGCAAGGGTTTTTCCGTCGGCATCTTTCATGTACAAGCACAGTTACCTGGAGGATCGCCTGTAGACGGCTCCCCTCGCACACGCCCGACGCACAGCAAATGAGGCTTTTCCACAGCCCGTTGTCCTGCACGCATCCCACCCGTGACGTCATGTTCGCCGAACACGAGTCAGTGGAAGATGCCGACGAAGAAACCCTTGTAAGAAATGGGAAGGGACGCACAGTGGAAATACCGCCCCACACAGTGTGGTTTGCGTCTAAGAAGGTGCAGGCCTCCTCCCCCCCCCTCCACAACGGGACTGCTGACAATGGTACGCGCTGCATCACCTGCCACTGCTGTAGGCTAGCCATACTCGCTTTCTGGCCACCAAAATTTCCATTAATATGGCAACTTATTTTCGCATGTTGTGTCCATGTACAAAGGAATTCGGCGACGATAACCAGGAATCTTGTTTACTACAATTAATGAAATCCAAATACCTCGTTTTGATCTATATTTTCGTTAAACTGCTTGATACTTAATGCGAACATACTTACGAGTGTTATTGAAACACAACAGTTTCACGCATGTTTTAGCCCATTATTGTATACGAGCAGATGTGGGGGAATACAGATTCCTAGCCTTAAAACATATATCTTAAAATGTAATTTTTTCCTAATAGAAGTGTAGGCAGAAATCGTGATGTTATATCTTGTATGGATTATTTGCGTGAATAGATTTTCGCGAAACTTGCATTATATCGGTATTACAAAATAACTTGGAAAAGTATTGTCAAATTGGAGATGTTTAAAACAGCTTCTGAGTTGAAACTGAATAATGGTAAAGCAGTAAAGCACTCGTTCAGCATGCACATGCATGGCAAATGTTTTAGGAGTATTAATTTGTCGATTATTTGTAGTATATAACATATAATATTTCAGTTCCTATACATCTACAAAAATGTTTTCACAATTGTTACGAATACTGTGGAAAAGTTGATTTTTGCAACATTGAACTGAAATTTGAAAGCACTATAAATGTAAATCATTATTCCTAGAATTACCCTGCAAAAGTTATAAAAAAAATTTTTCCATCACATCACTGCAGCCTCGATACACTGTCTGTTGTAGGGCAAGCTAGACGCTAAATCGTCTACACATTTGCAAACTTTCCCTACTTGAAGATAGAAGAAAATATATTTCAATCGATGCTCTCAGTAACGTGGTGTGTTTGCGAATGAAGGAATAAACTATAACCACGCACAAGCCACTCGCATTCCCTTCTTAATGCCCCTACATGTATCATAATCAACAATGGCAGAAAACAGATGAACTATGTTTATTGACCGAATATAAAAATAATAAATATTAACTATTATATCGAAATTCGTATTGAGTGAAATTGTTTTGCAGCTGTTTTAATGCTGTTGATGACAGCTGTTGTTAATTGCGTATTTATTGGGCAAATACTGTATAGAGTCTAATCTTTGGAATAGTGGCGTGGAAACATTTTGTTTGAAAATGCAGCCATATAGCAATGTTTATTCTTTTATGCTATGATTGTACACTTTTTACTGACAGGAGAAATATAAAGGCTTACAAAATTGCTTATTGCGATCAGCTTAATACCCTCGGACCTTGGACCCCGGTTTTGCACGATCTGTAGTCGTTGTAAAATAGCAGTTATAGGCCTACGATTGTCAAATTATTTAGTTCCCAGCAAGCGTTTTCGAAATTATTGATTATGTTGCAACCATTTGCATTTCTAGCAATTGCAAAGTCGGTGGTTTGTTAATGTTGTGAATTGCGGTTATGCATAAAAGTGGTTTATTTTATAGCGCGTCATTTCAGTAGACGTGAGCTTACAATAATACCAGTAGTATGATTATGGCAAGTTGGGCATAAGGGATTGGGGAGTAGGAGCGCAGGAGCCGGCCGTCGCCATCTTGTTACGTCACCCTATATTTTTTCGCTTTTTCACCTTCAAAATCAACCAAAATACACCCAAAAATTTCCCTTTTTCCTTGAAATGTTCCCTTTTATCCCTAAAAATTCCCGTTTTTTCCGGGAGCATGCAAGACGGATCAGCGACTCCGGTGACAGGGATCAGTGACGCCGAGCCAGGTGACCGGGATCAGTACCTATGACCTTTGACATTGACCTTTGACCTTGAAAATGCAAAAATTCTTAAAAATCTACAACAAACAATTTAACTTAGAAAATCATTTTAAAGAATTAAAAAACGACGAAAAAAATTTAAAAAATGTAATTTAAAATTTGTTTAAAAAAATCGTTAACAATTTTATTTTACTAAATTTTCTTTCCAAAAATTTCTTAATCGAAAAGTTGTTAATCCCGAGGCCATTTCCCCCCTTTTCCCCTCGAAATCTCCTTTTTTCCTTAAAAAATTTCCCTTACAAATTTTACAAAAAATTTAATTAAAAAGCTTACATTTCCCAGCACCGCCATTAGTCACATTCATTTCATCCCCAGCAGACGACTGACTCCCTCGCCTCCACTCCCCTCACATATACTCATTCTGCCATCTTGATTTTTTCATTCGTCATTTGTTTACATGCTACTGGAGGCAGCCATCTTTGTTTATATGTTACTGGAGTTAACCAAATTTGTTTTCTTCGTACATCGTTTGTTTATATATTTTACTAGAGGCTGCCATGTTAGGAGGCAGCCATCTCGCTAGATGCAGTCCTCCATGTTCTTTATTGTCATTGGTTTCATAGCTCGTATCTCACCTTTGTGCGACAACCCGATTATGCCACCTGATATAGGCCTGTACCGAATTGTGACATTAACCATTCCTGCAAAGTATTTAGATTTATTTATTTTTTATTCTTATATATAAAGCAGGAAAGATTTTTTGTTTGAAATAAAACACAGCATATCTTTTTCAACATTAAATTTATTGTACACATAGTAAAATATATACAGGTTTATTAATCTTCTTCGACGTTCACCACTCGATGTCCGCCTCGGTGACCCAGGAATTGTAGCGGGCAGGGAAACCCCACCACTTGAAGCTGACGATGCTCGAAGACGAGTAAACTGTTACGGTGGGCGAATAGTCAGCTGTGCTCATGACAGTATTTTTATGGTTCTGTCTCGGCAATTGTAAGATAGAAGCCGGTCGTGAAGTATCAGGCAAAATGCGTACGTGTTGGCAGGAATATTTCCATGTGTAGTGAATTCGATCTTGCAGTCGATCAGATTGGAGGTAATACGCTCGTCCTGTTTACTCAAATCGAATACAATGAGCGGGGCCAAACTCTTGAATGTATCAGGGCTCAATATCGAGGATTGGGAGCTTCCATAATATGCTGTTTGGAATTGAGTATACATCTGATATACAAGCAGGTACTGGCCATTTACAAAGTTCGTATTCGTGTCTACGTACGGGTAGCTTTCGCTATTCAAAAATATTTTTACATTTTCTATTTGGCATGTGTCGAACTGCGAACGGCTCACTCTTACATTGTGCTGTCTTCCGGTCTGTAGCCCAACAATGATGCACCTCGGTTTCTCTGAAGCAAAGCTGGTCTTCGCCATCCAGTTAATGCGATGGCTTGCTGGCAATCCTGGGTATGTCTCCAGACTCCACGACCTGAAAGCCACATCGATGTTTTTACCATCTTCCACATTCTGCAACATGTGTAGGCGTTCTGCAGTGCTCAACTGCACATGAGGCAGCATCCATTCGATAGACTGGAGGTTCAGGTCCACTGCCTCCAGGTTTTATCCCGTACCCACTATGGTATCCAAATGTGTATTGGTGAGCATTATCACCAGCTCCTGCTTCCAATTGAAGATAATTTGTTTGTAGTCTTCGGCAAATCCCAATAGCAGGGAGAGCGGAACACATACTTCGAACCTTCCTTCGGCATAAATGGGAACACTGTAGCCATCTCAGATTCCCCAGCCTACCTTCTTGGCTGCAGGCAGCTCATTCGGCGTGAGCGAAAGATAATTTTTCATCGTTAAGTTTATGCCCACATATCGCGACTGGTCGACTTCGGCATCGTTGATAAAGTAGGCAATGCGATCGATCAGGTGAAGAATTCCATTGCTAATTATTTTCGTCGATGCTAGATTGGTCCCACATTCTTTCGTCAGAGTCCCCCTGATTCGCAGGAAAGACTGACAAGGAAGAGTGCAGATATCTTGGTGTTGGACTGCTATCCGAACCTCCGATGGTAGTGTGTACGGCCCGATCAGAAACGGCTGGTACGCATGAAGTTCCACCTTCGTTATGCTATCTTCGAAAATGGTTCTTCGTAGTTTAGGAAATCTTCCATGGCGATCGATCTCGTAGCCGAGACTGCAGAAGGTAATCTTGCTAGCACGTGTTAACTCCTTGGAGACCTGTGACGTACTGGTGGTAGGTTTTGCACGACACTTCTTTTATAGCTTCTGGTCAGCGTAAATCTTATATCCATCTTCTCAAATGCAGGCGTAGGGTGATTTCTTCGTTTCGTAAGTTGGCCAACTCTCCGCGCTGGTCGACGACTGTCACGACCACCTCATGTGTTCTCTTCATGACGACCGAAAGGTAAATGATGTTTATAACCTGGAGGGAACATAGCCGAAAATTCGTGCAGCGTATTGCTCGGCTTTCCGTTAAGGTATGTGCCACTTGCCAAATTGCAGGTTATTCGTATCACCTTGACTGGCAAAATATTTACAGGCTGCGACGACACGTGTGTTTTACCAGTTACATAGATGCGCGGCTCGAACCACAGCATCGGTCCGATAGTATCCGGTTTCGTAAAGTCGATATCTTCTTTGCATCTGGTAACACTATTCAGAGTATTTGATTCCCCGCATAGTTCGAATGCAGTGTCGGGAGCAGCGAATCTTCAATGTACCTTGCAATATCTTCTATTTCATAAGAACCAATGGGTAGCGAAACTTCATGGGAAACATTGCCACTTTTTACGAGGTACAGCTTGCAGTTTTCTTCATAAATGTTCGGTATGGCATTGTAAGTTTGAAAATCGACACGGCCTATGCTCCATTCCCCTTCCATGTCTAGTGGCGGAAAATGTACCGCACGCAGCTCGGAACTACAACCCATCAAGGTAAGCATTATAGACATCACTGATGGTTTCCTTGCAGTGTATAGCCTTTTTATACAATTATTTGTACGACCGAACCGGGAAGTGACGGCACAAATGTCCACAGTTCCACATGTTAGGCAGCTGCTCCATTTCATAATTGTAAGTTAGATTATAATTTTTCCGGTACTTGTGCAATTCGGGCGGAGGACGCAAATTCCCAAAACTATCATAATAGTCTACGTGTTTACCCTTTTTTACATAGGCTACCCAGTGCATGCCGGGCCCTGCTGTCGTATCCAGATTAATTATGGCGCATTCTTCTCTCTTGGGTTTAGCGGGCAAACTATCTCTCATAAACACTCCGCGAAAATGATGTATTTTCAATTTGTGTGCAAACAGTTCCAAATTCATATTCGTGAGTGCTCGTTTCGGTAGAGATTTCATTATTGTTTCTTCCTGCTGCGCCGCTTTTGCACACTTCCGCCTCCTACTGGGTATGGCCTTAGCTAGAGGCCTTGCCCGTTTTTTTAACCCATGGAGATAGCATCCATACTTGCATTGTGTCTTTGTGCCTCGGTCAACTGCTTTCGTTCGTTCGATGCTGTGTTGATGGTTTGGTCGATACCACTCGTGTCTCCGATTAGGTCACCAAGGGCTGCGAGTGCGGGCAAAAGCAATGGAAAAAAAAAAGTAGATATTTTCTTAGACTTGGCAGCTTTGCTTCTATTTGTAACTTCTTTTTTTTTCACTTGTGCCTTTCTTTTGCTCTTATCTGCCATGCCCATCTTCACTTTTGCGTTCATGAAGTTGGAAACACCCCACGCTACTATTTTTTCGCCGAACCCTGCACGTGATGATTTTCTTATTTCGCCCGCCTTCTGTGCAATTATCTTGTATGCCCTGTGTCTGGCTTGCAGATCCTTGTGCTGGGAATAGGCGATGTCATGCTGCTTGCACGCCTCGTCCAGGGTGTTTATGCCTGTCTTGTTGCGTGACAGCCTTTTAGTTAGCTTGATTCCTGGCCCGCAGAACCTGTATCCGGGATTGTGCAGCTCGAACAGTAGATTGTCGATAAGCGTATCGACGACCCTGCTTCCAGCTGCAGTCTTACCTCTTTGAGACATCGTGGTCGCTCCAGCAATCAAAATACCTGCGATTGGCTCGTGTACTGCAGGCTATGGAAGGCATGGGTAATAAAGTGACAAAGAAGCTGTCGTACCTCCGAACGAAGCACTACCAAACTCGATATTTATCTTCGATGACATTGCCTGCGAGAAACAAACTTGTATTCAAGAGTACTTTAGCATGGGATGTCATGCATGCGTGGATTGCGTGTACCTTGGCCAGACCTATTCGCGCATACCCAAACAGATGCTTCGCGATAATGCTTTTGCGTTGGTGCTGTTTCGCATGGAAGACACGAATTTGCGACTCGTTTACGATAATCATGTAAATACGGATATGACGCTATCATATATCAAGCATATGTGTGCTTTGTGCTGGAAAGACAAATATGGATTTTTGACAATCGTAAAGGACTGACCCCTATATAATAGGAGGTACAGGCGCGGGTTAGATCATTTAATCGTAAGCCGCCGAGAATGAGTTACAGCATATCGAAATTTAGGCAGAGTAGCCTCAAGATACGCCATCATAAAGACAACGATGGTGGTTGTCTCGTACCAGGAGATGATGGAACTTGTCATGCTGGTAGAAGAATAATTCGAAACGTTGGTGAACCCGAACGACCTGGGGATGCTGCTACAAAACATTTCGTCCTCGAAACTGGTAATAATATCATCTAGGAACTGCGCAAAATATTGGCTGAACAAAACGCATTCTTTCGAAACTTCCTGTCCGTGCTCGGAGCGAAGAAAGGGCGTGTGAGAACGGAGATCGTCCGCTGTATGGTGGCCATGGACGAGAAAGTTACGAGTGTTCAAAGGCATACTATCGGCAGATTGAATGTAGTATCTGCACAAAATGAAGAGAATCTGAAAAACCTGGAAGTATATATGACACATACGTTCGATAACTCGATTTCCCACCTCGCCACGAAAACAGATATTCAAAATTACAGCGAACGTCTGAGATAGATCGAAAGTACGTTGGCGGAGACTTACAACTAAACCTATAAAAGAGAACTAC
This sequence comes from Dryococelus australis, assembly GCA_029891345.1. Taxonomy (NCBI): domain Eukaryota; kingdom Metazoa; phylum Arthropoda; class Insecta; order Phasmatodea; family Phasmatidae; genus Dryococelus; species Dryococelus australis. The sequence goes on from CM056996.1 coordinate 71,543,531, forward strand.
AGTGAGAATTTTTATTCAGTATGATGGCGGGCATTGATAGCGAACTACATCGGTTGATTCAGTTTGTCCGCTCAAAGCATTAGCGTGCCAAGAGAGCCAAAATTTCACGCGACCGTATAAATGAAGAAATTTTCAAGCCCATTACCCATCGACTCGATGTACTCAGGGAGGGCTATGGAGCAACCGTAGCTGTAAAGTCCGAAAGCGACAATATCGCTAAGCCTTTGCAGAAGCGAAAGCATGATGAAGTAAAGTCAGATCAGGACGATGGATCGGATGCTGATTTGCCACACAAGAAGAAAACACGGAGGAGAGCCCCGAAATCTAATCCTTTGGCTCGACGGTACTTACGATCGTACACATCTCGTAATGATACGAAGAACGGCGTATACATACATTATGGTAAATGGTTTCTCAGTGCTGATTAAATAGAGTTTCTACCAAGTGGGAGCATCCGAGTTGCCAATTACACGGTCCGTCGAACCCCCGGACTATACGAACTCCAGTAACATATAAATAAATATGGCTGCCTCCAGTAGCATGTAAACAAATGACGAATGAAAAAATCAAGATGGCGGAATGAGTATATGTGAGGTGAGTGGAGGCGGGGGATGGAACGAAAGTTACTAATGACGGTGCTGGAAAATAAGTTTTTTAATTAAATTTTTTATAATTTTTTTTAAGGAAAAGGGAAATTTCGAAGGAAAAAGGGAAAAATGTCCGCCGGGGTTAAAAACTTTTTAATTAAGAAATTTTTTTAATAACATTTTATAAAAAGAAATCTTTAAGCAATTTGTTATTTTTTTTAAGGATCTTTAAATTATTATTAATTTTTCAATCGATTTTAAAACGATTTTTTAGTTAAAATTTCATTATAAACATTTTTAGAATTTTTTTTTTTAATTTTTGCATTTTCAAGGTCAAAGGTCATAGTACTGATCCCGGTCACCTGGCTCGGAGTCACTGAAGCCTGCCACCGGAGTCGCTGATCGCTGACTCTGGGGTCACTAATCCCTCTTGCCTGCTCAGGGAAAAAAGGGAAATTTTTACGAAAAAATGGGAAATTTTTAGGGAAAAAGGGAAATTTTTAGGGTATTATGGTCAATTTTGAGGGAATAAAAGGACATTTTGAGGGAAAAAGAGGAAAATAAGATGGCGGCGGCTGGCTCCTGCACTCCTACTCCCCAATCCCTTGATGCCCAACTCGCCATAATCATACTACTAATACCCTACTTTATAGTTGCTACCTACGAAACTTTTCTGAATGAAGATACAGTGGATTACTTTTCTCAGATTTCCAGCTGATAACGTTTGCTCTAGAAGTGGGTTTCCTGCTAATAAAACAACATAAGCTGCTGTAACGCGTGCAGATATATCCAACTCCCGATCCAGGTCGCTGACTGACAAGGATACACGTCTGCAGTGTTTGCAGAGCTCAGAACCACGCACAGTGGAAATGCCATCTGTGCGTCACTCAGATAGAAATGCTCTTCCACCACGAGTGGGCCTTCGCACTCACGCAGGTCGATCGTAGTTTGACCTGCAGTGGAAAAGGCCTGGTCGTGAGAACGATGACGTCGCTTCGTCTCGGGAGACCCACAAGTAAGTGACGTCACCTTGCTCGCGCGGACACGCACCAGTGGAAAGCTCACTTTACGTGGTTTCCTCTGATGTATCAGTAATACAAGTCGCATCTCTCTTCCAAGGGAACAACTCAAAAGTTGATGCGTATCATCCTGACGAATGAAGTTCCAACTACGTGCTATTTGGTGGGACGGTTGGACAAGGGTAATCGCCGATGTCAAATACAGAACCAAACGACTTATTTTACAGTCTCTCACATGCTCAATGGGGCACAGATTTGGTGATCGTGCTGACAAGCGAATTTGACGATCACCTTGTATGTAGGATAGACGAAGTGTAAGTAGGGGCGCCGTCTTCCTGAAACAGAGCATTACCTGGTTGTTGCACGAAAGACTCCAGAAGAAGTCGGATGACATCGTGGCTGCCCCGCCTCATGACTATAGGCGTTGGTCACGTGTGTAGCTATCATCTACACAGCTGATGGTGCCGCTCACCTTGTCGACGCCGCACACGCAGACGTTAATTATATGATGGAGCAGAAATTGCTCACATCACTCGTTCCAAACGGTGTGAGGTACAAGGTGGTTTGGCATATGTACAGATCGATTTGGTGGCCCCCGAGAACGTAGCTCAACCTCTATGGCCGCTAGTACGATGCGACATTAGTAGATGGTAATAGAGCCTTCGGGGACAAGGACTGGGGCTGGTGGATCGAGGATCGACGGGCACCGGCCACCATGTTAGATTCCCGGACTTCCGGCTCTGTCAATCCGGTCATGCATCTGCCATGTTGGGTTCCGCCATGTTTGTAGCCAGTATTCCGCCATCTTATACCTCCATTTTGGTAACCAGTTTGCCATTTTTTCAAGCTCTATCATTCCAAGGGTTTTCTTCGAGAGCTCCCGCTTTTTTCTCTCTTGCCTTCCGAGGGTTTCTCGCGTGCTCCTTTTATTTCTCTCTTGCATTCTGTCTTTCCTTTTATCATTCTCTCCCTTCCTTTCTTCTCTACCTTTCTCTTCATTTCTTTCTCTCTGTTTCTTTCATTTCTCTACTATTTGTTGTTTATCTCTCACCTTAGTTTGCACTACATTTTTGTTTACATTGCCTGTTACTGGAGGCCACCATCTTGTTTTCTACAGTTATTCATTTATCTGTCACATTCTCTCGACCTGCCATATTTGTTTACATTTACATGGAGGCCGCCGTCATGGATTTTCGATTGTAATTTGTTTTGTAAGTTACTGAATGGGGTCATATATGTTTACATTTACATGGAGGCCACCATCGTGGAATTTTTATGTCATTCGTTCGATAACATTTTGGTTTATTCGTTGGCCATTTGTTTCTTACCCTTATTCGATTAGTCTGCCGACTTAGTTCTGGCATTGGCCGCTTTGAGTGCCGTCATCTTGGTTTTAGAGTTTGCTGCCAGGTGGCGCATCAGTCGTTCGATTAGTCGATCTCGCATCTGTCGTATGCGCTCCACTGCCATATTAGTTCTAGAGTTGGCCGCTAGTGGCGCTGCATATTTTTAGATCTCAAAATACCATTTGGAGTGGTGTGAAATCGAACTGCCTGACCTTTGGTCGCCAGACTAACCGCCCCAGACCACTCGGCTATAGCCACATGCTCTGGGACAAGAGTTTATAAGAAGAATATAGGTCGTGGACGAAAAAATGTCTTGTCGTGGTTATATTTTCATTACAAGTATTTATTTATTATACATATTTAATTTATATAATTTTTAAGGTTCATATTTTTATGTTTACATATAACAATATTTAAGTACATCATTTAAGTATTTATTATCTAATGTTTATGTTTAACTCAAATTTTATTTTTTAAAACCAATAGTTTTCTTAATATTATACTTCATTCAATTTGTTTTTACTTTTGTATGAAAATTGTCACATAGTCTTGTAACCACGCACGCATTCATGGGCCGGCAGGTCCCGCGTGTCAACAGGCCTGTTGTGATATGCGAAGTGTGTTGACGACCTCCGAGACAAGTGCACGGAGGTAAGAAAAGGAGGCCAATGACCGCAACTACTCGTGCTGCTTAGCGGCCTTGCCAGTTAGATATATATGAAGCTATGCATTTATAAGTAAGCGGAATCATCTAAATTAATTTACTTGTCATTTGAACAAATCCGAAAAAATCTTTGAAAAATACAGTAAAATGTTAAAAAAAAAAATGCATTTTTAATGTAAAATCGGTTTGAAAAATTTAAATTATGTAAATGTCACACTTTTGACAGGTGGCAGCATTAAAAAAAAAAAAACTTATCATGCTTGGATGGGATTTGAACTCGAGACCTTTGGGTTAGGTGCCAAGTACCTTGACTACTTTCTTTAAAATATTTTTTTATTTGACGTTAACGAAACTCTAGCGAGACTGATTTACTGACAAATTCCCAGTATGAAAAGCGAACTAAAAATCCGCCGCGTCGGAGCCACTGGGGCGCGAACTCGCAACCCTCCAACTACAGCTCGGCCACAAGACCCCTGAGCTACGAAGGCAGGGGACTCTATTTCTCTCTGCCCATACTAACAATAGTTCTTGAAAGTTGTGTATAAATTTCCAAACGAAATTGGTGAATTCACTCCTACAATTGCAGAAATATTTTTCATGTGTTAAAGGTGTTGTTATATTTTTTCAAACACATGTATATTCATGGCTTATGAATTCTATATTTTAGAGTAGTTATTGTTTATTTAAAGGCAAGCGATGTACCATGTTAAAATCATTTCGTTATTTTCAGTCGGGGTCTGAATAATTTGTGCTTAAGCTCACGCGCGCGCTCGCACACACACATATCTATGTATATAATTTTAAAAGAATTTTGTAGAAACTCTGTTTCGTAAGCAAATGAATATTTACAGTTACATGTGAATATATATTTATAACTTTTAGGATGCAGCCTCGTGAAATTCAGTTATGGAAGCACCATTTCTATCCTAAGGAATTGATTTTTTTAAGCCCTATATATCCATAGTGATAATCTTAAAATAATATTTGCTTTTTTAACGAAAACAGTTTATACTTGACTGGTTACGATACAGAATTAACATAAGAAATAAATTTTTTTTATTTACTTTTAAATTTATTTAATTTTAATTTTTTTTTATATTTGTAATGAAATTTTATTGTATTCAGAGTACAGCAGAAAGTTATCTCAACTTCATTTCATGTCTCCTCTCTTCAAAACTAAATAATACACGATGTTAATTATTCACTGCCTGGAAGGTTTTCGTATACATAACTATCATACTCGGTTTTATTCAATGTATGTATATGAGACTAAACCAAGCACCATCACATTCTCTATACAAACATACAACCAGAATCAATAAAAAAAATTTCACGCCGTTCATGTAGTGTTTTTAATACAGCATGCACACATTCCTCATAATTAATATAATCTGCTTATATGCAGCTGAAGGCGGTCAATGCTTGCCAGCATCCAACCAGAACCCATGCCCACATAATTATTATTCTTCATGACAAAGTATCATGACTGCCACTGTCAAACAGCTCCATTAAATTAACCGAGCTACTTATACACTCGAACGCAGGCACCTTAACATTCAGTGATACACCAACTGTAACTCATGCGTGCTTTCTGCTCTAACGACCAACACCAGACTTACATAGGGCAATAATAAGATTTTATTTTTAAGTTTAACATTTTAAGTATATAGGGTAGTTCCGGGAGAGATGGATCATGTTTTTTGTCATAAGTTATTCTTAAAATTCATATTCAGCGGCAAATGTTATTAGCCGAGATGATGCCCAGTAATGTTTCCTTTGCATTCATTGACATACTTAGGTTGAATGTGAACTAATCCTATTACTTTACTCGCATTTTAAAAAAATTTGCATAGTCCATCTATCTCATATTCCTCTGGGTGAGATGGTCCACATGGTATGGGATAGATGGACCAGGAATTATAAAACCTTAAAAGACATTAATAGTTTTCTAAAATAAACAATTCACACTTTTAACATATATTATTTCAAGAAAACATTGCTCTAAACAGTACAAAAGCCTCAATATGCTATTATAACAATATAACAAATATTGTCATTTTAGTAAAATAATTTCAGCTGAAAAGGTCATGGTATTACAAACTACAGTTTGCTATAAATCTAAATGTTTGACAATAGTGTTTCTAAATCAAAAATTCACTCTGTTATTTGTATGCCTTCCTTTTAGTTACTTTTTTCCCCACATTTGTGACACACATGTTCATATTGGCTACAGCCTTCGTGAAGCCAATGATGGCATAACACACACTGAAACCACTCGTTACATTTTCTTGTTACGTTATAATCTTCTCAGAAACCAACACATTCATTTTCATTCCATTCTTCTGGTAGACTGTCATCACTTTCATCATACATCACCGGGGATTCGTCTTCACTGTCCGATGAATGAGGCAGACTTGAATTTCTTTTTGTTCTTTTACTTTTCCTCCTTGAAGAATTGGTTTTTCTCTTATCTTGCGTGATTGTTTTCCTGCTGTCAAATTTTGCCTGGTTTTTTCTTGTTTTTCTTTCTTTTTCTTATTTACATTTTTTTCTTTCTACTCTTTTGTTCAAGTTCCTTTCTTGGGCTTCTTTTCGTATTCTTTTCTTCTCCTTTAGTACTGCAACGTTTTCAGGGGAGTTGAGAAATTTTGCTGGGTATACTGGTTTACCTCTTCGTCGCACTGCTTTAGCTTTCATCACCAAGGGCACTGGAGAAATATCACACAGCATTTTACTGGGTGTGAACTGTTTTGACGAAACTCCGTGAGGTATCTTTTCAGGCGTAGCAACTTTCCGTCGTATTATGCAAGCTGTTTCACTATCGGAAATCCCAAAGGAAAGTGAAATGTTCTCTGTTGAGGTTCCTGGAAGAGAACTTCAAGAAGTCCCTTGGGAATACGATATATTCTCTCCTGAATTTACTGGAATACAGGTTTGAGAATTTTCGATAGTTTGTTCAGCCATAGGCTTGCTAGATCCCATCCGAAGCTTGGTTTTGTCCAGTAATGTCAGTACGAAAAGCATATTCTGGGATGACATTAGGATTGAAAGGGATAATTCCAGTAGATTTGAATGCAGACATACCATTTTATACCCATGCTGACTTGTTTCAGGCAGCACTCAGCATTTCTTCGAACTGTAGTCTTGTCAGTTTTCTTGAAGGGTAGTTTGCCATAAAGTAGTCGCATGCCTTAAAGTAGTAGGACTTCAGAGACTTGAAAAATATCCTATCGAGTAGTTGGAGCCAATGAGTTGTGTGGCTTGGGAGACTCGGCAAAATGATCCCATGGCTCTCTGAAAATTCAAGCATTTCTGTGCTACTGGTGTGTGATGTATGACCATCTAATATGGGTAAAACATTCCCTTGTGGTGTCCCTCGGAATGAAGTGGTTTAGAAGTCAGTCAGAAAAAAATTTCAGAATATACATGTATTGATTTCTGTGACATTTTAACCACAGATCCTGGAGGCATTCCATCAGTGTACTCGTCTTTAGAGTTATTGCCCTTGAAAATACAATATGGAGGAAGAAATTAATCTTCTCTATTGACACATGCCAGAACTGATATTGTTTCACCCTTTTCACCAGATGTGATTAAGGATACACTCCGAGAATCTTTTTCTGCAATAACTTCTTCAGGCTTATTTTTAATGGCAGACCCGTTTCGTCCATTTTTAATATATGCCCGGGCATTCCAATCAAATGATTTTCAGACAGTAACTCCTTGAGCAAATCAAAGTATTCCATCACAGAATCTTTATTCATTCCTAAAGCACGAGCTACTGACACTCCTTCAGCTTTTCTGACGTGAAATATGGATTCCGAGATCAAAAAGATTTTAGCCAGTCGTATCCTGCCAGTTGATTTTCACTATCAAATTTGTGGCCAAGATTCAAGCGTTCTGCTAAGTGAAATGCCATCGATCGGACACTGTTTCTTGTTGAAGCAAAACCATGCTTTTGAAACTTTTTAATATGCTCAGCCATTTTTCTTTCACTCTCTTCACCTAATTTAGATGGGGGGACAAGACTTATCTTAATGACATTATTAGATTTCAGTCTTCGTTTCAAAGTCGTTTTGGATACACCGAAATTTCTTACGGCCTCATTTACACCCATAAGATTTTTGCCAACAGCATCCACTGACATATGTAGACTCCCCTATGTCCCCTGGCCTCGATTTGAAATGCCTTTATGCTGGTAAAATGATGGCATTTTCCTGGGGAAAAAAATGGAGCCCATGAATCGACTGCTAATTTCGCTAGTATCTAGGGATACAATTAATAAAGAAAGTCTGCAGTTCTAACAGTATTATGCATCTGCAATTCGAACAAAGAACACTATTTTTACATCATTACTTAACAAGAAACTTGAATCCAATTTATAATCCTAAATAGTTACAGTGCAATAGCCTATAACAGCAATAGTTTTCAGTTGAAGAAAGCACTCTGTAAGTTTACTGTAAATTATTGTGATAGGCTTTATTGGTTTACAATTTCCGAAGCGATGTGCGTAGCTGCTACTAAAATATTCAGGAAAACAAACCACAGTCAAGCATGTCTAGTATTTAAGTCAGTATAGGGTACTTAGATCTGCCATGTCTGTGTCAGTGGTGAGCTATACATTCCAATATCTTATTTTACTGACACACAGATCGTATAACTTTCTTCATATTTATTTTCATTAAAAACGTAAATTTTTTGGTGTAAGAATCAAATGTATTTTTCAAAATAAGAGAACAGAACAAAACTGCGATTATTAATTGTTAGAAAGGTTAATAGTTTTTATGTCTAGGATTAAGTTACTTTAAAAACACCTGCCTCAACCGACAACTACACTGATTCTAAAACCTTTAGCTGTAATTATTATAATCAACCTTCCTTCAAAAGAGCCTGTTTACACTACACACATACAAGTATACAGTCTGCACTACTAAAGTATGTGGTCGATCTATCCCCAAGTGTGTCTGGTCCATCCATCCCAAAACTATGGGAGAGATGGACCACTCAAGAACTACAACCTTCTTTGGCAAACAAAGCTCCGCGTATGCTACAGTGACGCAGAAAGTTACAATATGCCTTAGAAAATGCAAGTATAACAAAATACTGCATAAAAACTGACAACACATTAAATGAACTGAATGCGTAATAAATGTTTGTACCAACCTCGTTACAATAGACACGAATTACATGTATACGGTACAGCATAAACACTCCAAAAACAAAATCACGGCAGTTACACGTCCGCCACCATCGAGCAAACTGGACACAGTTGCACTCTAGCGACTTGTTTATGAAATACTAGCAGTAGCCCGCCTCTCCCGGACTTATTTTCAGAATCTTTTATTTTTAATTCAGATAGTTTTAGGTATTTTCTTTTCATGTAGGAGTTTCGTTAGTTTCACTGGCCTTATACTCTGTTTCATATAGCTTCAATAAAATTTGACAGACGCTGTGACCAACCTACACAGCCCGTAAACAGTAAACGCCCCCATTAGTAAAGTACTGTGTCAGCTGATGGTTGTTGCAGGATGCGTGTTATTATGTTGGCGATGATTGTAAAAGAAAATAGTACTCGGAATGAAAAATTATCATGTGGAAAATTAATGATAATTACAACATTTGTATGGTTAAAATTACGCTCATAGACTAATACACAATTTTTCTGAGTTATAGAGTAAAGGCTTTAAAAATATTTGGAAATATTATAGTAAAGCATGCGAACATCACGGTTATGTTAAAGGTCTCCACCAATCTCCGTTGAGTCTGTTGTCTATGGTCGCCACCCGCCCGGTGAATAAGCCGTTGCCGTTGTGCTCTCTTCCGTCATAATTTATCTACATGCAGGAATTTCTTGCTTGTGATATCGGAATATTTTTGCAGTTAATTATTTGCGTATTTCGTTAAGAGAAGTTCGTCATAGGTGCCTTTTAACAACAGTATCCTCGGTGAAATGAATTAGCGACACGTGTCTGCCGCTTTGTAAAATAATTTGTTGTATGCCGTGGTCCGCCATTTTTTTATGAGCGTCGGGAAGCACGAGCGAAAAATTATTTACGTTGTGAAGTTTGAATTTGTTGGTTTCAAGAAAACTTAAGTGTTTTGTTAATTGCATAAGTCAGAAAATAAATTATTTCGTATCAGTAGCCGACAAGTGATTTTAGTGAATTAATCACCCAAAAATCAGCAAGTGTTTAGGAATTACGAAGTTAATAGTAAGTTTGTGTGTTTTGTAAATACTGTTTTCATAAATTGTTGTTAGAATAATTGAAATTAATTTGGACTTTTGATTGAAACTAACGAATTTTACGTAGAAGTGAAATTTGCTTAACATGTTTACAATGTGCATTTCGCAAATCGGTATTAACAGTGGCGTATTTATTGCGTTTTCTTCTTGCAGGAAGTTTTCAAATGTACGTGGCCTAAATAAGCGCCCTTTTAGTTTAGTTCTTTATATAAAAAATGTAATTAAATTTATCTGTTGAGCATTTCTCGCATCGATACAAACAGCGACACATTTATCGCATTTAGTTTTTTCGATGGAGTTCAAATTTTGCGTTAGGCCTATAGAAAAAAGGGTCGTCGTACATCGTTACGTAAATTATGATCACGGCCTATGAATTACAATTAAAAGACGTAAAAACAAGTCATCTTGGTAAAAAACCTCCAACAAATGATTCGCGATAAAACAGACCTCCAAGATATTAAATGCCACGTAATGCTTATGAGGCATTTAATATGTTGGATGTATGTTTCCTCGCAAACCATTAGTCGGAGGTTTTTTTAACAAGAGGACATTTTTTTATAATTTTTGCAATGGTAATGCATAGGTAGTGATCATAATTTTCGTAACGATGTATTAAAACCCTTTTTCCTCTATTTTAAGTGGTGGCAACCCCCATTTTACTATGTAGGGTATGCGGTATGTCAACATGGGTACTTGCATGTTACAGTGACTGAATTGTTTGGCATGCCTGCCGAAATTTATCCCTTAATATCATATGGTTTCAGTGTAATTAAATAAAGTTCATAATTGCAACCCCATCTTCACAAGGGTTTCCTGCCCTTAGGAGTGGTTTCCTGGCGTTCGTTGTCAGACATTTTATAACTGAAATCTTACAAGGAACATCCTCTCGCTGTTTGTCGCAGAGCTGATGACTTATCCTGTATATACTACTATCTTATATATATTACTATTTTATAGATATTAAATATTCCTATGTGTTTTCTTGTGCATGCCGTGTTCTCAGCATGTGCCAGTCTTGATGGTTCCATTTGGAACTTAGGTCACTTTTTCTGTGTTTTAAACATACTCACCATCACTTAGTGGTGCCAAAATGTAGTGCCTGTGATGTGCGTATTTATTTATTCTTTTTTTGGTGCTTCTTATTGTTCACCGTGTCTAGATATTTCGGTGTTCCCTCGTTGGTGAGCAATAATCTTTCAATTCTCTACTTTCCCCTTCTTCTTAATGGCTCGATTGTAAATTGATTTCCTTTTTCATTCTCTCTTTTGCAGAGAGTGTTCGGGCAGTTCGAGCGCGGTTCGTGCGGCTCATACTAACGAAGTAAATGAAGCAATTATGGTATCCTAGCTGTCTTCCTGGTGCGTTGACACACGTTCCATTCGAGAGTTCTTGCTGGAGGAACTGTGCACATCCAACCCCGATTCTCCAGTCTCCAGGGAGATGTGTGCGTAAACAACTCCTCATCCCTGGCATCTCATCGGACTCGTGTTAGCCTTCGGGGCAGCTAAGTGGATGGAAATATTGGTTTTAGTAAATTAACTTTTTTCACGCGCAGGTTATTTCCTCTTTCTTTATCATTTCTTGTGTCAATGTTTACCTTAATCAACTTGTAACTGCAATGTCTTCAGGCACTTAAGAAACGTAATTTATTAGTTTTTCGTATTCAATGTCATATATGTGCTCTTTAATTTAAATTATGTATTGGGCGGGGTACCCCTTTTAAAATCGTTTAACTGCTAGCAGTTAATTCAATTCAATTTATTACTGAAAAAATGTTAAATTATGTAAGTTTAATTATATACCTTTCGCTTTAGTGAAAAACCTTTTAAAATAATGTTAAAGTTATTAATTTTATTACTTGTTTATTTATGCACTTCAATGTGCTGATTTTATTTATTTGCTGAGTTGTATAATCATGAATATAGAATAATAAATTAGTCAAAAGATACAATTTAAGCACAACCACATATCCAAGTGTTATGATTTAATATGTATTTACATATTATCCTCTGGGCATATTTTGATCACTACATTATGTTTTAATAATATGATTAACAACATTCCTTCCTTTTGTACCATGTACGATCACCCAGCACGATAAATCAAACAAGTTGTCTGATTGTATCGCTTTCTTACCTAACTGCTACTTCGTTTCCCTTTTGTTTGTTGAACAGTCATTAGGTTTAATTGATTTTGCTGTATGTATGTTATTAACCACGTTTAATGATGTGTTTGTGGTTCTTTACCCATATCTTGTACAAAGGATTGATCTTTTACCTTAAGATGAAGTGGACATGTTACCCTTTATTTTCCTTATGGTCGTACATGGAAACATTTTTTTGATACTTAGTACCTTTATTTGAATTTTTATCTTCTCTAGGGTCTTAAAATTATATGATCAACACTTGTCCTCGAACAGTATCGAAATTCCGGCAAGATCTTGATAAAACGAAGCGAAATATTCAAAATAGATAGGAACTTTAAACAAGCTTTTTTATTATGGACATTTGCAAAGACATAATCTATTTCGGCAAGCATTCGGATTTAACACAGCCGAGGTATAGCTAAGAAAATACGAATGTGTGTGTGTGTGTGTGTATATATATGTACATATTCAAAGTGTTCGAATATTAGTAAAAACTTAGTTCTTTCCGGTTTTGTATTACGATCAGGAAGACTATACTGTAGTTATTGACGCCTTTTATTGTTTCAGATTTTATGTTACGTCAGGGAAGGCTGTTTATCTTAAATGCCAACGTCTGACTATGTCCTGCAAATAAAACTACGAAATTTCGTGAAGAAAATAAGAAACTCACGGTAACGATAGGCAGTCTTTCTTCGGTTTGAGATATTTTTCCCAAAACGGAAAGCTGCTATAAAATTGTGCACCATAACCGTTTTTTATAATAGTAATGGAAAACGTCTCAAGAATTTCTCTTTCCTAAGAAAACGCAAACTAAAAGAATAAAATGTTACCTCTCTTCGTTTTTGATTCAGTTACTGAGTTGTAGTGTGTTTTTGTTTACAGTCCGTAGGAAAGATTTTTATACACGGGTATCTAACCTCGGCGGGATTATTTCATCGATAATCTTAATGCCCCGCTGAAAGGGCGTCTTGCTAATAAACCTTATTAAATCTACTTCTTAATTCTGTAAACACGCAAATGTGTTTTACCGAGGATTCGAACCCAAGTGCGGCGAAAGCTGTTTCTTCAACAAAATCCGTAAGCATAGGTCGACGTATTTGAGGTGATGCGCGTGCGGTCCGCGTTTAACAGTGCTGCAGATGTGTGTGACAGAGGCACAGTCGCCCGGGCGGAAATTGCCTGTCCGTATTTTATCTGCGGTCTTGAATTTCCCCAGGGCATGATGCGGCAGTTGGACGTGTGAGGTTTGTAACTAGATGTGTCGTCTCGAGCAGCTAGGAGATAGACTCGGCCAACGAGAAACAAACAGCAGGACATCACAAAGTGTTAACTGCATCTACACTATGTTAGCAGACCGAAGGAAAAGTATCATGCATATTAATTACCTATACTTCTTAAAGCACGAGAAAATATTGCAACAGGTGCATTTTATTTCACTGAGTATTATCAACCGCCATTTGAAAGGACTGCCAGACGAACACACGCCTAAGGAATAAACTGCTTCATAAACGGAATGAAAACTAATATTTCACTAAAAGTGTTGTACACGACTACATATAAAGCGAAATATCTTATAAAGACTGTAACTGAATATGGCTGAAAAACAAGGGTTGGAAGCTCTATAAGAAATAGAATTTAAAACATACGTACGCGTCTGAAAAGATACCACAATGTGTGGTATAGCGTACGTCTTGTAGGATAAGCTAAGTGAATAACTCACAAAATAGGTATGAATAATATTTTAGTTGGACTTTGATTTGCAATGATCACAGATTTGTCTTTATTATTATATTATTTCCCGGAAATATTGTTTCCTCTAGTATAATATGTAAAATATCGTGACGACGTAGCTGTAAGCACTTCAAATTTAACCAAACTGTTTGATATATTGCGTTAAAAACCTAAAAAAAACAACTATATTCGATACGTTTATAAAAAATTAATGTTTAAACCAGAAGTGTAATGCATAACAGGCAAAAAACTTTCAGAACACTCGGTACGGTAGGATATTGTAACACAAACACTTTCGCTATCGGCACCTATTTGTTATACTTAATGTTTTTTTTTTTTTTCACATATTGGACACCGTCATGCATAATATTTATAATTTCACCTATGTTTCACATATGTTTGATTTTTCGTAATTTTTATTATTTATAACTTTGCACTTTTCATATGATTATTAAAGTTAAATTTAGATATACGAATTCCAATAATTAATGTTTAATTGAAATAGATAGTAAGATTTTCTTTTGTTTGTATTTTAAATTAATAACGTAGTATTTTGCATTATTTTTTATCTCATATTTATTGTTAATGTTTCCGGGAATTATCTTGTATATTTTTTGGTTAACTACTACGAGACCCGTAACTCTATGGAATAGGGATGTGTCATTTTAGATCTTTAGTCAGTAAGCCTCGCGATTGGCTAACAGGTTCAAATCCTGTACTCCGACTGGCTGGAGAGCTCAGCATAGGGTTAGGACGCGCCACTAACTACGCTAGACGTAAGGCTAGGACGCTCGTCCTACAGTTGGATGCAGCGGAGGAATTTTAATTAGAGTTAAGGTGTTTTAGTTTCTAATAGCTTGCAATGGTTTTTTATTTGTGTTTTGCGTCGAGTTTGATAGAATAAGCACTCCGCAGATTTTTATTTTAAGCAGCTGTTTAGGAGTATAGGTAACTTGCTAGCCTGTGACGTCCGTGAGCCGTTGAGCCACGTAAAGCACTACCGCAACCAGATCTACATTTGTTTCCTACCTCCGTTCCTTCTACGAGTTACACCATCCTGGCTTCATCTACAACCTGGCATTTAACTACGGAGCTGATTTCATCAAGTTTCAAATATTATTTCATCTTGGACTTTGTTACGTTACGCCATGGACGTAGAACATTCCACGGACGCCATGTTGGCAAGGCGCCTAAATTAGCTTCAGCCATTTTTAACCATAATTTAACCTGAGATTGAAAGTCAAGTGTTTTACCGTATTGAGACAGTTACATTTTTTTCCTGAACTATTTTCAAGACATTTTATTTTTGAGTGAGCTACGTTAATTTCAAATGCATTAAGACAGACTGTTAATTCAGTGTCACGTTAGGATTCTGAATTATGACCGTTGCCCATGACTACTTCCTCACGGCAGCTTAGTTAAACACTATTTTCATTTTCTTGCTCATTGCCATCCAGGGACTTTTGATTTTTCTTTAATTATATTTTCCAGCTTATTTTAAACAGATATTTTGAATTTGCACATTTTGAATCTTTTGTATAAATAAGTTTAAGCTGGATTTGACATGCCTGTCACTTCTTCTGAATATGCACGTCTCATCAAATCCCTCCGCTACACATTTTCAGTTGCAATAATTAAACAAGTGTTTTAGTATGTGTGTAGTTGTGTACATTAAGTTTCTCAGCTGTATGTGTGGCAAATAATCGTTTGCCAGTAACGAAGGTGGTGTTGTCAAAGGTGAGTTTCTACGCATTTTACGTACTGGGTCCTAAACTGAGCACAGCCGAGCATAAACAGATTTCTTTGGAACAGTATTTATTTCATTTTATCCGCTTGCTGAATCACAAGTATTGCCAACACACATAATATTCTATTTTGTCATGTGGTGCATAAATTAAATGTCTGAATATTACACTGAGTTGGCCTAGGTTATGTTTTGCACATTTCAGAATAAAATGTGATCACTCCAACATATGGGCTATTATGATACTGTGTTTACACCAGAGGGCACTACATGTTACATAATTTTATGTGTGCCGAGCACCTCATTACACTGGTACAATATACCATTACTAATTATATTTAAAATAACCCCCACCCCCTCCCTTTACTACAAAATAGAAATCCGTGAGTGTACTAAAAATTTAATAATGTCAGAAGTAAGAATGCGTTAATGAATGTCTCACCGTCTGTCGTGTTCAAACACAACATGGAAGCGGTAGTATAGTATCTTCAATGCATTTTTAAAAAAGGGCCAAACAATTCATTGTAATTTTAAGAATTTTTTCGATGATCTGATAACTGGATTGTTAACAATTCCGTTTAATATAATATAATCTCTGATTTTGAATGATGTTTCTTACACGCCTTCGCCTTTCAGATACGTGAATGTACATATTTTGGGAAACATAACCCGTTTTCGTTAGGATTATTTGACTAATTCGTGGAAAATTTCGAAGTATTATTTAAATCCTGTGATGAGGAGAATTAAGTAATGCTATTACGTACGACCTGAATTACAATTTTATTGGCAAATATCGACTAAAAATTGTTTGCGACGCTAACTTTAAAGGTGTAAGTACAAGTTACATCAAACCCCAGACACTACGACTCAAGAAACCTACGTTTTGTATACCCCTTAAACATGGTGATCATAATCGAGTGTCGGCGGGTTTTCTCGGGAATATCCCATTTCCCCCGCATTTGTATTCAAGTGCTGCTGAATTCCCACCTCATTTCACCCTATAATAATAATAATTCTTATTATTAATATAAAACGTCTTTATTTTTTTGTGGCGAAGTTAAGGTATTATTACCTTCTCTTACACTTAACCACGTTACATAATAAAACTAAGACTTATTAAAAAAAAAAAAAGAAATAAAACAATGACACAACACTTAATGTTTACTATAAACTTAGAAAGAGACATACAAGAAATATATAAACGCAACTTACATAAAATAAAATAAACCTTAATTGTGAACTTACTCGATTAACACATACATACATACATAAAACCATATTCACACCTGATATGTATCTATATACATATAATTATACTATTTATAAAATTAAACTACAATATAACATCGACTATCAAAAGCACTAAAACTAAAATTTATTTTAAGGATTACTGAAGGACAGAAAATCACAGTATATATCTAATTAAACACGGGAGAAAGACAAAAATCAATTAATGTAAGACATTAAAAATTATAATATAAAGCGTCTAAAATTATCAGTTACCTAGAAATAATAAAATTAGACATTAATACGTCTACTCGCACACGCTCATTCACACATCTACATACATTAACTATACATGTAATTAATTAAACAGTAACATAAGCATCAGAAACATCACTACAGTCGCAGGAAGTAGAAAGACTTCGTTTTTAAGAGCCGATCAAATCAGTGGCCTTGGGGGACCGAGGAGTCTCATATAGGCTGTACGATAAACTTTGCCGTGCTATTGGTTTATTTTCCAACATGCTTCAAGTTCCTACACTGTCGTCATTCCCCTGCCTTGCCTCCCAATATCCTCTCTCACCACCTATTGTTCAGGTTAGCAAAAAACATTTAATATCAACATATTTCATTAAAATACTTTAAAACTTGAATAAGAATTCGTAAGTTAAAAAATTTAGGGTTGTAGGCAAATCATTATGCAGGATGATTCTCTATTAGACCGACAAACTTCGGAAGGTGATTGTTCATAAAAAAGTAAAAGGAAAACATATGTGACACTTTATACCTAAACCGAATATTAAGGGAGGTATGAGCCCTTACAAAAACGAGATTTTAAGCCGAATTTGTGCGAAATAACGGCTCTTACGTTGAAGGTCCCGATAACATACAATAATGTTCCGAGAGTTGTTATTGTATTGTACTTCGTTACCGATATTTTACCCAAATACGTGTTAAAACCTCGTTTTTTTTTATGGTCTCATACCTCCCTTAATATTCGATTTAGGTATAAAGTGTCATGCACGATTTCTTTTACTTTTTCATGAAGATTCACCTTCCGAAGTTTGTCGGTCTAATGCGAATCATTCTATATACTTTAAAATATATATAATTGTCCAGTTACAGATCAGGGAATTGATAACCTAGTTGTATATTAACTGCTCACCACTTGTGAATGCGTGTCATGCCCGTACTGGTGTAAATTGCACCATAAATAATCCTACCAGACGTACTTAACTATAATGAAATTTGTTTTTAACCTATAAATTATTTAGAAATAATGCCGTATAAATCAGGCTGCAAATATAGGAATTTTTAGTGTCGCTACGAGACAATGTTTGTAACACCCTACTCATCTGGTTTTTTTCGTGAGAAAATGTAAGAACACTACAATATATGTATAGGAAAATAATTTACGATTTACGCTTCCTTACTATACATTTATACTGAAATGGAACATTTGCGAATTATATCTTAGTGTATATAAAGAATATCACACTCTCTTAAGATGATAAATGACATCCATGTGATGAGGAGTCAAATAAGAAATTCTAATGCTCCGGATTTTTTCTGAGCATTTAGTTAAAGCTGCACTACGAATATTGCGTAAATTGCACGCGAGTCTGCTCAGGAGTTATATGGAGAAGAGTTTTAAGGTACCAAATTTAAATTACCCTGAAATTATATTAATTTAGAGTATTTTCGATTTTTGGAATAATCTTTGCCGTATTTTTCTTATTTGACGAAACAATGTCTTATACAACGAAAATTATCTTTCGAAATGTATATTAAATTTTGTGTAAGCAAATGTCGACATAATAAGTTATCGATATAACAAATTGGTCTAGTTTGAACTCACAATTGCTATTAAATTTCAAAGATAAAAAGTTAATGATATATTTAATACAGGCTATTTACGGTAAAGTGAACATTTTTGGGGCCCTAGGTAAGTTTATACTAACAGCCATTAGACCTATTTTTTTCTTCAACCACCTTTTCAAAGTAAATATTGCTATGTAAATAATATATTCCTTCGCACTCGGCAGTTAACGCCTAAGGCTATAATAAAATATATTTACTGACTGTTATTCCAAATGAGAGAGCTTTCAAAAGTGCTCACTTTACCTTCAATAGCCTAAATACGCATTACTGTTCATTGCTTACTTTCCAAAGAAAAGAAAGGCTAAAGAGATATACTTTTTTTTTTTGTGCATCTGGGTGTTTGAGGGCAAGTGCAGCGGGAAGAGAAGTGTTTGAAATGTTTTAATTACCTTTCCTCAGTAGCGTCCGGCGTAGTCTTCGAAGCAAGCAGCTGCGCTTAGGCTGAAATGTCTGACGTATGTGCGGCGAGCGTTTCCGGTGTGGGAAAGGAAGCTTGTCAGTGTGCCACTTCTAGGATTCGCGATGATCGTGTATCGGTGCAGTCAGCAGTATGCAGGTTAACTGCGATCAATGCTACGACTTCATTAAACCCGATTCAGAAGCAAATAATATACTTGGAAAGTAAAGGGTACAATGCTGGGAAAATTTTAAACTCCAACTTGATCACTGAGCTTTACGGAGTGCAGTGACGTGCTCTCACCAAACGTCACGCTGCACAGTTGTCACAGACTTACAATAATTGAGCAGTATATCTCAAAAGGCCTTCTGCTGTGGGGTCGTCATCCGTACGCATGCCATAGCGGGAGCTCGCTTGCTGCCTACTCACTATCTATGCACCGGGAAAGCACCTAGTGGCCATCAAGTGGAACAATTCGGTCCTCTCTTAGCTGTGGATGAACATTATCAATGTCGTGTGAGACTCCGGTATGGCTCAACTGAGCAACGAGGCTGCACCCAAGTGATTCAGAGCCAATTTGGGGAGATAGGGGAAAGAACACCAAGCATTTGTGATACCTGTAAGTAATACTGTAATGTCAGACATGTATTTGAATTTTTTTTTTGTATGTTAGTCTTTTGAATTTGGATGAATCTTTATGAAACATACTATAAATTGATTATCATAGAAGTTTTGTGTGGACTTTCCTAGATTTACTATAGGAATTTAGAAATTCATCTTACTTGGCATGCGTAGCAAAACCATACCATGCGATCTAGAGCATACTGGTGAAGTTAAAAATGGGAATATCATGTTCCATAAGTATAAGTCTAATTTATGGGAACAAAACGGCGTAAAGAGCATGTCTACTAGTTCCTCAGGAAAGAAACTTGATAGTAATATAGTTGTTATTACACTGCGTTTACAAGTATCACAAATGTCATCAGAAATACATCCAAATATTATAAATTCTCACAAATTACCATTTCCTTGCTAATATAAAATAATGAAAATATTAATCCACAGTGACTTGAAGATGTTTTTGAATGTTAATTTCATTGCGTTAATTAACGAGAAACAAAAAGAGAAAGGGACATTTTGTATGTCATGTGGTTTATAGTTTGTACTGCATTTTTTCCGACAAAGTTTCATCAACACTGGCTTCATATCAATGAAATTATTTCACGTATGTTACATTAATCAACTTAGGTCGTAATCCAAACTTTGAGAAAAGTGGATAAAACAACTCATGCTATAACAGGTTGTACTTGTAAACAAATTTACGATGATATCAGTTCTTTTGCATTTAAAGTAAGCACAAGTATGGGAAATAAATAACATATCTGGACTCTGACTCAAATACAAAGAAAATGCACAACATACTTAAAACTGTACTATTCTTGAGACTAAAAAAGTAGATCTATTCATTTTTTTTTACAGCTATACACTTCGATTTGATGTACGCCAAAAATATTTGCTGCGTGGCGAAGGGAATAAAAGCAAAATTCCAATCATCTTACATTAACGCCTTAAAAGAGTTGCTGATTGTATTGGGATCGTTGTCGGTTCTTTGTTTGCAAGAAACGTCTTATCTACAACGTATTTTATTCTCGCTCGTTTTACAGAGGAATTCAAAGTAAACTTTTACTCCAAAATCTTTTAAACACATGGACTAGCCAAGCGAGCACATTGCAACTACATGAGTTCATCCATACACAAAGAATTCTGCGCAAAATTATTTTCATTTAAAACAACTGGGGACACTACCAGAGCAAGAAGAGCTGGTCTGTAACCTCAAAGAAATGTATGAACCTGTGTGTGACGTTTTGTCAGAGCTGAAATACGCAGTGAGCGGGTAAGTCTGTGCTACGTAATGTTCGTACACACATATTCTACAGGCGACAAAAGTCTAGAGACAGAACTGGTCAAAGGAAAGTGCCGACGATACGGAAGCAATCCTGTGAAATCTGTTTTATACGTGAGTGAGCATTATCCTGTTGAAAAAATGGGGTGTGACTGTGTTGGGGGACACAGCCGTTTGTTTTGCGAGAATATGTATTTTTGGACGCGTTCGGATGCCTTGATTTTTTTTTTTTTTTTTTTTTTACGTTCCCGGCACCGCTTCACTCGATCATATGGGGTTTTATGGGTACCACTGGATTGCTTTTGAGATGCTTATTCCAACCGCATACTATTTTTCTGTATTTCGACCGGGCTTTTTGACGAGAATAGACCGAAATTTTGTTCAGTTTTCTTAATTTTTTACATTAAACTCATACAATTTCACAATAACCACGCCACACAAATGTTTTTATACACGCGATCGATTGATATTGACGAGAGCTGTCAATTGAAACTGAAACGACCGTCGTAGCTTCTCCTAGTCAGAAGTTATACTACGCGGAAGTTATGGGATGCGGCGAAACGAACTAAAAAATGCGGCCCCCCACCCTTCCCCCCCCCCCCCATCAACCAAGCGAGATGCTTCGCATTCCTCACTCAACGTAACATATTCGTTGATCCTTTGGCAATCGAGTGGTGTAATTTAATTTTGAATGTAGACGATAGATTTGCAGCTGCAATGCCAAACTGTATCCCCCGATTTTGTTATCATCGGATTTTCTGGATTGCCTCCCACTATGGTTGCAAATTTAAAGACGTATTCACGTCGAAATTGTCCGTCAGAGCTTCCCGTGTGTGTTTGTGCCCTCGTATTCCCACTACCTTAATATCGTCGCACGCTGCAGAATTCGATCCCGACGTTCCATGGTAGCCGGTATTTAGACGTCAAAACAGTGGCGTGTGGTGAACTGTTGCAAGATAAGCTGGGGTTAACTCTGTGTTGTACACTGTTGCTTGCTAGTTTACACTTCCACAACTTAAACGTACTTTGGCAACTGACACCACAGGACGTGTGTAATGGGCCCCTTGCCGTTCGCTTGTGAGTGGTCAGAATGCTTTCAGTTCCACTAGGCTGCACGGTGGTCACTGGCTCCTGCTGCGTGAGTCAAGAATGCACAGACATGAGAAAGCACTGGCTTATCTTGCAACAGTTCACCACACGCCACTGGGAACAACCACCCTGCTTCCTGTAGTCCTACGAATTTCCTTCTCTCAAGCTCTGTAAGTTGTTCATTCCTGAGTAGACGACGTTCACTGAGGCATGTTAGCTAATCAATGGCGTTTACCCCACAAGGGCACTTATTATACTACATAGAGATTCGTTCTATCGCTATTCGCTTTAACCTGGTTTAAGAGATGTTAACGTGCCCTGGTGGCAGTTGTACGCGTCCAGTAACAGCGAAATACAATTCACTTTTTCTGGCTCTTTGGTAGTGCCATGTATAAAAATTTGCCCTTTGTTGACGCTTCGTTCTAGATGCCATTTTTTAAATGGCTATGAGGTTACTCTGTATTAACTTACGTTTCCTCTTACCGAAACAATCAAATCCATTAACCAAAGTTAGCACAAGGTTGTTTTTGTGATCGCTATAAACATTTATTGATAAATATATAATCCTCACTGTTGAATGATGCGATCTGAAAATATTCTTTAATACTTAAATTCAATAAATTCTGATACGAGTCCCGCCACATTTTCTAAGGAAATGTTTCTTTGGAAAGACCCTTTAACTTTTGGTAATTAAAAATTTAATTTAAAAAATCGTGGTTGTATACTTTATTATCATTTTCAAGACCACTAAACTAATTCATCTTACTTTGATATCAAGTCAGTGTATCTATTTCAGTACAGAATTGAAAGGAATGAAACACGACGTTTTAAAAGAATTGTTTATCATTTAATATTATTTAAAATATCTTATTTTTCTTCTCAATAATATAATAAAAATTATTTCTGTCTTAGTTTTCGGACAGTCACTCGGATTTTTTTAAATTTATTAAATAATTTATGTGTAGTGTGATCTTTTCACGACTCACAGGTATATTCAATATTATGGCCCTTGTGAACATTCTGGCGTCTGACAAACAAAAATAATAAACAGAATCTAAGTCACCAGCCAAGATACCATTGTTTCTTGAAGGACTTTATATTTTATACTGAGAGTAGTGAACAAACTCGCCTTATAAATAACGCTATAGCCGAGACCATACGACAAGCAGAAACTTATTGTGTTACTGTCGATTGGTTTTATCGTCACACCGTCATATGCGTTGTTCAGTCTGGAGTAATACTGGACATGACAGCATTTGATTGAATGTACGTCACAGCGTGTTGCGAAAATGCCTGCAGAGGATTGAACGTATTTATTATCCCATGGTACAATCAATCAACCTGCGAGGGTTCAGGTGATGTTATAGAAATTCGCCCAAAACGTGGAGTTCCTCCTTTCCTTGGATTATTGCATGTCACTGTAAGGGCGCCTAGGAGGACGGTCATCTGTCTCATTTTACCGCACAGCGGATTGCCTTCCACCACAGGCGCGACTGGTCAATCTATACATAGTTGAAAAAAAAAAAAGACCCGGCCTCATATGTCTGTGTTTTCAGATATGGCTTCTAAATTACTTGATGGATTTTGATAAGGTTTTCACCACCATTTAGAGAATTTCTTGAGGAAGATTTAAGTATACAATACATTTATCTTAATTCTAAGAATAGCAGAGAAATGTCGAGGTTTTCTAATCAAGTCAAAAAAAGGCGCTTTTCGGGCGTTTACATGACTTCGCTGACGAAACCAAAAGAGATATACCAAATTAAAGTGCTACAGAATTTAAGATCTCAAAAAGGCCTACAAAAACTGCCGCAATAGCATACGTTTATCTTTTAAGGATGACCCACAGTAACAATTCTTGTCTTTTAAATTTTGATAAAAATAGAACTTTTTGAACAACACAGTATTAATACTTATCAAATTGAATATATTAGTCACACTATGTCATTTCCGTATCTAGCATAGATTTATTAATTACGCGCAACATAATAATTACAGCGGTCGAGCGAACTGATGAGGAAAAAAATTGACATCACATTGCTCATGCGACCGGCTATATATATGTAAATCGCACCCGAGCGAGGCCAGGGCGGGTCGCTTTTGTCCTCTAAATAACACTTGCAGGTAGTGTTATGCGTTGGGAACTTTTAAATGGGCGAACCCGTTTTACGCACTAAGAAGTTGAACTTCCTTTCTTTCCTTTATATAAAGAACTTTACTAACTTCATGCCACTTTTTAAAACCTCATACGCCTATGATTTATTTTTTATTTGCTAGTCACTAGAGAACCCTAGTGTAAATTGGACTAGAGAACTTGAAAGTTATCTCCACTTTCCATAAGCGTATGTAAATTCTAGAACGGTATCCATGGAGATACGTAGGACATATGTAGCACGTTATCCATGTACTTAACCCTTACACATCTTCTTAGCATGCATCTTTCATTCAGTATTGACTGAGTAGCAGGCATGTAAATATGCGAACATTAATAGAAACAACTACCAAACACTGAGAGCTATGAGTAGCTACTGTCTTCTTGTTGTAGAACATAATGTAGCCGAAACTCGTCATCTGATAAGTCCTGTTTACAGCAAAAAGTAAACGAGGATGCGCAGGAAGTTTAAAAAGGGAGCAACAACATCCACGTTGAGGGCGGCCAAGGTTGGAAGACTGCGAAGATGGAAGACATCGTTCAACAAGTGAATCAAGCAATTCTGTGGAATTAGGTGCATGTTTGCGGTTACCCAGCTGCCTGCTAAAGATACCAAGTATCAGTTCCATAATCCACATGACAAGTATTTCAAATTTATTTGACAAATAGCCTTATTGATAGTTACTTTCAAACACGGTTCAATAAAGAGTATTAACTGTTGTAGCAATATTTTAACAGTGTTTATTTCAACAGAATTTTTACATATACAAAACTATGATATATCTCTTAAAGCAGTGTACACTTTAAAATTGTAGCGGTAAAAAGACTGACAAAAACACAGCAGAAACATTATTGTTATATAGGCTACAGAGTAATTAAGTATTCAATTTTATCTACAAAATTACTGGTGATCTTTATTCTTTATTTCATTTTGTGTAATCTGGCTCTCTTGCGGTAAGGCTGTAATTAATATTTATTATCATTTGCAATATTCTAAAAGTTGATAGCTGAAAGTTAATAAAATGTATTTTATTCTTTCTTAAATATTAAATACTAGTAGTTATTTATTCATCCATTTAGCAAAAGATTTACTACCATATATAAATTAATACATGGAACACGATAATTCAATTGTCAGTTTTTGCATGCCAGCTTATGTGCTTTATTTGTCACAGGAAGAATGTAGTTCGTTTGGTCGGTCGGTTGATAATATTCACTGTATAAATTTCAACGTCAAATTTTTTCACGAAATATTAGATGTTTCTTAAGTAGTATCTTAGTTATAATGAATGTGGCACTAAATCACGACGAATATAGTGTCGGTCGTTGTAGAAACCGTTTATTAACCAAAATCTAATTGCTTGGTAACGATAACCCGTTAATTGTGTTATATTATTCCACGTAATCTATAATGCACTGCAGTTTGAACGTTCGATTACGTAGATAAACGGTAACGATAATGGGGTTGAGTATAAAGCTCGGAAATGTTGTGGTAGCACAAAATTAAGGAATAAACAGCGCGTTTATTAAATCAAAAAAAGATAAAAATTTCATTTACAATGGAAGTCAAAAACAGTGTCGGTAAACGACTGTATTAAGCTGATAGATTTTTCAAATCAGCCTTTTTCAACTTAACACAAATTTCCAATAGTTAATAAATAAGTAAATTTATTGTACTTGATTCACTGTAGTCAGCCATTTATGTGTGCCATTTTTTAAACTTTATTAAAATTTCATTTTGATGTGTAGTTGTATGAGCTTTTCACGTAAAAATTTGTACAAGATCACGTTGGAAATATTTACGGAAACCTGGAGCTATCTTGCCTGGGGTGCGTATTAGCAACAACTTCACTTTTAGTAAGTTGAAAATATTTTATGCCATGCCGTCTGCATGCTGAGAGATTATGCAAGTTGGATTAATGCTTAAGATGGAGAATATTTTAAATTGCGAATGACAATAATTATCTCGGAGATTTCCCATATTGGTGCTTGGGCTCTGATGTCATCGAATCAAAACACTAAGGCATATATAAAGCTCACGAGACCACGTAAGGCGTAAGCAAGTAACTCTAAAGTATTTAATTTCAATTTTTCTTAAAAACAATTTTGCATGTGGTGTTTATCCAAAGTTGAAAAAGAACTGCAGAAAGTTAAAGTAAATTTGAAATTTATATTCCTATTTTTAATAACGGCGAACACTGACTCAAAGAGGAACTCATTTGCAATTATTAAGATTCTTGAAATTAATTCAGTTTTCTCAAGCATCATTTCGATAACTACTCGCCCAAAATGTAAAACATAAAGTACATTTCTGAAACTCTTTTTCTTGATGAAATTAATTTTTTTCTAATAATGAATGTTTACTATGTACGAAAGAGAGCAGATAACTTGTGGGGCTCAGAAGAATGAAGATCAACAGTAATTCACTATTCTCTTGATAGCATCATTAGTAATTAGTTACAGCAAGTATTAGTTTAATAGGTTACAATTTGCAATATAGCACTGTCGCACGTGTTCAAGTACAATTTGAAACACCGCATATTTATTTACAGTCACAATATGGACAAGTTCACAGATTTTTTTCACTGTAAAGTTGAAAACTTTATCACTGTCAGTTCATGAATCCCCTGCAGACATGTTTAAATAATGCAGTAAATAATTGAATTTAAAACCATCACTACAAATAAATTAATGTGCACTTATATTTTTAAAAAGGAATACAAACAACTTTCCTCAGCTTGGGGAGTAACTTGTAAATATTCATTTCGAGTTTCGCTTTAGTGTTTATGTTTATGGAGATTAAATATACGTTTGGGGAATCAACTTAAGACGATTTAAGATTACCAAACAGTTATTATGGCAGTTTAAGCGACCAGGACCGGTTAACAAACAACTGGTTTATCGCCACTAGACACTGTGCTCCAAAGTATGATCAAGTTGAGTTACGAATCACAGGTATTTCGGAGAAACGTCTCGTTTGAAGATACGAAGCGTGTCGTGTGCAGCGAAGCCACTCACAGCGAGCTCCGGTCTTTTCAGAGAATAAAGATTGATCGTTTCTTTAAGGCGAGTTGATACAAGCGCGAACCCGGGACAGAAACACTCGCAGGAAGGGCTCGCACACAATATGAATAGTCATTGGGCATGATATAATTGTATAGGCTGTTCACGGTAAAATGAGCACATTTGAAAGTCCTGCTTAAGATCTACTTGTATGCACGCTATGTATTCTTCCGCATCATGTAAAATTAACATATCTCTGGGCATCATCACTTTATTCATGCGTCGGTGAAGTAGAATTGTGAAATTTTTAGGAAAGTAAATATTATACATATCTGTTCATTTCCACATTTTGATGCATAAAAAAAAAAAAAACAGAAAGCTAACTAAATAATTTACGTTAGAACGAACGGTTACCTAACACATTTCATTCGACGTTAAGATATGGAACTATTTTCCATCCATTGTTACCAATTTTACTGGGAAAATGTTTCTCAGTGCATCCGTTAAAATATATGCGTTCAGGAGCGGTGACATTTTTGTAAGGTTCATTTCAAAAGTGCTCACTTTATCGTGAACGGCCTTTAACAGAGGCCTTCCACAATGGACAGCACAAACACAGGAAGCGGTGTCGTCGTGCACAATGTTGCTTTGGACGGGTTTGTGACGCACAGGGGCAGAGCAATAGATTTTAAGGTGTCGAGACAGGCAAATATCGCTCACCCACAGCCTAGGAATATAAAAAGAACACATATTTGCACGTAATATTTATTTAATTGTGCTTATTTTTATGCCACGAAGATGAACCACCTCTGGCTGTAACTGGTTTACCATTATTGAATACTTATATTTTTGCTTAAAAAATGAACTATGAGATAACTCCATGCAACTTCGACCAGTAGTAATTTGTTGTGTTAGCAACAAAATTGATATTTATAGTAGGCCTATAACTTGGCGGCCAATTACATTTGATCTAATTTTCGTTTATACACAATGAAGTATCCGGCACAAATGTAACTTATCTGCGCTTCTTATCACTTCACAATCTTATATTACGGACACGTGGTAGTATACACTAAGTGCTTGGCGCTGTTGAGGTTTACGCGTAACTTATATAAAAAATGTTCCCTGGAATTAAACCATGCGCTGTTCAAGATAAACTGGGCGGCACTCTTGAAAGCCATGCTGAAGATATACTTGTATGTTTATAATGTATTCTTCCGCCATTTGTAAAATTGACAATTACAGCGTATTGATCACATTATTCGCGCGTCGGTCAAGGGAAAATATAACATTATTACAAAAGTGAATATTTTACAAATTTTCTAATCTTATTATTGAATTCATTAAAAACAGAAATCCAGATAAATCATATTGGTATTTACAACAATTTATTTAACACTTTTGATTCGACGTGGAGAAATTAAACTACTTTGTATTCTTCATGGTCAGCTATAATGGTCACACGACAGTCGGTGTGGCCGATAAAATACTTGTAGGCTGGCGCAGTGACATTTTCAAAGGTTTTTTTTTTCTTTTCAAAATTGCTTAGTAAAGTGTGTACAGGAACTGATCATGGCATCTGTAAATCTATACATAGTATAAAATAAAGTCGCCCGGTCGCGTATGTATGTGTATTCGTATAAAGCTTCTAAACTACTTAATTGATTTTGATGTGGTTTACGCCATCATTTAGAGAATTTCTTGGGGAAAGTTTAGGTGTATAGTATATTAATATTTAATGTATGGATGCTAGAGAAATATCGACATTTTCTAATCAAGTAGGAAAAAGCCACTTTTCGGGAGCTTATATGGCTTACACTGACTAAATCATAAGAGATACGTCAAATCAACGTTCTACAGAGTTGTAGATCTCAAAAATATCTACAAAAAATGCGCGACAGCATATGTTTATCTTTTAATGATGACCTACACTAACAATTTTTGTCTTTTTAAAAATAGGGGTTGACTTACGAAGACTTTTGAACAACACAGTATTAATCATATGTTAGTTACCTTAAGCATTAGTGTATATACTCGCTACAAACCTAAACAACCCCATATTTGTAGATCGCTCTTGAGCGAGGCCGGAGCGGATCGCTAGTGCTCAATAAATAGTGAACTATACCCAGAAACAGTGCCCCATATTGCTGCACCCCTGGCGACACGAGTGACATGTTATTGGACGTCAACTCGACTCGGTGTTCGTGGAGAGGTGTATGAGCGAGAATTGTAGAAGGCCGGCCTCACACCGTACATTATAAATAGTACTGAACAGGGGGCGAAGATGTTACCTAAATTCTCTTGTTATAGATTGCAGTACGTTGATTCGACCGAGTAGACTCCGATCGTGGATCAGTTTAACGGGAATAAAACATTCGCAAGATATTGCCCTTTATACACTATCTACCAAAAAGTAATTGGGCACCCGTTAAGATAGGTAGTTCAGTATGTCAGTTGACTTGTGTTTCGCGGCCTTCGGCGTAGGACCGCTGGTGGTTGTCCGTGGTAGCATGAACACAGAGGCCTATTGCAACATTCTGGATAATGAAATGCTCCCAACATTGTGGCATTTTTACGGAATGGACTCGTGTTACTTACAGGATGATAATGCTAGATGCCATGTTTCGAGGGCTGCTATGCAGTGGTACGCCGACAACAATGTTCGCCTATTGGACTGGCCCGCCCAGAGCCCCGACCTCAACCCTATAGAACATCTATGGGACGAATTGGATCGCCGGGTGAGGGCTCGTCAGGCGCGGCCAAAATCTATTGCTCAACTCATGGAATGGCGACGAATCCCTGTGGATGTCCTGCAAACACTCGTAGAGAGCATGCCAGACAGGGAACCTGCTGTTATAGCCGCAAGAGGT
Source organism: Dryococelus australis (assembly GCA_029891345.1). Taxonomy (NCBI): domain Eukaryota; kingdom Metazoa; phylum Arthropoda; class Insecta; order Phasmatodea; family Phasmatidae; genus Dryococelus; species Dryococelus australis. Next base: position 71,573,531 of record CM056996.1, read on the forward strand.
GGTCCTACGAGATTCTAACGGTGTGACAACCACCCGAGCAAGCATTGTGGACAGGTGCCCAATTACTTTTTGGTAGATAGCGTATTTCTGAAAGAGATAATTAAACGCACCACAGTGGTGTACCAGGGGTAGGCGGACTATTCGACTCTCATGCGAAGAGAAGAAGCGAGCGTATATTCTCACTAGGATAAAATTATTTCAGTTTTATGCACTAGCCTACTGAACCGTCAAACATAGGTGCTCCAACCTGACTTTTTTTAAATCAAACGTTTTCGTCTGTTTACAAAAACAATAATGCACGTGACTAAAATGTATACTACTTGAATTAAAATATGGTCAGAGACTTCAAAAATGACACCGCGTGATCTCGAAGACCAGGAGGCAAAACTGCATATCATTGTAGTTATTCGGAATTTTATCATTGCCTGCTCATGATTACTTCCAACTTTTCTGAAGCCCTGCTTATGTTCTGCTTCCAGGATATTCATCAGCCTCACGCAAACAAAGCTTAACCGAGTCTGGAAAATTACACGAAACGGAAAATACACCGTATTCGCACGCACTCACTGTAATAATATTTTGGACAAGAACTATTTTTTAACAAGCATTAACAACATAACTATTTTTTCACTTAATTTAATTCATATCAATAATAAACAAATCATTATATTTCAGAGATAAAATAAAACTAAAACGATAATTTAAACAAAAATAAGCTACTTTAATTTAAACAGATGTATGAAACGCTTGTAATATATGGCATATTAAGGGAACAACTAAACACGTCAAACATGGGGTGAAGTTTCAAACGTTCGATTCGAAAAGTGTGAAGAAACCGCGAATGGACTATAATCCATTCACAGTTTCTCCACACTTTTTTCAATCAAACCTTTAAAAAATCATTCCAATTATGGCGTGTTTGGTTGTTCCCTAAATATGTCGTGTGTCTCAAGCGTGTTACACTTGTGCCAACATAAAAGTGCCATATTTTTAATGACTGGAACTTTCATTTATATTCTATCCATAAATTATAAACATTTTATTTATAAACAATATGAATAAGAACAATGAGAAGCAGGTGTGCTGGTATTTCCTAGTAAGAAATAGTTGTAATGGAAAGTATCACTACACTGTACGCGAACGAACGCGATGCGTTATTCCTTGAGGCGCAGTTTTCTATACTTTGTTGGGCTTTGTTTGCACGAGACGGAGCAATATCCTGGATATAGAATTTTTGCAGGGCTTCAGGAAAGTTTGAAGTAACCGTGAATGTACTATATACCGCGCTACGGTTAATTCCACTCACGTTAGGAACAAAATGAGATTTCTTACGGGAGAGTTTGGCATAGGGAAAATTCCCACCACTAGATGCGCGGTTTTCCAAAAGGTCACTTTTAATTATAATTTTAATCAATGTGCATGATAAAAGAGAAAGATTTTACTTAGTTACGAAGTTATTTAAATTTGTTATTATTATTGGATAACGTAGGAAATAGACAGTCTGGTACCCATGCGACATTAGCGCTTAACTAGTGGCGAAAAATTTTGGTTGCCAAACTTTTAATATTGATCTTCCCAACCTGTAAAGGCTGTTCACGATAAAGTGAGCACTTTAGAAACGAATCTTAGAAACATTCACTGCCCTGGATGCATATATTTTAATGGGCGTACTGAGGAACATTCGCCCAGTGAAATTGATAACGATGGATGGAAAGTAGTTCCATATTCTAACGTGGAATAAAACGTGTTAGGTAACCATTTATGAAGATTTAAAATAATTGCTTCCGCTGTCTGCTTTTTTAATGCATCGAAGTGTAAAAATTTACATATTTGTAAAGTATTTACTTTCTTAATAGTTTCAGTGTTTTATTTGACGGACGCATTAATAAAGTGGGGCGGCTCATTGCAATGTTAATTTTACATAAGACGGGGTATACACAATGTGTATACAAGTAGATCTTAAGCAGGGCTTTCAAAAGTGCTCATTTTACCGTGAACAGCCTTTAGTAGCAAGTAACCTTACCTGCGCGACGGCTTGCGATGGTTGTACTTGTCTGTCAACACAACGGAGTGGCCGGTAGAAGGAAACTGTTGAGCCCTTGTCACACTGTAAAATTTTTGCCTTCAACTTTATTTGACAGTAAAATTTGAAGACAAAATATGGCCATAAATTTTTTCCTTTCAACAAATTTTGTCAGATAATCTTGAATGTGGTTGTAAATGTGGTACACTGTCAGATTTTTTACTGGGAGAATCTAACTCGAATTATTATTTCAAAATTATTTTCATAGTGTGATATTGCTGTGGTTTTTCCATGCATTCCATTACAGGAAGAATACAAGGAATGGAATAATTAATTTTCGCTTATTTACTCAAATTAAAATTTTGTTTAGCAGAGATGTTTCCTGCACGATTAACTCTAATGCCTCTGTGTTCATCAAATTCACTTATAATAGCATTCATGCTCTCGCAGTTTCTACATGGATTAGTTATCTTCATAAATTATTTCGTTTCCAGCAATTGTTCGTTATTTTAAGGTTTCTTGAAATCATTTTTTTTTTTTTCGTTCACGATTCTGATTGGCTGAGACTGTCAAACATCAAAGAAATTTAAGAACACGTCCAATCTTCAAATGTTTAATGGAAACTGATGCCATCCAACTGTTTCATACAAATATGATGGCGTTTATGACGTTTCAATGACGACACAATTGTCCGAACTTATTGGAAGCAGTTTGAAGAAAAAATTTGATAGTGTGACAGGGGCTTTAAAGGATGTTCAGGGAAAAGTAAGTACTTTTGAAATCAACCTTACAAAAAAGTCACTGCCCTTGCTTGCATATATTATAATGGACGCACTGAGTTGCATACGCCCTGTAAAGTTGTTAATGATGGATGGAAAATAGTTCCATAAGTTAACATCGAATTAAAAGTGCTAGGTAACCATTTGTGATTACTTAAATTATTTCTTTCGCTTTATTTTTTTTTTTTATGTATCGAAGCGTAAAAAAGAGCAGATTCTTTTTTTTTATATATATATTTACCTTTGTAATCATTTCACTGTTTCACTTGACCGACGAATGAATAAAATGATGAGGTTCACGACAATGTTAATTTTAAATAAGGCGGAAGAATACACAACGTGCATACAAGTAGATCATAAGGAGGGCTCTCAAAAGTGCTCAGTTTACCGTGAGTAGCCTATAGAATGAGCGAGTGAAGAGTTTTGGGTGGATATTAACAGCAAGGTTTGTGAGCCGATGAGGGTGAATGAAATGAATATGGAGTGGTGCCGGAATGGAGGGGCGGGGGAAACGGGAGATCCCCGAGAAAACCCGCCGACCAACGGCATCGTACGGCACGATTCACACATACGAAAATCCGATGACCCGGCCGGGTAGTGAACCCGGTTCGCCTCGGTGGGAGCCTATAGAGAGATGTGTGATCTGAGCTGAGGGGAGAACTGTCCCAGTGCGCGGTAGAAGTGGGTGGAGGAGGAGTAGGAAACTCAGACGCTGTCGCGGGCGGGCTTGCGCCGGGGCCCCAACCCCAGGCGCCGCATGGCAATGGCCGGAGCGCCGTCTGCCAGGTATCAGACGTAGGTGCTGTGCACCTCGGTCTGAGACACGGGCGCCCACTTGGCGAGCGCCCGGCGAGGCCGGAAGAGTTGGCGGAAGGCGGCGCGGAACTGCCGACTCATGAGGCAGTAGAGCAGGAAGTTGATGGCGCCATTGAGCAGCGCCAGCACGTCCATGAGCTCGCCGAAGCGGTGGTAGCAGTTGTGGAAGAAGCAGCGGCCTAGGATGCCGCTCAGCAGCCCCAGCACTCCCTGCGGCAGCTCCGTCAGCAGGAAGAGCAGCAGGACCGCCACCAGCATGCGGATCGTGCGGTGGCTCCTCATCTCGGACTTGTACAGCTGCAGCTTCTCCGAGTCTGGACCCGGCGCGTCGTTGCCCCCTGCAACAGACCCACCGACAAGCTTACTTACTCTATAGTCAACTCATGGTTACTTCAGACGTTCATGAAGCACTAACGACGATCTACTCCCAAAACACTCCCCCCACTTCATTCATACAAGGCTTTACTGAGTCTATAAGTTTACACCCAAGTGACCATCATTGCATTCAAGCGCACTCGGTGTAATTACAATTTTGGAAAATAACTATTTCTTACTACGCATTAATAAACACACTTTTATTCTCTTTGTTTTTATTCATATGGATTATTTAAAAGTTATATAATTTAACTATATCATGTAAGCAATAGTTTAATAAACTAAAAGTAAGGTAGTTTAATGTTAAAATTTAAAGCGATTGAGACACGATACTTATTTAGCAAACAATCAATCACGTAAAAAAAGGGGAGATTTTTCAATGGTTTGATAAAAAAATTATGGAGATACTGAGAACAGACTATATAGAGACATATATATGTTAAATCTGTTGATGTGCGTCACTAAGTCGTACACAGAAAAAGAAATGATGGGACTTGAAATATTGACACGAAATTTTCTAACCTTCAAATTGTTTTCTAATCTCTTTTCTGTTTCAGGCTCATTCAGATAAATGTCTGATCTAGTGCGGCATACTGTATACGGGACTCATTTTCCTTTTATCTTGCAGGCCAGCAAATTTTTTCAAGTTCTTGAAAGGCTCATTTTCGGCTTTTAAGCAGGAAACGAGGTTTATCGGATTCTGTGGCCGCGCAGCTCTCGAAAGACATATGTATTTTTGATGTTACTAGCCACGTACCGACAAGATGTGCTAGGCGAATTTTCCCTTACCCCGCAGCGACGTGGTTTGCTGTTTAGGCCCCGTGGTATGTTTCGGGGAACCGTGCTGTAGAGGGCGAGAGATGGCGGAGATATTCAGCTGGCTTTGGTCAGCAGTTCTGGAGACAGCAAAATGCATGGCATGCTTCAGTGGCGGGGGAGGAGGTGGTATAGGCTAGGCGCATACTGGTAAACATGTGAAGTTGCACACTGTTTGAAGCCTGGGGTTGGTAGGACAGACAGCCATAAAATGGCCACCCGAAGTGTTTTCAGATGCTGGACGTCGGTTTGCGATCAAAAGTTTGTATTTGTATGTTTCCCACGCAGATATAAAAACTTGATTCACGTTAGTATGTAGTTGGGACATAAGCGATAGTGAACATAGGACCATCATAGCAGTACGGCCCTCCAGGTCTTCTTCTATTCTGTAATCCTTGTACCAAGTTCTTCTATCCTCTAAATGTTTGAGGAGTCAGTGTTCCCCTATAACTGTACCTAATATCCTTTTGCTGTGCTAGGAGGCATGTACCCAGAATGGCAGGTGTTGTGTAAATTAATTATACTATTACCTTTATACTTTGTCACTATTACCTCCTGGGTATAATAGCATTGCCCACTGCCAGCACGAGTCCTTTCTCTCCGTGACCTGGTAACGGGAAAACCACTGATACGGGTTTAGAGGCCACCCCGTGCTCCTCCTCCTTTTCCATGGCACTTGTGTATTTACCTGAGGCCCGGCAAGTCAGTGACCGTTCGCGCCAAGTCCTCCGGATACTACCGGCTCACACCGATTGCAACCCGCCTCACCTCTCTTCCATTACCATGTCATGTTGTTCTTCACTAAAACCATTACTTTGGGCCCCAACGACCCAACCGTAAAGGAGTCGACCAGCCAACCACCATGCCAGACCATTACTAACTGCCGTAATAAGCCTTTCCTGAAGGCACATACCCATATCTAGCCCGACTGACCAAGGCATGGCATGGGGAACGCCCGGGTCGGGTTTACATGATCATGTAGAGTGCCTACAAAGTTTATGAGGTGAGAATCCTCTGTAGTTCGGCCGATAAATATTTTATTGAATATGAGTTCCTGCGATAAATGTTATTATTTGCTTAGCTTTGTTTACTTACAATTGAATTATTCCATACTTACATTGATTTCTAAAAGTTAACCTCGTTGCTTTATTTTGAAAATTTTGTTTTTATATTTTCACACGTTGTATAATTAATTTTGACTGAAATGTGGCTATTCTAACCTGGATGCAGCAGTTATTCCTAGGTACTATTTTGTTTATATATTCTCAACCCAATGTGGATTTAATTACTTTTTATTTCAATAGTTCTTCCTCACGCAGAAAAATACTTATGACCCAATTATGGTTTGCAGTCGGGTGCCAAGCAGACGAAAAGTTGGCCAACAGCTGATATGAACCCTACACTACTGCTCGTTCTGGAGTGGCACCAGTTAACTAGCCGTACTCTGTCTATAACTGGCCCAGGTTTGACGAACACAAATGGTCCACGCATGGTCCGTATGTTTACAAGAGCAATGGTCCATCGACGTAACACTTCACAGCAATCAGATGGCCTATTATATTGATGGCCTAAAATATTATGCTTATGAAGAAGGGAGGGGGGAGCGTGTACTCGCTCTCCTTGCAGTGACAGTCCATCATGCTAACCGTTACTCCACCATGTACTCTTATGTTAAGTCTAGGTATAAGCTGTTCACGGTAAAGTGAGCACTTTTGAGGCCCTAGCTACTTTTTCCTTTCAGGCATTTTTTTCCGTTAAACGCATTTTTATACAAATATTTCCGTGTAAGTGATAAACACAGTGTGTACATTCACTGAACTCGAAAGTTAACGTCTAAGGCTACAATAAAATATATTTAGTGGCTATTATTCCAAATTAAAGTGTTTTAAAACTGGCCACTTTACCGTGAATAGTCTATAATTGAGAATATATTCGGGCTTAAAAAATAAACGAACATAAAAATAATATATATCATGCCAGTTATTCCATAGTCTTAATATTAGTTTTTGGCTTGTCCTTCTCGAGTGAAATAGCCATGAACAATTGTGGAAGTATTCAACTTAAAAACCTTATTTAATTCACATATTTTAATTATAAAAATCATTTCACTTGAAATAATAAAGGTAAGCATAATCAATATTTTCGGAAATAATATCTTTAAGACATTTTTAAACCTTATATCTTAGATCAGAGTCACAAATCAAAAACCAGTAAAGATGATGTCTCAAAAATTGACCAACTTCGTAAGCTTTTCAGCTTTTATAGCAGCGATGCGACTAACTAGCCTCTATACATAAAAGCAAGCGTGTTAAAAGGCAAAAACATAAAATTTACTATCGTATAAAGAGATATTGTAAAATCAGTACCATGTAAGCTCAAGGCGAAAAGGCAGAGGTTAGTGTCTGAAAAATATTCGTGCCTGTAATATACACATTGTACAGTAATTAGCACTGTATGGGTAATAGTGATGCACGTCATCACTTTGTCATTTTCATCCTATAATCATAAATTGCCACCGTTACAACGACTACGCTTCAGGTGCCTGACTGCCAGCAACTATATATTCCGTTCGAGGCATAGAAACAAGGGGCACTGGTATGTGTTTTAAATACCCCGCTGTCTCTATATTCAAAGCTCTGAGTTGACATGTAGACTCTTTGTTGTGGGACTTCAAGCTGTAAATTTACAATACAAAAGTAATACAATACAAAAGTGTAGGGCAGTGTACACGATTTTCATATAATAACTTGAAATACTTTAAAATTAAGTTAGTTACTTTTGAAGCCTTGTTTTCTTATACAAATATACAAAGAACACAACGAAGTGTATTAAAAAAACAATAAAGTTTTGTACAATAAATACTGTAGTCTATAACATAACATAAATTTTTGTGGAATATAATGCCAACTTCGCGGAGAATTTTATTATACTTTCCTGACTGTTATAGGATTTCGTGCTCAAATTTAATCTTGGTTTAGTCTCGACTTAATCTTTGTTTGCCAGAGTTCATCTACAATGGCTCCTCTCTCGAAGAAAAGCTAGTCCTACCTACCTGTCTACAATAATTACTACAACAATAATCTTTGCCGAAATAATAGGGAAAATGTGTTCAGCTATATGTCCCAGCTCTACAAATTTAATTATGCTCCGATTGAATTGTTTTAAAAAACTATAAGGGTTAAAAAACTTACTTTACAAACGAAAGAAATGACATGCTGTATCTAAATAGCGCATTGAATATTGTGATCACTGCAATATCTTCACTTCTAAGTTGCATTCGCATCTTCTGCAATACACAGCACTATGCACAAAAATCACTTAACTGGAATAGTTGATAACAATATAAATAACCATACTATATATTTACAAAATAGTGAAGTAGCCATAGATTTGTCTAACTGCGAACTCTGTGACAGTGCACTTGCAGACTGTGCAATTTTTCAGCTTTAAAAATGGTAAATAACAATAGCATATACCGCTGAACTATACATTGGCTTGGTGATATTGAATGTACCACATCCAATGTTGTTCAACGAATTCACACACACATGAATTTTATTCATGTAGATATACCAATTACCACTGATAATAACTGCATAATATGGAGTATGTACCAGAGTATTTACAGATAACCTTGCTTGAAATTAACACAGCTCATTCTCAGCAAGATGGAAAGAGGCATTATTTAAGCACAAGTTGTAAGAGAGCTCCTAAAATGGTATGAATTTCATTAACACACACTGCTCCATCAGCACTGGGATACACTCACAGTATTCTGTACAATGGTCATAGCCTTGGAGGTACATGAGAAATTATGACTTGGCCAAGAACATATTCCTCTACGTTAGTTTCTGGTTTTGTTCATGTCCCCTTCGATTTAAGCCGGTTAATGTATTCCTTGTACCACTACTTCGAAAATAAGTATTTTGTTGTTCCAGACTTGACCGAACTCTATCTTAAAAGAAATAACAGCCGTATGATTCGACAGCATCTGAGTTTTCCAAGAGTAAATAAGTGGTTTCGAGTTTTAGTTGAAAGATTTTTCGGATCAGTAGACATAACACAAATTAGCTGAGGATCCGGAGTAGACTCATAATGAGTGAGGACAATATAAATCTCAAATGTAAGCAGCTGAGTTCTGAGTACCTTGATGAGAAGGCAGAAGGCATTTGGCAGATTTCATCCCATCATCCCGGATTCCTCAAAGTGCTTAGAGGGGATTACAGTATTCCACACACAAGAATTCAAGAATGGTGTTTCTTGGCATAAAGAAAAAGCAGAGAAACTTGTGGGTGAATAGATCTGTTTACGCCTTCCTTCAAAGCTTCTTAAACATTTATAAAAGTGTCGCGGAATGAAGTTACTTGTTCCAAGATGATGGCAATTAATTTGCCCCGATAATTATTTCATCCACGTGCATAGCAGCGAGAAACACTTTTTACAGCAAAAGGAAAATATCTTAGCTGATTGCCTGCGAGTTGAATAAGTTCCATTTCATTAAGGAATCAACATCAGCTGATCCATCGATTCATGTGGTTATCTGTACTGGTGGAATTTTACATCTGCCCGAATCACGTGGAAACGTTACTCGTCAGACTAGACGATGTTATCATGTGTTCAGTGTCAATGCTGCCGAACCCAAATGAGACACATGGCTCTCTGTCACGTGGTCAACAATGGCGCTGTAGTTGTAGTAAGTTAGATGCTAACATTTATATCATGCAAGGAATATTACACAGTTTTCACGCGGATGTGCGTATAGCCACAGCATTTGTTTCCAATGTTATTTGTTGTAATGTCTCACGCCTGTCGTTTGAAACTGCTCTTGAAAGCCTACACCGGTCACTATAATCCAGAGTCGTTCGACGGCTACACTTCAGTCATTCGTTCGACGTTTCGCCTTAATTCTTATAGTCGAAATGTACAAACATGAAAATACAACTTTTTTATATCCCGCTGAAACGCTATGGCGCGTTTCACAAGCTGTTACTATAACACCAACAGTGTGGCTTGATTCATGATATCCTTCTACCCTCACGCGCAAGCAGCTCTGTGAGATTCACCGCCGCCGTTTGTCATCACTGCCGAAGATTAGAGCGCGAGAGGTAGAGCCTTGTCATCCCTGTGGGATTATTGGAAAGACCAGATTAGGGAACGCAAGCCCTCCTTCATCTGGCCATTCTCCATTTGCCTCCGGCGGCCACAGATGTAGGTCGCTTTATATACGTCCTTGGTGGATGAAACATGTTAAGTTCAATCATGTCTGATAATTTGTTCGCATGTGCTTTTCTAACTCAGCTGTCCATCTACATTAATATATATCAGTTGGGTTTTAAGTGCGAAACCTTAGCTTACCTGAATACCTACAAAATTACACCCCATATAAATGAACAATCGTCAATATTTTTAAAAAGATCTGTCCTATTACGAAAACGTATTTACGGAAATATATTGCGTCTAATAAATATTTATACAAGCTTTTCTTGCACTTAGTGGCGATAAGACACTTGAAGCGTTTATTACTTTCACTTTTATCACATCTGCCTTCTATGCATTTAACAAGGAAAATAACTCCAAACAGAGGAATGCCTTAATGTGAATTTTTTTGGTGGCAGCCAAACACATTTCTTACTTTAGAAGCATATTCTGTTGCCACGAATCATATACTTCCCTAACCAACGCCCTCGCTTGCCTCCTGAGGTGGATTATGAACTGTTTGTTCGGGAGCAAAAAAAAAAAAAAAACACCAAAAAACCGAGCGGTTAATTTAGAGCCACGGAATCGTCGTGAATTTGGTATGTTTGATAATAGTATACCTTATTAAGGAGAAAGCGAAGAAAATGCAAATTTGCTCCCTATAATGTGAAATCATTATTTAAATTTACCATCTCCTTCATCTACTTATATTTCAGAATTGCCCCTATAAAATTACCGATTTATCATAACAAAACCACAAAAAAAAATTTACGTTCTCTTAAGAGTTTGTCTGCTCAAAAAAAGCCTAAACTTGGGTGCTCTAAATTCTAATTAGCGAGAATGTGAAGAATTTTAAAAGTAGTAAGAATAATAATGTTTCGTGTTACTGGACATTTTCATATTTTTTCTTCAAATAACAGTATTATTTTTTCCTAAGGAAGGTTTAAAATGCCAAGACCTAATAATATTTGCCATTAGCCTTTTATTGCGCTAATATACTTTCCAGTTAAATATAAATTTGTATAAAAACTAAATCAAATAATTAAAAACTTAGAAACTGTATAAAATATCATAGTAAAATATACTTTTTATGAATTTCTTTATTAAAATCATACTAAGGCCAACAGTTTTAATTTAAAAACACACGAAAAATAATTAAATTTGATAACACGCATTTAAGTGGAGAATATAGTGCGAGTAGAAAAACGCTCATGAAGCGCATAATAGAAAACAAATTACCGAATAGAAAGCATGTTGTAACCTATTGATAAGCAAAGAAAATATTGGCAGGAAAATTTCATCTTAAACTGGTCCACATAAATTGAATTTTAGCGGATATCATTGATTTCTGTACTCGAATTGCCTTTTCTCGGAATTTTAATATACGTCACGTATGATTCATGGCAAAGGCTATAGAGCAAACAGTTTTTTTTTAATAATATAGCTTCCTTTATTTTGGAATCTCCAATATCTTTTTTATCGGTGCTCAGCATCTCAAATGAGATTTGTGGTAGATACGGCAGTTATATCACTACAAAGTATCAATAATACTCGTCTTAACTCCTGACAAAGTTTTAGAAATATTTTTACGACCGTGAAAACGACTGCGTCATAATTTAAATTGCAATATTTTAAACTTATTTATTTCACGAACAGAACCTGCCAGTGTGCCTGGAATATAAAGATACTGATAACCTGCAGACATTGTTTACATCGTAAACTAAACATAATTATTACATACCATTGCAATTTTTAAGTGCCTTCTTATGAAAGGGTTTCGAAACTTTATGGGGTTTTTGAATCACAATAGCCAGCATTTCAAATATATGTTTTTTTTTTTTTTTTTTTTTTAATGAAGCTTGCAGGTAAACAGTGGCGCGATCTAGCATAACCGTTATTTGCATCGAGCCGTAAGAATTTTAGAAGATATTTTTGAATTGTGTGTGCATGGCTCTAAAGTGTAGTAAATGGTGGGAAATGAAAGATGCATATCGTAAATCAGTGACTTTCAACTCGCGACCTTTGGGCAATTTAAGGTCCACCGAGTGATGTCTTGCAACTAGTAGACAATTTCTACAGCGATCAGGTATTATTTCTGGATACAACCTACGCCGCATGTCCGTGGTGGACTGTAAACATAAATGAACAAATATATGGATTTATTTGGTTGAAACGTAGATTTATTCCGACTGTGAACACCCCTAACCCTCTCTACGCCCCCGCTTCTAACTAATGTCCATGCATAAGTTTATATTTTTTTAAATCCAAGAATGACTCCTTTAGTAAACTTGAAAATATTTCAAAAGCTAGTTTTTTGGTATGTGCACCGTTGTCGTTTTAAGTAAATTTTGTAATTTGGTTTCCAATGGACCTTTTTTATAAAATTAAATATTTAAGCGTCACCTATGAATTTTAAAACTTTGAAAAATATTGGTAGGAGATCTAAAAAGGATATTAATTATAACCGCTGCCTAAATATTTCTAATTTCTGCATCTCAGCTGCGCCAGAACCGATCGTCTTGTGTCCACGCAGATGGAGCTGGTCGCTCACCCCGTGTTGTCTCCCCCCCCCTTTTTTTTTTCATTTACCCGAAACTAATGGTCCGGGAAACTGCCAGCTGCCGGAAGCCACAGAACGTTTTCCAGCCAGTGCGATTTAATTTAATAGATGGCTCTCGCAGCCTTGCGGGAGTTAGAAACACCGCCGTACATCTGACTTGGTGTTACTGTGAAAATACGTTTAACCCTGCTACTGTGCTGGGGTCCATTCCAACCCAAATCATTTTTGTTTTTTTCGATTAAACCAAGATTAATGTACGTATTACTTTGTAGCTTTATGACTTTGTATATTTTGTGGTTCTAAGAAATACCTATGATATTTGTAATTATTTGTACAATAGTTTGGGCGTAAGAAAATATTTTACACTTGCTGTGTTTGGGTCGTTTTGGACTCTTATGAAAAATTATTACATAATTTTCATAAACTAGTACATCTGCAGTTTCTCTCTTAAAATAAAATACATAGTTTATACCAACTTATATCAGCGACAGTTCTGCTAGCATCCTTCTTTTACACAGCGTAGGACTACCGGAAATATTTACTGGTTTGCGCTTCTATTTTGTCTGTGTTCGGGTCCATTTGGACCCGAAAATTTATTTATTTGGCCATTAAAACTGAGAATGTTTGTAATATTACTTCGTAGATTAATAACTACAAATTATTAGTTGATCTAAGATATATTTGAGAGTTTTAGGAAATTATGACCAATAGTTTTCTAGTAATTAAAATTCTTTACATAAACTGTGGTAGGGTCCTTCTGGACCCTTACATAAATATCAAGTAAATGCGTAGAAACATAAATATACAGTTGGGGAAAATCTCAGCATTCTGCTATATAAATAATAATCAGTGAACTACACACAGCGGCTTGCCCTAATTATCGCAATGAATCAACAGAAAGCCTTTGGGATGCAGAAAAGGATAGGCCAATTTTCAGAGCAACAAAGCGTTTCCAAATATTTTTTTCAAATATCGCGCGTTTTGAGACTTGATAGCCGTGAAACTCGTTCCTCCAGGAAGCAAAATGACAAGTTTGCTGCTATTCGTGACTTGTGGGACATTTGGGTAGAAACACTGCCAAAATTGTTCAACCCCAGTGCATTTGTTACAGTTGATGAACAGTTAGTTGCATTTAGAGGAATCTGCCCTTTTCGACAGTACATGCCCAGCAAACCGGCAAAGTATGGTTGGAAATTTTGGGTTCTCTGGGACAATGAAACAAGTTATGTATGGAGTATTCAGCCATATAATGGCAAACAACCAAACGAACCTCCAGGAAAAAATCAGGGCCTAAGAGTGGTTCTTGATTTGTCTTATGGTTTGAAGGGACATAATATTACTTTTGATAACTTCTTTATGTCGTATGAACTTGGTTAAATGTTACTCAAAAGAACTGTAACTGTGATAGGAACAATCAGGAAAAACAAGCTTTCCATTACCAACTGAACTGCTCAACACCAAGAACAAAGAAGTTTTTCATCCACTTTTGCATTGACGAATAACAACATGCTTGTATCATATGTTGGGGAAAAAGTAAGTGAGCTGTTGTTCAATGTACATTTCACTTCGATAAAAACGTTCCTAATTCAGTATCTAAGAAACCATAACCAATTTTAGATTATAATGAGACTAAGGGTGCCGTGGACACTTGGGATAAAATGGTTTCATGTTACACGAGCGAAAGAAAATCCAAAAAATGGCCAGTTACTGTGTTCTCAAATGTTATTGATATTTCAGCAGTGAATGGGTACATACTTTTTACAAAAGTGAATCAAAACTGGAAACAGAAGTCACTGACAAAAATAAGACTTTTTCTTGTAAATTTGAGTATGTCACTGGTTCAGATACACATCGGAAGAAGGGAGGCGCTTCCAAGACAAAAAGCAGCTGTTGAAATTGTGCAAAGTCTTCAAAGTCAAGCAACTGAAGATGAACATTCAACTCGTAAAATGTCTAGTGCGCCAAGTAGTAGCAGAAAAAGGGGCCGCTGCTCCTTGTGTCATAAGTCAGACAAAAATATCAAAACACTTGTAACAAATGTGGAAAATACTATTGTAAATAGCATTTGCTTCAAGTATGCACGAAATGTGTTTGATACTAAACTGTATTTCTTATTTAACCACTAAAATTGATTTACTCCGTGTAAAAGTTTGTGCAAAATATGGGAAGTGAATAATGTATTTAGATTGTACCTATTTGCAGCAAAAATGTGTGAAACCTGTTTCATACTGAACTGCAACTGTTATTTAGCCCCTAAAATGGACTAAATACAATGTGTAAATTATGTGAAGGCATTATAATTGTATCTGGATTTTACTCATCTGAGCCAAATATGCATAAAATGTGTAAGACTGAACTGGAACTTTATTTAGCGAAAAGAAAGGAAAAAATTATTTCTCAAGCTTCGTACAATGTAAATTTTTCATAATTGTATTTAGATATTAAATATTTTATAATATTTGACTGTCTAAAAACATTATAAAATTTGCTTTAAAATTTTACTTAGTTAATAAACATCTATATTTTTTATTTTTCCCTTGTAAAAAAAATGAAGGGTCTATTTGAACTCGAACACAGTTAACGAGTAGTTGACATGAACGCAGCAGCAGGGTTAAAGCCAATCCGAACGCCAACTTTCCTTTAGAAAAAAAAACACAGGACAAATTGATGATTAGCTGAAGAATGGAGTTTTCTCCGTTTACTACGAGAACCGAAATATTAATTCCCAATAATATTTACAAGTTTCAAGGACATAAATTTACTCTTAATAACGCCTCTCTTTAAAGGCTGTATTTTTTTGTAATAATATTACATTTTTCAGATACCGCTTTGCACTGATGCAGACGGAAAACTGTTCTCAGTGCTTTCACGGTTTGTTTAGGTCTAGCACACCCAGACTAGCATATTGTGTACTCACTAGTTAGTTCAACGTCTCACACTGTAAAGCCTATTCACGGTTTGTTTAGGTCTAGCACACCCAGACTAGCATATTGTGTACTCACTAGTTAGTTCAACGTCTCACACTGTAAAGCCTATTCGCGGTTTGTTTAGGTCTAGCACACCCAGACTAGCATATTGTGTACTCACTAGATAGTTCAACGTTCAAGCGGGGAACGGAGCGTCTTAATGACAGTCCATACTTTACCTAACTCTAACAATCGTCTTGATCTCCGGACTTATTTCTCGTTACACCCTCCTAATTACATTAATTACTTTAATATCGCTTGTTGTATTTCAGAAGCATACGTAGAACGTACACATGTGTCATTTGCACGAGCTACATTCAATTATAATTAGAATGAACATAATTGATTACTTTATGGCTGTAATATGCAGTACTTTACGTGTAAGAGGATGGTTTGGATGCCTATACCTTGTTATCTAGCTGAACTATGACATCCGTGGAGGGTAAGGTAGCTTAGGGAGGGGGAGCTGAGAAATTCCTTGAAATCATAGCGAGGAAACATAGCTTCCCACTCCTGATTCGGATGGTAATATCTCAATAGCTCCTACGAGGCAGATAGTATCCGGGATTTCCTAACAACGTGTAGCTATGAAGCAAAATTCATTGATCACTTGATTGTTCGTCTGTTGCAGTGCGAGAATTTGTCAGCCAATCACAATAGGCAATGTCGCTGTCTGATCTGAATATTTTGTTTTACATGGCATTACATACTGATGAAATATCCGATCAGAAAATTGACATTCGTATCGAAAAATTTTCAGAATGGGGATAATTATTTTTCTAATAACATATTTTATTATTTCTTTGAACTTGTACCGTGCTATCTTTTAGTATTACTGCTTTAAAAATTCTGAAAACTAACGATAGCATATTTTTAATCAAAGTTTGTTCCTAGACGAATTGCAATAACGATAATTCCACTACATTAGAAATTGTCACATTTTCTCTGCGAGGACAAGGAAATGGACATTTTGCGTGACTTGTACGGACAATGTTTCTTGTAAGGCAAAATATGAAGGCTTTGTTTTTAATGAATGCACAAGCAAAATAATACCATCTTAATGTCAATTTATTGTTAATTGTCAATTTATTGTTATGTACCTGAATGGGAATCATTAACAGAAGTAAGTATTTGTTGTGATGTTAAAATAAATTGTGGTATGCTGGTGGAGGGAGAAAATAATTTCTGGAGATCAAGGGTATTCTTGGAGTGCTCTGGGAATAGCGAGTAACCAACATCCCCATTTCCAATGAGCAGTATTACTGTAATTTCTCGTAATAAAGTAAAACAGCAGTGGTACTCAGAAATGATACAGAACTTTCTGAACACATTCACGGATAGAGATGATATAATCTAAAATGTTTCGGCGAAGCAAGTATGATTACGTATGATTTGCACCCTTGGCAAAATGAATACGCGATCTCTCTTATAATGTCGAAAAGTATAAAATAGCAGTGCTCGCAAATATAAGCATCAATTTTTCTGGTTTCAAAATGACAGTGAAAACTGAAGCGTCATTTTGAAAATTTTAAGTCTGGACGGATTTGAGGATGAGATGTAGAGGTGTATATATATACACATATACCTAGTCACACAGGCTGTTGAATATTGTATCTATAGTGAATGGTTGCTACACCTGACAGGAATTACGTGTTTGTACAAATGTGTTTTAAATAGTTCGAAAACGAGGCTTAAAACGTATTAAGTTGTATTTGAATTTCTGCAGGTAAATACTTTAATTTATGTTCAGATTGGCGTGAAAAAATCCGTAAAAAAGATAAGATCCCGTCAAGAATTTAAATAAGCCATAAAAATTGCCTTTTAAGTTAAGAAAATATAGATTTATGTTACGTAAAATTTAGCCAAATGACATACAGCGGAAAACAATGACATAAGTGTGTTAAACTATGAATTCGAGATTACGAAAATTAGTGAGTTTTTTATGCTATGTAGCGGAAGTATCTAATATTTGTCAACATTCTCATTACTTTAGTTGTTAAAAACCGCTAATTTCACGGATTGAAACCGATTTCCAATAGATTTCACTGCTGTAAACGAGTGGTTCCAAAGAGTGTATCGCACTTAATAGGTAGATCCAGTATTCCAGAACAAGAACGTTTTTACAAAGGTTTTCGTACAGTTTTAGTCATCTCCAGACATGATCAATATTCCAGAACTTTATAATGCTAGCTAAGACCTTAGTTAAGCCATAGAAAAGGCTTAATAGGGCTCCGATTTTTGTGATTTATCCTTGGTGCAAACGAAACGTACGCGTTTGCAGTAAGCATATAATTTTGACGGAGCCAGTAAGGAGACGAACATCCATAAACAATACGACGCTTCCATATCGTTATACGTCGCGTTATAATTAGTTATATAAAAATTAGGAAACCGCCACAAATAGATGTTTCGTAAATAAAAGTTAATGCCGGCACGAATACCATGCAATATGTACGACACGTTTTAAAGACTTCCATTATAGGAAACAACGCAAAACAGGGGAAAGCGCGTGAGTGTATATATATATATGTATATATATATATATATATATATATATATATATATAAAATTTATTCAGCCTCATAAAGCGCGAGTTGTGTTTCGCAAGTGGTCGAGTGTCCGGCTACGCCCGACAAATTTTGGGTTTAAGTCCTGGTGAGTGCAAAATTCTTTTAAGCATTTAACATTACCTATATAATTACCATATTTTCTCGTGTTTTATGTTGAATAAAGTCTATTTATTTTTAATAACGACGTTTGGTAATAAAAAACATAAATATGGATTGTTAATTGGTAATAATTTCATCTCTCATAATTTATTCGACATAACCCACTATTCATGTACAAAAGGCATTTTTTGTTCCTCTCTTCTTATTTGAAGACCTTACATTACATAAGAAAATAGTGTAATGCTTGCAAACAAATTTTTATTTCTGAGCCCACCTGGTACATCCACAGTAGCGCGAAGAGTTAAAGCATGGACGTTACATTTGGCATGATTGATGACAGGGTTTTGTTCACGCTGGCTGTTAGGAATATCTTTCTAACCATGTGAAACTCAAAACGAAATCATAAATATTGTATATATTCTGTTTTAAACTACTTACATGAGCTACAAAATTGTATTTATAATGTTTCGGAGTTTTCACGGAGGCTTATGTGTAGTTCAGCGAGTGCTGCGTCGATTGCTAAAGTGACGTGCGTTCCTACAAAATAGCGTTGCCTCATGGAGTGGTCTTTATCATTTCACATGTGACAGCGGGAACTGGATTGACGAGGTTTATATCTTCTAACCGTAAACAGTTGTTACTAAGTGTAGCAATTTTTTCAACTGTGTAACTTTTCCCTTCCGGTTTGAAACACAATGAATTGATGAACCTTGGAATGTATGTCATTTCAACATTTACCACATCTCAACAAGTTGCAAATAATAATACTTTATTTCAGCCAGTAAATCTCATCAAACAATGATACAAAATAACTGAAGTACGCAGTACAAACTTTTCAATATTTGTGTCAGGGAATATTGAGAACTACACATACATACGTAGATAAATATTATTGAAGAACAGGGATTACTCTGATGACCTCGCTGTTAAGAGCCGCCCAAATCTCTTCAAACACTCTTCGCAGGGACTGGTAGAAAAATGTTACTACCAGGACCTAATATAAGTTTAGCCTATATATTCAGTTCCCATGCTGCATTCTGCACAAATGAAAGACTGTACGCTTATTCAATGTTTTTCGCATATGGATTATGAACTTGATCGACGTGCCGTTTTATCCCTTAGCACAGTTTGAGTTCTGCTTCAACAACACAATAGAGCACTGAATTGCTGGAACGCTTAATTTCGAAGATTTATGTGACAATATGAACGTATAACAAGAGAGATACAATTCTGCTGTTCAATGCATGTGCACTATTACAAATTTCGGTCTGTGATTTCCACATTACAAACACGAAACATGCCAAAAGTTCCATAAGTTGTCGCACAATGAAGAACGAAATAAACACATCACGTCAGTTATTTCAATGTACCGGCGTTATAGAAAACGTTACAAATAAACACTGCAGGTATTTGTTTTTGCAAAGGCTATTGTAAATTAACACTTTAAAATATCACTTCCATTTGTTTATAGCCCCTCACTAGGCGGCGAAAATAAAACCGCGGCATAGTCTGATACCATCTCAGGACACAGAGAAAATACGTTCAGAAATACGTTCCGTGAGTTAGGGAACTAACCATTGCTTTTCAATCGCCCGAGCTGGTAGAACATACGTAATGAAAAAATGAATGTTCTGTAATAGCGGCCTGTAAAATCAGCAATGATAATATCCCTGAGTCAAGGCAAAGACCCAGCTTTAAACGTTATTGTGTTATAATCACTGTGAAAACTGGATCAATAAACTGTAGCAGTAATCAGCAAGTTTTCATTGAATCAAATCGACCAGTATTTTTACTGATTTAAGCCTTTTTAATCTGGTTTAAGGTTAAATATATACAAAAAACACGTAGGACTGCTAATTATATATTTTTTGCGTAGCCACTGATATGAATGTCTCCAGAAAACTACAGAAAGTTGCATTTCCAAGTTTTAACGTTATATGAGAGAAAGTAGAGTGATTTGGGTAGCTCTTAACAAAGTCTTGAGAGATAGTGGGTTTTCTCAGTGTACTCCCATTTCCCCCGTCCCTGCATTCCGTCACGTCCTCATATTCACCTCATCTCACTCCACCGACGCTCAATATTTCGGTTTTAAGGCTCATATTTACATTTTTGCGGAAATTTTTTGTTTCCGTGTCATAATTTCGGATTCGGAGTAATTACTGACAATGCACGACTACAGAAAATCGGCAATTTATGAGCTTTTAATATTTTTGTGCTTAATTTTCATTGTGTGTTATTTGCTAGTTGTAATAAGACAGGAACATATTTATAGCTTGTCAATAAGTTTCTGCAATTTTTTCAGGTAGGAAATAACCCACAGAGAAAATTAAGTACAAAAGTATTAAACAACTAGTCAATTGTAAATTTTCTCTAATAAAAAAACATTTCCAATAATAACTCTGAATCAGAAATCAAGAAGTAAAAAAAATAACGAATAATTTCTGCTCAAAAGATGATGTGCCTAAAGTATGAACCAAAACCTCTTAAAAGCTGTTCATGATAAAGTAAGCACTTTTTAAACAACCATTGAAAAATGTCACTGGCCCTAACTGCATATATTTTAACTGGCGCACCAAGTGGCATGCTACCAGTACGGTTGGTTGCGTCGGCGGAAAAAGTAGTTCCATGTTTTTATCGTTGAACTAAAAGTGTCAGCTAAACATTTTTCAATACTGAAATTATTTCTTTTGTTAGCTGTTTTTTTGTAATGCGTAAAAATGTAATGTTAAGCAAATTTGTGAAAATTTTACTTTTCTAATTATTTCACCGTTATAGTCGACGGACATATGAATAAAGTGACGGGGCCCATATAAATATTAAATTTTCATTACGGTGGAAAAATACACAACGTGCCTATAAGTAAATCTTAAGCAGGAATTTCAAAAGTGCTCCGTTTATCGTGAACTGCCTTATATTAATTTGGACTGAAAGATTATGGGTTTGGAAAAATGGTCGTTGTTATGCTGCGTGCGTGTGAGATTAATACTATTCAGACTTGGAAAATAAAAACGAGTTTTCTTATGCCGCTAGGAGCGCAGTGTTCCAAAGAGGTAATTACTATAAATTTTAAGCTACGTAAATAATAAATGAGGAATATTTTACTTAGTTAAGTAGTTGTTTTAAATTTGATTAATGATTATTTCAATAATTTTTTTTAACATAGAACATTGAAAAAATCCGGTACATATGCGATACTAGCGCTTACCTAGTGGCGAAAAATTTTAGTTGCCAAGCTAAGAGTAATGAGCTTCCCAACGTAAATATGTAGGCTGTTCACGGTAAAATTAACACTTTTGAAGGCCCTGCTTAAGATGTACTTGTATGCATGTTGTGTATTATTTCGCTTAAAGTATAATTAACATTGTCATTGGCCTCATCACTTTATTCGCGTGTCAGTCAATTGAAACTGTAGAATTAGTATAAAAGTAAATAACTTACAAATGTGCTCATATTTACACTTCGATGGATAAAAAAGAGAAAGTGAAAGAATGAAATTAATTGATCACAAACTGCTATAGGTTATTCACGATAAAATGTGCAGATTTCAAAGCTATGCTTAAGATCTACTTGTATGCACGTTGTGTATTTTTACGCTTTATGTAAAATTAACATTGTCATGGGCATCATCACGTTATTCATACGTCGGTCAAGTGAAACCGTGAAATTATTATAAAAGTGAATATTTTACAAATCTGCTCATTTTTACACTTTGGCGTATTAAGAAATAAAAACAGAAAGCGAAAGAAATAATTTCAGTTAACTGAAATGGTAACCTAACACTTTTTATTCGAGGTTAAGCCACGGAACTACTTTCATATGCATCGTTACCATATTAACTGGGCGCACGTCACTCAGGGTTCCCGTTAAAGTATAATTGACTTTTTTCTAAGGTTGATTTCGAAAGTGCTCACTTTATCGTGAACAGCCTTTACCCAACACTATTTATTCGACGTTAAGATATAGAGCAAATTTCCCTCCATCCTTACCAACTTTACTGGGCGCATATCAATAAGTGCTCCCGTTAAAATATACGCAGTTAAAGGCTGTTCATGATAAAGTGAGCACTTTTTAAATTAACCTTAGACAAAAGTCACTGCCCTTACCTGCATATATTTTAACAGGCGAACTGAGTGGCATGCGCCCAGTAAAGTTGGTAACGATGAATGGAAAGGAGTTCCAGTAAATCATTTGTGATAATTTAAATTATTATTTTCAGTTTCTGTTATTTTAATGCAACGAAGTGTATAAATGGGTAGATTTGCAACAATTTCGCAGTTGCACTAGACGAGGCCCATTGCAATGTTATTTTTGCATAAGGCGAAAGAATACACAATGTACATACAAGTAGATACTAAGCAGGGTTTTCAAAAGTACGCATTTTACCGTGAACAGCCTTTAGGAGAGTTGACTTTTTTTTCCATGGTTGATTTCAAAAGTTCTCATTTGACCATGAACAGTCTTTAGAAGCAGTGACTATTTTCCATGGTCGATATCAAAAGTGCTCACTTTATCGCGAACAGCCTATGTCGCGCATGCTTACTGTATCGCTGGTGCTTGCGCCTGTTGAAGGAGCGGAGGGCGGCGACGAGCCAGCTGCTGAGGTAGGCGAGGATGCAGCAGGGCAGCAGCTTGACGACGACGCTGTAGGTCCAGAAGTTGGCGGTGTAGAGCAGTTGGTCGGCGCGGCGCGCCAACCTGCTGAGCGCCACGTGGTACAGCACCACGACCTCGCTGTCCTCGACGATGCGCGTCTCGCGCACTTCGAACACGAAGAAGGACGGGCTGCACACGAGCACGGGCAGCGTGTAGCTCACGAGGATGGCGAGGCGGCAGCGAGCGTCCGAGCACAGCACCGCGTTCTCGTGCGGGAACCTGCACCCAGCACGCACACCGACCTAGACATGCTTACAAGCTCCTATCTCACTTACCCATACGGCCATGTGAATGGCTGGTTAGTATTCTAGTCAACACATACAGTACATGTCGTTTCGCCTAAAATGTAGAAAAAAAAAATCGACTTCTGACACAACACTTTTTAAACAGAACTACTTTAGGCAGATACATTATATAAAAAATGAAACTGGGAATCAGAAATTTAGGCAAATATGTATTTGGTTGTATTGACAAAATGACTTTGGGCAACATATCTTTAAGGTAAAGTTAATTTTAAGGGAAGCCATATTTCAAGCAAAACAACTTTTGGCAAAACTACGCACTACTGAAGTATACCTTCCAAATTAAAAGAATCACTTTTTGCAAAACGCAAAATATTATATATATATATGTATATATATATATATGTATACATATATAGACACACACACATACTCGCACACAGGATGAGTCTGGATGGAGTGCGTTAATTTTTGGGAGGTGATTCCGTACGAGAAACAAAGTAGAAGAGGGTTTCTATATTTGTCGATAATGCAAGAACTGTGTCCGTATATGTGCGACTGAAAATCGTATTTCAAATTTCACTTCGTCAAATATTTCCTAAAGCATTTGAGATTGAGATTAAG
The DNA here is from genome assembly GCA_029891345.1 of Dryococelus australis. Taxonomy (NCBI): domain Eukaryota; kingdom Metazoa; phylum Arthropoda; class Insecta; order Phasmatodea; family Phasmatidae; genus Dryococelus; species Dryococelus australis. The sequence goes on from CM056996.1 coordinate 71,597,250, forward strand.
GAACACAATTACGAACAGTGTTACAGGGAAGGGAGACTTTCAACCTGTTAAGAGTGTGGTGGTGATATTTTCTCTATCCCCCCCCCCCTTTTTTTTTTTTTCGTTTCTAAGTACTTGGGTTTCATGACCCTGTCTTGGCCATTACTTTCGAATCACTGAGATCTAATGCACGTTTACGCACGGTATGTTAGTGATAATGTGAAAAGCAACCAAAAATGTTTTGTTTGTCGGCAGTCGCTAAGGCTAACCGTTTTCGCGATATCAACATTTGTATGTTTGAAGGTGGTCCGTAGGAATGCCTGAGGGGTATGCAAACTGATGTACAGTGTAGCATAGGAATCAGGCGTTGTCCACTCGTAGGTAAACGCAGGCATTATTTCAGGCTGTATGTTTCATATTTATTACCATCCGTAATATTGTGCAGCCAGTAGGTTTAAGATGTGCCATGTGTTTGGTGTCAAACGACATCCCTTCCCTTCTGTGATAACTCATCAGCATTCATTCCAGATCAATAACAAGGCATATCCATGCCTGCTTGTAGGTACAAGCAGGCATGGACAACTCCTGATTCTTATGCTACATGGTTGGTAAGGTAGCATACCCCTCAGGCATTCTTACGCACACCTTCAAACATACAAATGTTGATATCGCGAAAACGGTTAGCCGTCGAGTGCCGACAAAACATTTTTTGGTTGCTTTTCACATCCTCATTAACATACCGTGTATACACGTGCATTCCATCTCAGTGTTTCGAAAGTAACGGCCAAAACAATCTATGCTCATTATACTTAGTGCTTTAAGAGAGACTTGGGCACAAATTTTTTTTAACATGAAACCATGAACGAAAAGTACTCTGCTAAACGATAATAAAAGTAAAATCATATTCCAAATACTTTGTTGGTGAAATAGCGTTATTGACGTGAATGTCATCGCCGAAACAATTTATTTTCCAAAAAATAATCCTTTTCTTTTTGTCGGTTTACTATTCTAGTTGTCCGAAATTTCAACCTGGGCCACTAGAAGATTTGCTTGATGAGGTGCCCGCAAGCAACATTGCAAATATCGTACCTACGTTAAGTGCTATATTATCACCTAACATATACGTCATGCGTACAACAATTTGTACAGTTCTGAATATGAACACTCTTAATTTAAGATCATTAAAGCGCAATTATACTAAAAATTTACGTGTCATTGTTTCCCAAATTTATATAATTATATGGAGTAAATGAGTTTAAGGAAAGTGTTACGCATTATGGTGATAAAAAGAGTGTAAGAAATGAAGTTAAAATTGTATAGTACGAAAAATATCCAGGAATAATAATATGGTTGTTGTCTGTCACATGAATATAAAAACTTGCAAATATCTTACAGTAATTAATCGAAGAAATCGATTCTTTGTATGATTTGCATTGCTAGCTGTGGCATGGAAAAAATTATTTCTCTGCACCTTAATTCTGAATAAATGAGAATTTCACTGTTTCAGTCAGTCAAAGGTATCTGATTGATAAAACAAAACACTTCAGTGAATTTCACTGACGAACCAGTGAAATATTGCCATATTTCCTTCACTGATTGATACAGTGACATTTCCCACTGATTTATCAGTAATTTTTTCCACTGTTTTCCCAGTGTTTTATTTTTTGACTGATGGACCAGTGAAACATCTGAGCAACTTGTTTCACCTCCGATTATTTTCGACTGATGTATCAGTGAAACTGCGTGTAAAAATGGCCGTCGAACATCGTTAAAAAATGGCCGTTTAACAACGTGTTTCAAGTGAAGTAACAACGAGTAAACGAATACAACTAATACAAAACACTTTCTAAAATGCATTTCGTCTTTGAAAACGCCTTTTTACGAGTGAACATGAACACGCAGCCTTTCATTCCTTTTTTACGTCTTTAATTTTGATTCAATGTAATCGTCACAGCGCTCTGTTTGAAGGTTTAAACTGCATTTAATGTGGCGAAGAGAGCGCACTCATATATACTATTCGTTTAATCAATCCTAACGGTGCCAAAAAACCAAACTTGAAAAGTATGAGCATATAACTTCATACTACACGATTTAGCAGTCGCACTATAAAACCTAGATTTTCCTCTTGCAATCTCAACTTGGCGTGGTAGCTCAGATGGCGAAGCCACTGAGAAACGTTTTTCTTATTTTTTTCCCTTTTTTAAATTACAGTAAATTTGACAACATAAATAGTAAACAATCGTAAATATGTTTATTTCACGTAATTATCTGCGTACATTCAATAAAAGCAATATTTAATTCGCCACTGTAGCCGATAAACTGAAACTTGGTAAACGGTAAACTTGGTAAACTGAAAAAGATTTTAGAGACAAACAATTGCTAATCTGCATCCTTGTAGATTAAAAACTACATCTCGCATATTGTGCTGTTAAAAGGTGGAAAAACGCAATTAATTAAAAAAAAAACTGAAGACTTAAATTTCAATTCAGAAATTTTGCTGAAGGTAAACCTAATCTTTCTTTATTACTTGTGGCTTACATCAGTCAGTTTGAGCTATGCAAGTATGTAACTCAGTTTTAGATTTAACTGCAATGTATTCTTGAACGTACTTGAAATTGGGTGCATAATATAACATGAAATATCTCATAGTATTCAGAATGTTTCACCAAATAATGCGGTCTGCATAAAAATGTAAATAGTTAAAGCATATGACAAGAAAATAATCGAATTTTAATTTAATTGAGGCGCCTGGTTTTCCCTGAGAATTATGTAAGTACGTCAAGTATTATGGCAGATTTGAAATTTTCTTTTAGAATTATTTTAATAAGAGGAATGTTACAGCAGGAAGATTGGTCTATTATCTTCGCTGTTTCTTCACACTTTTTGAATAAAACCTCTGAAAAATCACCCCATGTATGACGTGTTTAGTTCTTTCCTAAATGTAGCATGTACCACAAAAGTTTATACGTGTGTTAGGATACAGTACTTTATTTTAGATTTAATTTATGTTCTACTATATCTTATCTGTAAATTATGTTTGATTTATAATTAATACGAATAAAGCCAGAGAGAAAATACATATGTTCGTAATGTCTAATATGAAATAGTTCAAAATTTTATGTAACTGGGTGCCCATTAATGGGGTGCGTTGCCCCTCCGGTAAATTTTTCTAGACTTTCTTAAGGTTTGTTTGTAGAGGCGCAGGAATGTTATAAAAAAAATTAGCAGGGGTCCAGAAAATTCACAAGTAGCCGTAAATGGATAATATCTTGTTTGATGTGTGTATATGTAGGTAAGGTTTATTCTTCTCAGGTTGGGAAGCTAAATTCAGTTAGTTTGGCAACTATTTTTTTTTCGCCACTAGGTAAGCACTAGTGTCGCATGTGTACTGGATTTTCTCTTAATTTTTCCTTACCAACAAAATTATTGCAATAAACAAAAATAAAATACAAAATAACAATGTAGCGCAGTGGCAAAGGCTGTTCACGATAAAGTGAGCACTAATGAACCTTAGATAAAAGGCACTGCCCCTGCATGCATTTATTTTAATGGACACACTGAGTGACATTCGCCCAGTAAAGTTGGTAACGATGTTTATGGAATGTAGTTCCATATCTTAACGTCGAATTAAAAGTGTTAGGTACCCATTTGTGATAACTCAATATTATTTATTTCGCATTATGTTTTTGTAATCCATCGAAGGGTAAAAATTATCTGATTTTTAAGAGTTTATTTTCTTATTCATTTCACAGTTTAATTTTACTGGCTCGTGGATAAAGTGAGGGGGCCCATGGCAATGTTAATTTTACATCAGGCGGAAGAATACACAACGTGTATACAAGTAGATCTTAAGCAGGTCTGTCAAAAGTGCTCTTTTTGCCGTGAACAGCCTATAACTCACTGGACTCACATTCGGGACGACACGAGTTCGATTCCCGGTCCGGCCATCCTGATTTCGGTTTTCCATGGTTTTTCGAAATCACTCCAGGGAAATGCTGGGATTGGTCACAAACAAAGGCCATGGCCGATTCCTTCCCAATCCTTCTCCAAACCTTCTTCCCTGTGCAACTTTCGCCATCTCTAATGACCTCGCTGTCGAAGAGACGTTAAGTCCACTTACCTGCCTACCTAACCTGAGTAGAAGTAACCTTGGTGTAGGCTTTTCACAGTAATGAGCACTTTTAAAAGCCCTGCTTAAGATCTACTTGTATGCACGTTGTGTATTTCTCCGCCTTAAGAAATATTAACATTGCCATGGGCCTCATCACTTTATTCATGAGTCGGTCAAGTGAAACTGTAAAATTATTTGGAAAGTAAGTGTGTCACAAATTTGCTCATTCTTATACTTAGGCGCATTAAAAAACAGAGAGGAGAGTAAATCATTTCAGTTTGCACACTATTTACTAGACGTTAAGATTATGAACTATTTCCCCTCCATCAATACTAACTTTACTGGCTGCATGTCACTCAGTTCGCCCGTTAAAGTATATGCAGACAAGGGCAGATACTTTTTTATAAGGTTTATTTCAAAAGTGCTCACTTTATCGTGAACAGCCTTTAGGCGCGAGGTGTTACCTGATGGCGATGTACTTCCAGACGGCGAGCGCCTGCGTGAGGCAGATGGAGATGGTGTGAATGATCTGCGAGAAGTTGCCGTGGAAGAGGATGAAGACGGCCCAGGAGTAGGGGAAGTCGACGCGCTCGGGCAGCACGAAGTACGTATAGCAGGCGAAGGGCACGTACTCCACCATGACGAGTATGTCGGCGATGGCGAGCCACGTCAGCAGGCGGTTGATGGGCACCTTGACCGCCGAACACACATACCTCAGAAATACACCATCTACATCTCTCACAAATTTGAAGTAAAATTCCCTTACATGTAATTGAAGTCAGTTGCCTCTACATGTTAGGTGAAAGTACTTTTCCATAATCGTACGGAAAAAGTACCTGACAAAAGTTGGGAAATAATCCCATACAAGTAAGGGAAAATGAACTACATTGTATAATAAAATTATATGTTAAGATATCCCGGAGTATTTGTGCAATTTAACTTTTATGTTCTGATGCATAGTAACTGAAACCTCGACACTAAAATCCTCGCCATTTGCTGGTGGATGGGCGCGAACCATGGTAAACTATCACTACAGACAGATGCGCTAACCATTGCACCACGACGACAGCATGACACCACCAGTGAATTTCAGCGTCTTAACAGATGTTTCTTACGCCCGTCCCTCCACCCCCCCCCCCCACCACCCTTAGCTGTTGGGAATGCTGAAGAGATGCACATTTCGTAAGGTAACTTTCCCATCCATGTATAGGATTTTCCACTACCATTTACGTAAATTTTACTCCAGAGTGAAGTAATTTTACCTTACCGGTAAGGAAAACTATGTTTCCGCTACATGTTTACGAATATTACCTTACACTTGTCACGCAATTTCCCCATTATTTTTTTCTGTTGCACATTAGAGTGGATGAAGAAATTTGGACGGCTCTTAACATCAAGCACTCGAGGGCCGATGACGGTGACTGAGGTGAGTATGGAACAGCGCCGGAAATGAAAAGGGGGGGGGGGGGTGGAAACGGGAGATCCCCGAGGAAATCCGCCGGTCAACGGCATCGCCCGGCACGATTCCCACACGCGAAAATACAGAGTGACCCGGCCGGGGATTGAACCCGGAACGCCTTGGTGGGAAGCGAGCAAGCTAACCGCTCAGCCCCACTGTGGCCCCCTCTCATATTAGAGTGATTCAAAAGTTGTGGGCGGCTCTTAAGACTCCCGTCTACCTGGAGATTTTCCTTCGTGTTTGATACTGAGAGGAACAGGAGTCATAAGGGCGACACGGCCTCGCTCATCAAGCACGCTATCGCCACTAAGCGCAAGGCTCTGAACTGGCATGCAGTGTTCTCGTGGCACTGCGTGTACCTACTGTGTGGGACATTGAGCGGTGACCCTTTTATTTTATTGGTGGAAAATCCGTAAGAGGATTCAGTGCAGAGCGCTTGTAATAGTTTTTTATGTATCTTGACGCGTATATTTTGAAATACGAAGCGTTGAAAAAGACGCTTTTAGCTATTTTGGGGGGAACTCAAAAATGGTGTTTCTAATATGCGTGGCATTTTGAAAACATCCAATAGCTCTCCTCTGAAGTCTGTGCTCATTTCGGTGATCAGCACATTGGATACACGTTTAATAGTTCTGCAGGTAGGTGGGAGCCTTTAACATCAAGGTATTGCGAGCCGACGAGGGTGAAGTGAGGTGAGGTGAGTGTGGGGCAGCCCGAAATAATAGGGCGGTTGAAAACGGAATATACTCGAGAAGTAACGTTGACAAACGGCATCGTACGACGAGATTCCCAAATGCGAAAATCCGCGAGCGGCCCTGGAGGGAAACAAACCCCGTCCGCCTTAGATGGTGGCGAGCATTCCGAACGCTACACCAGCGCTGCCTTCTTACATAATAGAATAAACTAACGACTCTCTTATTTTATAAATGTTACACGTTAGAACCATCGCTCAACAGAAACATGCAACTCAGAACCAACATTCTTTAGAAACACAGACAGCCGAACAGTCACGCTAGAGAAACAGAGGCGTTATAACGGTCATACAGAGGAATCTCAGATGTCATAAGTACAGCATGGCCGAAATACGCCATTTAGACCCACATATGTTGGGAATGTCACACGACCGAAATTCACACCTTGGAATGATCATACTGGTAAACCACAGTATAGGCTGTTCACGGTAAAATGAGCACTTTTGAAAGCCCTGCTAAAGATCCATTTGTATGCACGTTGTGTGTTCTTCCGCCTTATGTAAAATTATCATTTCCATGAGCCTCATCGCTTTATTCGTGCGTCGGTCAGTGAAACTTCAAAATTATTATAAGAGTAACTGTTTTAAAAATCTGCTAATTATTACACTTCGATGAATTAAAAAAAAACTGAAAGTTATAGAAATAATTTAAGTTATCAAGATGGTTACCTAACATTTTATTCGACATTAAGATATGGAACTTCTTTCCCCTCCATCGTCACCAACTTTATTGGGCATATGTCACTCAGTGCGCCCGTTTAAATATACGCAGGTAGGAGCAGTGACATTTTTCTAAGGTTGATTTCAAAAGTGCTCACTTTATAGTGAACAGCCTTTAGTTAGAAGGCTCGGAGAATAGAAACACATGGTTTAGAATATTTATACACTAGAATTAAACACCCATGAGTCTCACAACCCAGAACTGCTCTTACCAAAAACGTTCTATCTTGTGTGATTCTGTGACATGTGATTCCGTAGAGTTTATGTGGGGTAGAGCGATCTCGCTTGCTGCGCAGAACCACTCCATGTCTCAACATCGAACTGCTTTGCTGCCAAACACGACATTCATAACCCACATGGATCGGAATTTTGTTTAGTAAACACGTGCTTTGAGGAGTTTGTATAATTTCTTTAACCAATTTGTAATACAGTTTGATTCAATTAGAATTGGTAGATGTATTTTATTCACATAAAAGTGCTTGTCTTTTAAAAATGAAGGTATTAAAAAAACCTTCATCTCTGTTGACCATGTGACTTTGACGGTTGTGTAGCTTTTGGGTAGGTCAGTGCTGGGTACATGCGTAGAAGACGAAAAATAGGTCTACCTCATCTTTATTAAGTTATATATGTTATTTTTAGAGGCTGTCCACGGTTGACTGAGCACTTTTGAATGCCCTGCTCAACACATACTTTTCTAATTTTATCCTTTTCCCATGCGCAAAATTAACATTGCCATGGGGCTATCACTTTATCCATGCGAAAGTTAACTGAAAATATTAAAACTAGCAATCTACATGTGCTACTATGCAATAGTTTATTCTCTGTTTTTTCGCCATTTTTAAATGCAAACATTTGAAAAATCCCCCCATGTATGACGTGTTTAGTTATTTCCCCCACATGCCATGTATCACAAGCGTTATATATTTGTGTTTATAAAAGTTACTTTGTTATTCTGTTAAATTGAAATGTTGTTCATATTTAATTTTTAAATTATAATACTTCACTTATAAATAATTTGAATGAAAACAGTTGGAAAACGTGTGTTGGTAGTGCCTAGTAAGAAATTCGTAGTTCTCAATTAGACTTAGTTAAGTTTAGTTAGCTCGAGGCGGAGGAACATTCTTGAAGTAGAACTGTAGCAGGGCTTCAGAAATGTCTGAAGTAACCGTGAATGGATTATAATATGCAAACCAGCTGTCAAAACTGCATAAAGCCAAATAAGCAAAAATTTAATTTGCTATAAATTTAAACATTACACTCATAATACAACTCAAAGTCTCAGAACTATTTTGACTCAGTGCGGTGCCAACTTAACTGCGAGCAAGGTTTATTCTACTCAGGTCAGGAAAAAAAACGTGATTTTTTATGTTGAAAATTTGCATATAAATTTTTTCCACTAGGTGTACGCAGTATTCCGAAAGGTAACATTTGGTTAACGTTTTGAACTACGTGAATAATAATTCAGAAATATTTAACTTAGTTACGAAGTTATTTAATACTCCACTTAGGAATTTTATAATTATTTTTTTTTCAACATAAAATCAGAAAAAATGTAGTGCATTACCGACACTAGCACTTGCCTAGTGGCGAAAATTTTTTGTTGCCAAACTTTAAAAATTGAACTTCCCAACCCTTAGTAGAAATAGCCTTACTGTGAGTCCGGATACCGGTGTGTAGGATGTACGGAGTTAACGGGCAGTGACTTTGATGTTGTGAATGTTGAGCTGGAAAGTGCTTAGTAGACCGTGAACAGCTTACAGAACGAGTGTTTGTATGCTGGCGACAGCAGAGCACCCACCTTGGCCATGTCGCTGCGTGTGAGCACGGCGACGTTGAGGAGGTTGGCGATGGTGCCGAAGATGCAGACGGCGAGGCTGACGTAGCCGTGCGCGCGCCGGTACGCGTCGGCGAGGTCGCGCGCCCAGCCGCCGCAGTAGCACTGGTCGCGCTCCGGGTCGCGCGACGACGTCGCAGTCGTGATCGCCGTCGCGCTAACGTTGTACAGCTTGTAGAGGTACGAGATCTCCTCGTCCGTGATGTTGAGCAGCGTGAGGAGGTCGTCGCGCGACGGCAGCGGCCTCTCCGTGCTGTTGGAGGCCGAGGAGACTGCGTCCATCACCCAGCCCAGCACCTTCTCCCTCGACCACATGCCTGGCCTGCCGTGTCCTCTCAGCCTGTCCCTGCTGCTGCCATCACAGGCCTCCGTCCTAGGACACCTTCACCACCGCCATCACACTTGGCTCACTCTTCATGCACGCACCTCCTCACGCACTACACTGGTCATCGTCCTAACTGACAAAAATCCACACTCGCGAAAATCCACACCGACGAAAATCCACACCAACGAGAATCCACACCGACGAAAATCCGCACCGACGGAAATCTACACCGGCGAAAATTCACTGTGGTGAAAATCCACTCTGGCGAAGATTCGTCTTTGTCTCACAAGTTACCACGCATTACAAAACAATATGATCACTTCAAGAAAACACTCAATCGTATTCGGTAAATGCACGCCTAAGCCTTGAATGCCCTTCCGTTTTAGATGTTTCTATTTGAAAGTTTGGGTTCTGGCATTTTCCAACAGGCATGTGCTTTTAAGACAATGTTGGCCAGAAAAATTATAGTTCGTTCTGTACTTTCTTGTCATTTAGGCGATGGCTCACTCGTTTTGCGGTTGATTTGAGATAAACCTGTAACAAAATTAACACGGAGAAATTATACATCTTTGCTCAAACGAGCTTTAGAATACTTTCAAAATCATTATAACACTAGTAAAAATAATAAATCATAAAATTAACCAACATACGTATCTTTATGTCATGTGGAATGATTATGGAAAATTGTAAATATACGAAACGTTTAATGAACACAACCGTATTATATAAATGCTACAGCACTACAAAACTGGGCACTGGTCCACTAAATACTGTGTAATTAGCACGAAATGAACATGTAGTGCAGGAATCAGATGCTAATTATATAAATTTGTAATACATAAACATATGTTCATACATGTATGCATGTAAACATGATATATATAAAACATTCATATGTATGTAAGCAATACGCAAATGAAAAGTTTTAATATGATGCAGAATTCCTGAACGTAACTACACAATATTCAAATCTCAATTGAATTTTAGCCTAAGAATTTCGTCTTTCAACAGGAGTACCACACACGTAAATACAAATACACGAGACATTGAATTCAGTGAGGATTTCGGGCCACTATCGTTACGTAACTTGAAGAAATAACGAAAATTCAATATCCGTGTACTGGAATAAAGTACCTATTGACTTCTTTTCTTAGTCTTTCGCCATACCTTATTTCTTCATAATCTCTGCAATCCACCAGGGTGAACAGATAACTCCATCAATTTTATTTTCCACATTTAATGGCATAGTGTTTGATAGCTAACAGCGGAGCATTAAAAATATAATTTTGTCTAAGAAAAATTGTACATTTTTCTAGTAATATAAATTACTTATTAAAAATCTCGGCTCAAATTGAATGAAGCCATAAATCCTTATAAAAACAAAGTTTTGTGATGTGTTTAGAAATTTCCCGTGTAGTTATAAATGTTGAATATCTCTATATGATATGGTGAAGAGAGTTCACTTAAAATTGTGATGGTCAAATACTTAAGGGTAATGGGATCTAGTGTTTACTTTTGGCTCTATATGATATGCTGTGTATTAAAGATTTATAAAATGCTGAGTAATTTCACAAATGCTCAAAACGTCATGTTCGGCCTACTCGTCACACAAGCTTATCATATTTGTGCCCCAAATATAATTAAGTAAGAGTTATTTTAGAGGAACGCAGTTTTGCAGTAGGTATGCTGTTACATGTTACTTAGAAATATTGCTAAGTGTATAGGTTTTTCTTGGGGTTTTTTTTTTTACGCACGCTTCACAAATTGCCGGAGTTGGCGGAAAACAGGGCGTAGGATAATGTTGGGCGTTGGACATTGTGTATATCCAAAACTCTATTTGTGAAACTTATTCTAAATTTGATATATATATATGTGTGTGTGTGTATTTAATGTACTGGCACCAGCGAAATCGCGACGAGTATTTGTAAGAAGATCAACAAGAATTTGAACGGTTGATCCTATCGCGTATCCATAACTGGAGCAAGTTTGCAAGAAATGTTTGAAAAGTCGAACACATTTTACAGACAGAAATATCGGGCACACACCGTCATTCATGAGCTGTTTGCGTAAATGGTTGCCTAAAGGAATGTAGTTGTTTTTTTTTTTTTTTACAGAATGTACCTCCGTGTTTGTCAATACTCGCCAACTGCCACAAACGCCAAACATTGTTTTATTTTTCTTTCTGAAAAACTATGCCGAAATATATAGGTAGTAAATGGATAGTAATTTTTACATTACACAATAATATTTTCGTTTTTGGCACAGTAGCCCCTGCTCCGTCTCTCATAAGTTGTATCCCGTAGGAAAATGTTCACATATTGAAATCAACGTGAAACATTTCCATGTTTTTACATTTGTGTTCCGTGTCCAAAATCAAACACAGTATATACATATTTCCTTAACAAGAAGACGGGGTGAAAGAAAAATAGAACAAGAATGAGAAATTCCATGTGTTACAGTTGCGTATTTAATGTGCATATTCTTTACTTTAACCTCAAATATCTTTAACATGAGTCAGAAAATAATGAAATATATTATTTTTACATACGATGTATGATAAACATTTCAGTCTGTTGTTGGAAATATGCATCTAAGCAAATGCGCTGCTGCGTATATTGAAGCATATAAGTGGAAACCTTCGTAATCATTGCCTTCATCTGTTTCCTGTTCCCAATATCGCAGTCAATACGGCGCACGTTACACTGGACATGTGTGGAAAGGTTTTAAGATGTGAATTGCATAGCCTATTTTCACTTAAAAAAAAAAAAAAAAAAAAAAAAAAAAAAAGCCTTGTAAACACAAATTTAGAAATGCTTTGTTTTGCTGCTGGAGGCTGTCAAAGGTTTGATAACAGGCAGCCAGTTAGGGTCGGTATACACGCTCTACTAACTTAATTTACGTTCAAAAACAGCGCACACATATCCATTCCAGACTCTCAACACGGAAATTTGTGTAACGAAGTCGTCGTAGTGGCATAACACAGATTATGCCAAAACTGAAGGTACCTATATATACACTGCTGGACACGGAAATCGACATACCCACTACGTGAAACATTATTAAACCTTCACAGGTTGATGTAGGCTATTCACGGTAAAGTTAGCATTTTTAAAATTCCTCTCATTAGAAATAATAGTCAATTAATATAATTTATTTTAGCTTTAGAAGTACACTCCCGAGTGCGGTGGAATACATACACACTGTTAATTTCTCACAGGGCAATATTTATTTTAAAATGTGTTTGAAGGATAAGAAATGGCTAAAAGGAAAAAGTAACTAGGGCCTCAAAAGTGTTCGCTTTACCGTGAACAGCCTATAGATAACGATACAAATGAGCAGCGATTAGTCTTTCACGCATAGAGGTGGCGTTGTTCAGCATCCGCGAAGCACGTGTTCAGTATAGGCTCGCGGCTATAGAGGCATCGATGCGACGAGGGCATTCCATCACACAGATGACGGATAGTGCCCTGAGGTACGTACCGCCATGCTTCCTGTAACCTGCACACGTAGATCATTATGTGGGAAAACAGGCTTTGTACTTTCAAAACTCGGTACAAATAACGTATGCCATTCTGTATGCAAAAGTGTTTGAATACTAAGTACTGTATTAAAATACATTTCAATTAACTTTGGAGCGGGAATATAATTTGAATGCATATTGATATAATTCACTTTGATAACATTTTTTGTTGCTTACCAGTACTTCTAGATACAGAGAGTAAAGATTTCATTATTATGAAAACCAAGATAACTAGACGTTAAATAAAACACATTTAATAATGAAAACGATAGGTGATTAACTGAAAGAGTTATTATATCTATTGTTGATAATATACATATTACGCATCAGTATCTTCTGCGTTTGTGTTATCACTATAACCATTCTTATTTATTGTAGAGAATTCTTCGAATAATTCAGATTTATAATATATATTACAACTTGTAAATTTCCTTGTTGGGCTAAAAGTAATTACAGGCATATGTAATAAAAAGTATGAAAACTATAGTAACACATAGTTTTTCATGCGGCAGTACGTGTTGTACACATTTAAGAATTCTTAAATTACTAAAATAATTACTCGAGTAGAGTTCGATAAAATACAAAATTATTCAAGTATTCCTTAAAGAATTAAGATGATTATTTACATCTTGAAACCAACGGAATGCGTAACTTAAACACAATAAAAAAATTGCGCTAATGAACTTACTAAGTAATTAAAAAATACACGTAAGCATTACTTAGTCCCGCCTGTCCCCTATCTAGGTCAGCTAGCTTCCAAGTAAGTTAGGCCTTCATACCGACCACAGCTCTGCGGGAGGATCCACTGTCGACTGGAAGCGCGCATGATATAAAAATAGCTCTTGTGTATGTTGCGGCCTTCAACTGAGTGGATGTGGGTGAGCCTACATACATAGGGCGTGTCTCGAGTGTAAAAACCCATTTCATTAAAACCTTTCGAGTCACACACACGCACTCATTCCTTCGATCCAGATAAGATTATCTGTTCACCCAGTCAAAAGAAGGTGCACCCGTGATTCTGATGTGGAATAGAACCAAGGGGCTCGTTTATTCCTTGGAACACATTTATGCTGTGTTCGGTTTTTATTCCAGAAAAGTTAGGAGAAGCTCGGGGATAATTATGGGTGTCTCTCTGTGTGTGTGTACACACACACATACACACAAGAGACAAATAGAGAGTGAAGAAAATTCTTACTGAATTTAAACACATTACTTTCTTTCATGTTCACCAGAAGCATAGGAAATAAATACGCTAATTGCAAAACACACGCATGCAAGTAAACAAAGTGACAAAAATCTTGGTGACAGGATTGTCTCCTGCCTTCCTATTGCAACTTCTAGTAAAGCTTAATATCCGTGTAAGGGGAAATATAAATTACAAAACGTTGGCTTGTATGAACCATAGAAATTAGAATGTCTGTATTTTTGCCTGTAAATATAATTGTACACATGCATACATATAAAGCAGTCAATTATAGGTCTGCAGCCTGTATTTAAATGTTAAAAGATACCACAAAGATTTTACTGTTCTGAGTTAGCGATCTAGGCAATGACTAAAAAAAATTTCCTCTTACATTTACTTATGGTTGTCTAAAGACGAGCAAATTTATTACGATTGTCTTTATTAATGCATTATACGTGTGCTTTAATATCACATGTATATGTAACAAAAAATTCATTTAAGTGGTATATTTAATATAGTATATTAGTTTTAATCATATACATATTTTTTACATATTATACACTAACATGTATTCGTGTGTATGTAATTTTATTGTGAATGGATCTATAGTCTAAGGCCTTTCCTCAATCGTGAACCTGTCATTAAATGTAAAGGAAAAACCAATGTTTGTGCAAATAAAAGATTTAGTGTCTGAGCGTAATCTCAGAGTGTAAGTATAAAGTGGTACCAAAGACATCCAATCCATGACAAATCGATTTGCCGATATCAAACACGTCTATGAAAAAATAAGACATGGTACCATATTTATGCTTGAAATTAATGTGATCCTCTAGAATATGTGAGGATTTATCTGCTGACGTGACCACTATAGTTAATTTTGGAAATAATAAATAAAGTTTGTCTTGTGTTATTCCGTTAAAACCTACGGTTTTCGAGAAATGGATGTTTAATGTTCTAAACAGTGAAGATGTTATGCCTGCAACATAAGCAACACTAACACACATTGGTGTGGTCATCATTAGCCAGGGCTGGCAGGCGATGCTCGAGAGTCCAGGATGGTGCGACCTCGACGGGCCAGCCCGGCTGTTTGTAAAACATCCCCCCGCCAAGGAAGGTAGTAAGGCCGGGTGGGGGCACTATATAAGGCGAGAGTGATGGCGGATCGCGACCATCTTGATTGCAAGGGACGACGAGATGACTTCAGGGAGGACCACTAGGCCAGTGGTCCCCACTTCGACGCCAGCCGCTGCCACTGTCGAGGAGGTCTGACCTTAGGTGACAACGAGACAGATCCAGGGTAAATATACTTCCAGTAGAGCTCCCCAGGTCGTGCAGAGTTAGGGTATTCGTATAAATCTTAAAACTCCCTCTGAGTCACGAGCACACTCATTATAGACAAAGCTATCGTGTTGTAGAGTCTACTAAATGTACCTGACAATAGCGAAGCATTGAGATATTCTGGTTAAATGCAAATTGTCCCGAGCGCAATTCATGTGTGATGTCATGTACAGGCTGTGAGTTCAATAAATATAGTAATTTGTATATTGAGTGTTCTATTGTCTAGTTACGACTAACCCCCTTCCTTGCGTGGCCTGATTTAACCTCAGGACAGGATCATAGCAAATGGTGGAGACAACCGAAGCTTCCAGCCTCCCTTCTAGTGCACTCACAGCTTAAAGTAAAGTACAGTTACAATCAGTGGAAGATAGCTATGATATTCTAGCCACAGAGTTAAAGCTTAGCAATAATTATAAACGCGTACCAACTTCCACCAACCCACAGGGTTGCAATCCCTGGCAAAATCGTTGAGGCTATAAAAAGTAATTTCAGAAGTAAGCAAGCGTGGAAGCAAAGGTGTTCTTTATTTCATTTCAATTCATAGCATTGGTAATTCCGATTATATTTAACGCACAGAACCGCCTCATAATCCCCGCTATCCAGGGTTATACCCCCCGTCAGAAATCTGTAAAGCCAACGTCCTTCAGTAACCTAGAGAGAACTGTAGCAAACATTAGTAGAAGCGTGAACCAGCCATTTAAAGCCACGAAGTGTTGTGCGCTACTCAGCAAATTCCAGTTACACCAGCGCATGCGGGTGCAAACAGCCACATTGTAGTTTCTTCAGCATGCCAAGGTGCCCATTCTAGTATAGCGAGTGTGTGTAGTGTGTGCTTGCGCTTTATTAATCTTTAATGCATGAGAAATTACGGCCGCTTTTCGGACCGCTTTAATTTTTGCAAACGAAATTTCCACAAATGTGTTCGCAGTGTGGGAATAATCACTAAAGTCAGCTTATGTGTGTGCATGTTAGTTATTAAGGCCACAAGTTCCACTGACAGACAGTGTACCACACTTTCTGAAGGATAAACATAACCCATCGTTTTTGAACACAGCATGTACTATAATAAAACATGCGACCATTGATTTATCTGATACTCAAAAGAAATTAGCAGCCCTCAGCACAAATACCATAGATAAATTCCAAAGTTTAATCGAGTCTGCAGAACAACTCTTACAGGAGAACCCTGATTTAATTGACCAATTTAACACTACTTCCACACGCATTACACATAGTCTCATTACTAAAATCACAAACAATAGCCTTCTGCCGACAACACCACCACCCACGTACCAAAACATTGAACAACACATGTCGAATTACATTACACCAGTACACATTCACACTGACACAACAGAGAATATTTATAAAAACTCATCTTTAGCATCACCTCTCGAGAATACAACACAGGTAGACAACATGGCGAAGGCTCCACCAGTCAACATAATTGTACAACAACCTATGCAAATACCCATGTTTTCAGGGGACGACAAAGGAAATTGGGTAGATTTCATTGAACAATTCAACCAGGCAGCAGAAAACAATAACTGGAGTAATGAAGACAAATGCAAAAAGTTAAAGTACTATCTAAAAGGGTAAGCTAAGCATACCCTAGACAACTACTCACACACACAGGAGGGAGAGATAACGTGGCAAGGTATTGTGAATAAATTAAAGATCACATTCTTCACGCCAGCAAATGAAGAGTACTTACTTAAAGCAACTTTGTTTACAACTAAACAGAAACTACACGAGAGCGCGCAGAAACATATCGAAACACTCATGTACTATCGCCGCAAATATAATCCCACTGTAACGGATAGCGATTTCATTAGTATTGTGTGTCGCTCACTGCTACATTCATTAGAAAAAAAATCGCCGGTCTGAAAAATGACACCGTTGAGGATATAACCACAAATATTCAGAGAGCCGAACTTGGTCTTTTCAGGAATAATGAGACAATATAGCATTACCAAACACATTCGGATACAGACTCCTTAAGTGCGAACATGACAAAATTGAAGGAGGAAATCGTGAACATGGCGATAGAAAACCAAAAACGTACACAATACTAAAATCACCCTCACACTCAACAAAAATACCGACACCCATATCCACAACAAAATGGTCCACCTTTTGCACCTAAGATAGACCACACTCCATAGAAAATAAATATGGTAATCGCCAATCTTTCAACACCACCCAATCAGGAAGGACAGAATTTCACAAACACCCAAACAAATGCTCTGGGCAAAAACTAAATAACCTGTACTAGAATGAAGACCGTACTAACACTAATGACACCTACACACGTAAACATAATAACCAAAAAAACTTCTATGCAGGGGGAAGTAGGCACCACTCCCTATGACAAGTCAAAAAGAAGGATGAACTTTCAACACACACCATACAGGTAAACATGCGCTTTAAGGGCACAACGGGAGAATATACAACACCCACAGAAAGATGGTACGCAACAACATTACCAGGTGCGCAACAAACAGGCAGGGTCCTTAAAGGATGCGTGTAAAAGTCAGGACCACCCGTGGGTCGATACACACCAATAAAATACGGCACAAAGACACGTCCCACCAGAGGCGAAAGTTATGCGAGGGATTAACGCATGCCAGGCGTTATTTGCGAAACGAGTTCCGAATCGCACATACGCAGAAATTGCCATGTTTAATTCCTGCAGGGAACAATTTCAAATGCCACAGCAACCCCAAATGAGTGACAGTAAAACAAGGGAAGAACACAGAAACAGAGCAAGCAGGACATCTGGTGTCATATTCGGCTACCCACAAATCAGGCCAGGGCATATTACAAGGAATTCTGAAAACACCTACAAAACCAAGCCAGGAAAGAGACAAATTGTTGCCCCTGTGACACATGATACGCCATGAATCGCGGAAGTGGCGGTGACCAACAACGAAAAGCTGGTTTTTCAACATCGCGTGCCGACCATGAAATGAAACCCGTGCGTACACAAGGTAGTGATGGCCCCTGACCAGCCGGTAACTAGGAATGAATGTGTGACACAGCAAAAGCGCTACATCAAGGTGACAAGGACAGCATTCGTTGTGCCACGCTCGGAAATTGCATCCACGTGTGCGCTATGTTTGTACACATCTCATCGCGCCTACAATTGCCCATTGTTCCCCAATCAGAACCAACCATTTCAAACCGACATTGTGGCGCAATTTTGCAAATTTTAACACAGGTTCGGGACTGGTGAAACTAGGATCAAGTTGCCACAGTCGTGTAAATAACAACACGAAACTAGTTGGCAGTGATGAAAGGGGTCAGCACAATCTGAGCCACCAGCTGTTATTAGAATCATTGAATAAAGAGACCATGCCAGTCACCAAGGACGAGTGTCGCGCGGATTATGTCAAAACACCAACACTGTGCATCCTTGTGAGACTTGGTTGTAAAACATACAATGTGTTGCTGGATACAGGATGTTCTTGTTCCTGCATGGCGACCACTTTAGTGAATAAAGAAAAATGTCAGCCAATTAAAGGAATATTTTCTATAGTAGGAGCAACCAAAGACATTGATGTACCACAACACAAAACAAAACTCAACATAAATATTCATGGGTATAAATTTTCTCAAGAATTCTTGCTAATTAATAATTTAAATCTTGATATGATTTTAGGGGTTTACTTTATCAAACGCTATGTACCCAATTTAATAAAAGATATACTGTTTGTATATGTGTCCAATAATGACAAAATAATTGAAATACCTATCAATACAAATTCAATTGAATATTATCTCGGTAATTGCATTGAGTATCAGATAAATAAAATCACTATAACAGATGATAATGTCGGCTACATGTCGTTGGGTAATATCAATCCTCGCAATAACAGGAAACACAATTGCAGCTTTTATTGGAAGAATACAGTGATTGCTTCTCTAGTTCGATTAACGAATTAACCGAAACAAATGCTTATCAAATAAAACACGAACTAAACACAGATAAGCAGATTCACACTATTTTACCAATACAGTGGCTCAAGAATAACAATTTTGGAGCGACACAGTTATCACTCTGTGAAGGTGTAATTTTTCTTCTATTAATGATACTATAGATACGGACAGGAAAATTTTGCATGCCAACTTGCCAGCGGTGCAGTATGTTTCCAATACGAATAATCTAAGGTCCAATCATGTGTTCTCAATAATGTCCCAGGAACATTTTAATTACGCCAGTTCATCAGTTCTTATTTTATTATTAATGGCAATGGCTTTGCTATACTATAAATTGATAAGGGTATCAACTTTACTAGAAAAAGCTGTTTCAGTTAATGGTAATAATAACTAGACTGTCAGTTCGAATCCCCAAAGCGCTTGCATTATAGAAAGCCCAAAGAATATAGTTTAAAGGTCACTAACTAACAGAAGAACATTGAAAGTTAATTGTGTATATTGATAATTATATTGTAAATCAAGTAGCGACTCAGCTACCACAGCACGCTGTAAGAATTCCCGGGCCACGAAGTAATCGCCCACCCACACGTTCACCGCTGGGCAGCCAGCGCTTTCTTTTATCTAAGCTGGTAAAGAATTCTCGCAGTTTAACCACCACGAGGCGATTATGCCATAATTCTTAAATTTGTATACATTTAATACTTATCAGGCCTGTGTATATTTGTAAATGTAACTTTCCAGTTCACGTGCACGCAAAATAAGCGTGGCTCATTTTGTTAAGTTAAGAGCGTAATCTTTCATATACAATTTCCTCTAAGACAGATACTGCTGGTACTTGTAACAATTTATTAATAGCGTAGATAATTTATTATATCAGAGAATAAGTCGGAATTCTTTTTATAGAGCTATGGAGGAG
Organism: Dryococelus australis; assembly: GCA_029891345.1. NCBI lineage: Eukaryota > Metazoa > Arthropoda > Insecta > Phasmatodea > Phasmatidae > Dryococelus > Dryococelus australis. Next base: position 71,617,325 of record CM056996.1, read on the forward strand.
TGTATAATTCAAAACGTGCACGTAATCCATTTTCCTAATACCTTAGCTACCAGCACCGACGATTTTCTTCTACTACTATCATTTTTGGGATAATTTTATATAGTTACGGAGCCGAACGCAACTCCTTTCCCAACCAATGAGTACATGAAACCATAGTGTCTAAAGATTACCATGTCGGCACACACTAATAAAAATGTTCATCGCACTGTACATGTATGCTGATATTTCTGGTTTTTACAATCAAATTGACAAACATAAGATAATAATTTATTTCCCATAGCTTATAAGTGTGCAAATAATGTTAAAACGATATATATCGACTTATGATGTTATAGAATTAGATATTCAAGTATGTTGAATCACAGGTAAAAGGAATAATCCAGCCATATAGCAGTACGTAAGGAAGTACTAACGGATTTATGTAAATAAGTATTTAGCTTTGTAAATTCAAATATGTTTTGAGCTCCAAATAGAGTCGTCAAAGACGTACCAACAAGACATGTTTTATACTTTTATAACACTTCGAAATACGCAATAATTATAACATTGAGACTGGTAGATATGAGGTACTTTTAACCGTTTATAACACATGTATGTAAATGCTTAACAAATCAGATTTTCCGAAAACTTGAATCAAAATGAATTTCGAACAAGCGATTTTCTTTTTACAATGTAAACGATATCTTAACCTCACGACTGACAGCGCCCTATGGGATAGTAATAAATCAAGTGCGTGAATTACACTAATTTACTAAAATGCTCTCCCGGTTGTCAAAAAGAAGAGCGACCTCTTCCAGTGGCACCTCTTCACCCATTCTGATGGTACTTGGTTCAACCCTCCTCCGCTGAGCCTCCCGACAGTTCTTCGGCCTGGCTCACCCACTACTTTCCTATCATCAGATGGTTCAATGTAATCATGCGGGGACGCATGGATTTTGTGGAGAACGAGGGCGACGCTCGAGAGTCCAGGATGGCGCGACCTCGACGGGTCAGCCCGGCTGTTTGTAAAACATCCCCCCGCCAAGGAAGGTAGTAAGGCCAGGCGGGGCACTATATAAGGCTGGAGTGATGGAGGCTCGCGGCCATCTTGATTGCAAGGGACGACGAGATGACTTCAGGGAGGACCACTAGGCCAGTGGTCCCCACTTCGACGCCAGCCGCTGCCACTGTCGAGGAGGTCTGACCGAAGGTGACAACGAGACAGATCCAGGGTAAATATACTTCCAGTAGAGCTCCCCAGGTCGTGCAGAGTTAGCGTATTCGTTTAAATCTTAAAACTCCCTCTGAGTCACGAGCACACTCATTATAGACAAAGCTATCGTGTTGTAGAGTCTACTAAATATACCTGACAATATCGGAGCATTGAGATATTCTGGTTAAATGCAAAGTAGTCCCGAGCGCAATTTATGAGTGATTTCATGTACAAGTTGTGAGTTTAATAATTATAGTAATTTGTATATTGAGTGCTATATTGTCTAGTTACAATTATCCCCCTTCCTTGCGCGGCCTGATACATCCCCAGGACAGGACCACAGCAACATGATGTGATTGAGAGGTAGCGCTGGAGTGGCACATTGATGACCAGAATTGCGAAATTAATACACGAAGAAAATCTGCAAGTCCATAGGAACTGTTCGAACTTCAAACCCCTAGCTGCAAAACAGCCATTCCATCTCCGAGATATTGACTGACGCACATTTCTGAACACACTGTGTATCGCTAGAACGTGGTCAGCAGCACTGAATATTCTCTGAACGAGATCTTCTGATTCCAAAGGTGTCGCATACATGAGCGTTTTAAAGTGACCCCACACGAAAACATCCACTGGTACAATGATCATCAACTATGGTTGTTACGTGCTCGCGCACAATTATTAAGAAGTGTGCCGACGCGCCGTCATGTTGTAGCCACATACGTCGGCAAATGTCAAGCGGAACATCTTACAGAAATTCAGGTAGCATTTCTTGCAGAAATGCCAGATAAGTGTCCCCACAGTCGTCTTCACGTAATGCCTCTATCATCCCGTAGTGAAATGGGTGTAACAGTTGTTCTTTACAAGTCCCCCGCACACTGATGCGGTCGTTGGCCAGCTCATGAGCCACCTCACGTGTGCTTGTAGACAGCTGCTCCTAAACACACGTCAGTACCTCCTGCTAAAACAGTATCGTGCACTGTCTGCGCAGACGGGCCGAATCTGGTCTCCGTACCAGTGGTACATACCTAGTGGTTTATATGTTGCTTACAACGCACAACACATCCGTTACATCACACTATACCCTATCCTAACCTACAACGTTCCCTTTACTCGCAATCATCTTGTTATTGACCCTAATGTGGTATGGTACGTATATGCCTGCCTGTATGTCGTTCCGCGTACAGACGCTGAGACGCTCGTCCATTAATTTCATGTCGCCCAAACACTAAGAGCATGTCTGTCTGCTCTGACCATGTTTACCGTCCCTTGACCTAACATGTAGGAGTATGAAACTTACACACGCATACACACACAAGTGACTGTATGCGGTATTGACAGCTAGCGATGTCTGTTCATTTGAAGTGTATCGTTTGTCGAATGTCTCTCCGGTGCTACCCCTGCAGCGTCTCATGTGTATACATGCTGCCTATGTCGTAGGTGTAACACATTTACTGTTTAGAATATTAAATATCAATCTCTCTAAAGCCGTGGGGTGTAGCGTAAAAACACAACGCCACCTTCAGTTCGCTAAATTAGCCATACTGCTTACGTCAAAAGATAAATTCTCACATATTCTGGAGGGTCACATTTTTTCAAGCACAAGCGGGTGTGCCAACCCTTATTTTTTAATTAAAGGGGTTAACACTGGCAAACCAATATGCCATGAATTGCACAGCTTTTTTGATGACACATTATACTGAAACTTTTATATTAAGAGCAGATATTGTATGTTTTATTTGCAATAATTATGGCCTTTACCTTCACTTGTAAGGGCGTGTACACCCCCAAGGGAAGACGTTAGGGTATAGGTCGTGTGTGTGTAGGGCGTTCACGGTAAAGTGAGCACTTTTGAAGCCCTAGTTACTTTTTTCTTTCAACGAATTTATATCCTTCCACCACTTGTTAACGTAAACCCTACCATGTGAGTAAAAAACAATTCACCGTACCCAAAACGATAAGTCCGAAGCCACAATGAAGTGTATTTATTGGTTATTATGTCTGATGAAACAGCTTCAAAAAGTGCTCACTTTACCGTGAATGGCATATTTATACATTTCTTTATTTATCCTCCTCCTAATATTTTGTGAGGAGCTGCCTCCAGGAGATTGTGTGTAAATCTTATTTAAATAGCTAATTTCGTATAGAAAAATATACTATAGTTCAAAGTATCAGATATGTAGAAACATATTTCAAAATGACAATACATGGTTCACTAAATCAGATCAAATAAAAATTTTCAGTAGTTTTGTCCTACATCACGCTTGCGTTGAGATATACACTTATGAAAATAAAGGACATGATTCAGTTTTGAGAAACGAGAAAGAGAGGTTAAAAGGAAAAGTTAATGCATACTGATTGTAACAAACTATTCACAAGTTCATTAGAAAGCATTCGTTAAGTAAATAATACGGTTTCCTTCGGTCTCCTGTTGAAGGTTGGAAGTTTATATTAAATTGAACTGAGTCGTAAAGTGGATGTTTAAAACCTGGCATACTTCACTTTATTTAGTTATTATCAGCCGTTTTATAATAAACATAGGACAACTTTATCTTTGCATAAACAGGAAATATAATTCACACATTTTCGTTCTAATGATAGCGTTACGCTCCTTTGAGAGAACGAAATATGAACACCAAAAATCATAATTTAAAGAAATTGAGAAATGCAATCCGTTGCTATATTACTATTGTACTATCTATAACAACAAAAATTACATATTGAGTATTTTGATTAGTGGCTGGTAATAAAACGGGAGCTAATAAATAACACTTATAATTGAAAATTCAAGTATACTCTACAAATGTATAGAATTTGTATGTTTATCTTTTTCTTGATGGTCCGCGTTTTCCGTCTCGCTTTTGCGAGCAATTTACCAACAATTTTCATTCTCTTTGTATCTGTCTTGGATAATACATTCAACTCGACTAGCTGACATTCTGCAAATGTGTTCATCTCATTCTCTTGTCCCCACAGGTACCCATTTTCGTGCATTTTGTTTATATTTCACTTTTTTTTTCTCTTGCAGGAATTTATTTTTCCATTTACTTCAGGATATCCACATTCGGTTCACCTAACGTTTGCTGTGTTCCCGAAGTATCATCTCGAGTTTCTGCTCTAAATATAATTATGTGTCCAATTGTAGTACAAATGTTCACGTTTAGTGCTCTTCTTAGATGGCATTGATTGCTATCCAGAAAAAGTTTTCTTCTCTTTTCTAACTTGTCGTTACACTCCCTCTCTCTCTCTCTCGCTCTCTCACACACACTCTCTCCTCCCTCTCACTCTATCACTCTCTCCTCCCTCCCTTCTCTCTCTCTCTCTCTAACCTTGCGTCCCTTCTTACCGCCTCTCAAGATATTTAAAGGATAAAATTCCCTCAATTAATTCACCAACTTCCAATCTTCAGACTAATGGGTTTCTGTTAGCTGCCACGCTTTTTGTTTTAGCAATCAATATTTTCATGTTCAAGGTAATGGAGTTGATACTGAAAAAATTGCGCAGGCGTTCGAAATTACCTTCAAGAATAGCAACATTTTCTACATAGCATAACACAGGAATTTATCACACTTAATTGTATATTATATTTTCGAAATATTTAGCTACTTCCCTTAAAGCATAAATCCTTATGTTCTCTAGTTTATCATATAGAGATAGTTACCACCTGTGTAAAGTCTACCATCTCGAAAACAATGTTGTACAGTACGTATTTATAAGATGTGTTAAAGTCTTTGAACGATTACCCCTGTCTCACGTTTCAACACTGCACGTAAAATTCATACCTTTATGACGTTACGTCTATATTTTATATATATTTATGAAGAAAAAAAAAAAAAATTGTTTTTCATTTTCCAGTAAATTTTGTTCTTAAAATATTTTCCACGTCATTTTACAGTTTGTGAGTTGGCTAGTTTTCATTTATACTCGTAATTGAGCTTGTAATTCTTATTTTCATCTTCTGTATTTGGCCCTAGAGTAACAGATATATCGAAACCTATATGTTACGTATTCACTGCGTTATATTTCCATTGGAATTGTAAGTAGTTCACTCATGTATATTTATAAATTTTTACGTTTTCGATGAGTTCTTTTAGAAATTGAAGCTCCATAATAATCTTTGACAATTATTTGTGAATGCTTTTATTTTTTGTTCACTTCACTTTTGTAATGACGTTTAAATAATAATTTCCATGCGGCCAAGTTACTGATACACAAACTAAAATTGCTATATTTTTGCTTAGTCTAGTAGATTACTCTTAGTCGAATTTTATTTGGGGTTTTAGGATAACGAAGCGGCTCCACATGGACATTTTCACGTCACTGTGTTTTTTATATTCATTTTGTTTATATTGCTTTATTATTATTATTTTTGCTTTTAACGTAGTCCTCGCCATTAAATAGTCGTAGCTAGTTAATTTGAAAACTTTTTTATGTTTACATCCTACGTGGAAAATGAATTGTATCTACTTGTTGTATGGACTATTTCTTTGGTGTTTTGAAATTTTATTTATTTTTTTGAGCCAGTATTGGCAACTAGATGACAGGACTTGCTAGGCAAGTTCTTTTTTTATACTTTTTAATTTGTTTCCAAATTCCCCCAAGTAATTTTATTCGAAGGTCTTGCGATATGTAACCTTTGGTTTCAAATTAAGGTAGCCCAGTGTTTGGGAATGTTAAAGATCAATTAAAATGTCGTGTTATCGAAGAGATTATTACAAGTTGGTTTACCATTGTTCATGAAGATCTGGAAAATTTGTGAAATGCGTTTTTAATATTCATCCAATCGTTTCCACTTCGAGACATTTTATTTACGAACCAATGTCATTGCTGAGATACAGTCGGGTGGACTTCAAATGTAACAGGCGCCCTGTGTAAATTTATAAGACAGACCTTACTGAACGGGCTAATCGAGCTTTTTGTTCCCATTTTCAGCATTACATTAAAAATAATTAATTGGAATGAACTGTTTTAATTTACAGCATAGCAGGGTGGTGATAGTTTTGTTACGCCTACTAGTTGCTGTTAGGAAAATTTCTATTCATATTTATGCTATTTTTATGTGCAAATTTTATTTATGGCCAGATATGCCCGAGAATTTTTTTTATTTCCTTCTAGTTAACTGGTAATATCGACGAAAACAATAATTTTACAGAAGTGGAAAGATGTTTTATAATTATCTTAGCTGTAGTGATTTTTACTTAACTACTGAAAAAGAAACCTGAAATTTAGTGCACGTTTTCACTTGGTGTTTACGTACCTCCTAAGATTTAATACACTCTAAAAATGTTCTTCTACTTTTACAAGAAAAATCCTTGGAAACCCAGATGCCAAGGTAATCCTTTGTAAAACTACAAAGTGTTTTCTTGTAAAATCTGCTAAACATAAATTTGTAATATTACAAATGATAGCCTTCTATTACAACTGACATTATTGAGAAGTGTATATAAAGTTATTTTTTTCCTTCTAGAAAACAAATGTGCAAAATTAATAACAGAGGATAACTAATAAACATATTTCAAAATACTGTAGTATCTAAGGGCCTATAAGAGTAGATATGTATTTGTTTGATACAATGGCAAGAATACATAAATATTTAATAGTCTCGGCCAAGCTCTCAGATAATATATGATCATGAGAATAAATTAATTTATGCTATTTGGTAGTACAGTGAAACAGAACACATCTTCAGTCAAACCCTAGTAATCAACTAAAATAAATATTACAAGCAAAATCACCACTACTATTCTTTCTCAGTAATTGTCATGCAGTGATATACGAACAAGGACACTAGTATTAGAGGTAACAGCTTTATCAATAAATTAAGAAAAACCTATTTTATGCTGTCCTTCAGTTCAACTACGCCAATCATAAGAAACCAATCAGATTAATATAATATTTACAACTTTATAAATCCTATTATTTCTGAAATATTTCAACAACACGCATCTTGTGCAATTCTATAATCATTGATATGATTTAATTGAATAACGACACAACTCGAGGTTAGATAGCTTTGATAATCATTAAATAAACGACCAAACTAAAGAAGTAATTAGAGGTTTGGCTATTAAAGCAATGTCATTTGCCAAATCAACAACCTAAAAAGACGACACCATTCTTCTATTAATTAAATATACTTCTATTTAATTTCAAGTGCAATTATTACCATTAAAACATAAATTCCAGTAAAAGAAAGCTTTTGACTTACTTCCTGATGAAAAGGTACCTACAGTAGTTGCAATTTACCTCAAATCATCGTGTCAATGGCGAGGAAGGAATCAACCTGAAGTTCAAACGATCTCCAAAAGAACAGGTAACAGGATGAGGATCTCGAAGCTATTTCAGTTGCTGGAACACTATTGGACTGCTGTCATCGGGAGATCTTGGCGAGTCCCTTGCAGAGGCGCGAAGTAGAAATTCCTCGAAACTTGATTGTCCAAATAATTTAACACTCCTCGCTTGCGGTAGGATAGTTTAGTTGACCAATTAATACTTTTGGGGACATCAGGAAAAACGATATATTAAAAAATTTAACGATTCAATATATCTCCATTCTACCTCTTAACTAGCCCACGATTTTCTTAATTTTTACCCATCATTCCTAACAGTCTAACAAAACTTATGCCTCACAGACAAAAGTTTCCTACCAGCAGTGCCGTCTCTTTTTACAAGCAAACAAACATTTCTTCTTAACAAAAAATTTACACTAAAGACCAACATATTTCTATCAGTTTTGCCGGCACACACAAGAATGGACGATAGTAACACATCCTGGTAACATATTTAAGCAATATTATTTTGAATACCTTAATTAATCAAAAAGAAACCAAAACAATTAATTAATTATCATACTTTAAACTACTAACACTAACAAACGGGTCGCACACAAATTCTCAGATGTTACAATATAATTTACAAAAAAAAAACTTACTTTACCAGCACGGGGACTAGAGCCCCTTGTACTATTAGCCAGGATCCTTAACCACAAAACCAACTTGACTTACAAGCTTCAAACTTTATTTATTTTTAGTAAATATGCCTGCAAGTACCTACAAAATATTAATGAAGTAATTGGGTTAAGAAGAAAAGGTACAATTATATATTTTCATAAATGGTGAAAACAAGTACTATATTTAATTTTATTAACAAAATAAATTAACTTCCACCAATAAATCAAGCAAGATAAAGAGTATGACATTTCATAATACCTACAGAAAATATAACAGGCAACAAAAAGGTACTTCGTCGTCTTATATATTACTTACAGTACCTAATTCGTTTTATAAGTAGTTGTCAGAGCTGGCGAAGATTGTTTTAATACTTTCAGATATCAGGGAACAAATTAAGTCGTTTATAATTTTCTTTATTTCTCCTCCCTTCCCCTCTCTGCCCTTTTTAATGCAGTGCAGCGTGCGTTGCAATTTAGCTCTTGTCACTAACCTGGAAATCATAACGTCTATGTCTCCCTCAATATGTATTCAACACTTTGCTTCTTGCATTTTACGCTCATTACAAAATCTTCCTTAAACAAACTGCGTGTATATATATATATATATATATATATATATATATATATATATATATATATATATATATATATATATATATATATATATATATATTCGTACGTTCTTGATTTTACTTTGAGACGTTATTTCGACCAGAAATGAGTAATCGAACTGTAAGAGGGGAGAGATAGATTGATTACAATTTAAAACTACAAACTAGAGGACCTCTCGGAACTACACGGCGACAGTATTTTATTTTCTGTCGTGGGCATTTTCTCTCTTCAACCTGCAACTCTTGGCAACACCGCTGACGTCACCAAGGCGTAGCCAATAGTAGTGAGACACGTCAGTCTTTCGTCTGGCTGGGTAGGAAGCACGGGTAGTATCGGTATTCGGATTGCTGAAACTGAGGCTGCCGCTGTGCTGTTTCGAAGGCCCACGTGATGTTGGGCGCCGAATCTCCTACGTATTTTTCACCGTAGGCGAGGCAGCATACATCATTATCTTCCAGAGCTGTTCCAAACTATTCGCCATAGGTAGGCAAAAACGTCCACAGCTGCAATTATTACTGGGCAGGTGAATACCCGTAACGAGAAGTACTTTTTGTAGGGAATTTGAACTCTTGAACACGAAACGATAAACATTTCGTCTCAATCTTAAAACTGCAAACGTATCCGCGACTTACCTACGATTGAACCAGGTAAATTAACTGCCTCAATTTTTTTTTCGGCTGAAGAGTTCTACGTCCGAAGATAATATGCAATAACCAATTCTCCATGTATTAGACCGTATGCACTGATGCCTGCAAAAAATAACAACGTTAGGCATCAATAAATAAATCACTCGGAAATTTGAAATCTGGTACGCATATAGACCACATGCATCGATTTTATTCGCAAAAATGCAAGACCTTGCCTGCAACAAAATTTCAAAGTTACGCAGTTTCAATGACTGCACACAGTGACTGCAGTGTCACTAAAATTGCATTCGAAATACCTCAATTCACCCAGTCGTGCAAAGTCGCCTCCCTGTTGCATCTTCTAGTATGAAATCATTCAAATATTTTCTTATTATGTTGTAGTCATGTGTTGACTACGAGCCTTATTACTTAATATGGTCTTAACGTAACACATATTAACATTAAATTTTTCTTTTTCGATATACTTTAGAACTTACTATTAATTTCTTTTAATATTTATGCGATTCCCAGTTTACAGTTCAATACCTCGGCACGCATGTCATTGGTTTTGAAACAATATCACCATGAAAATATTTTATACTGTAGGCCTACGTGAAACATTCCTTGGGTGTTTAAGAATACTTTAAAATAGCATTATATTGCCTTTCCGAAAGATTTAATTTGTATGAGTCGATATATCAAATATAAGTACTAATCTACACAACTGTCATTAAGGATAGGTAATATGAGGCAAAACTAGTTTCTGCATTCCATTTGTGGGCGTAGTATCACGAAATACACTTATCTGATACATATTGCGTTTTTCGTATTTTCGTGAAGTTACGTTCATACCAGCGCAGGTATGTCAATTTTAAAAGCGAAAAGCGTGGCTGTACGAATTTTCACGAAACTTGCATATATAACAAATATTAGTGTGGAAATATGGTGTCAAGTTTTGGATTATTCATGTTCATCTATTGAGTTCCATTAAAATTGTTTCGTTTCTCGTGATGTAATAGCAACGCCCGCCATTAGCTTGTGCGTAGTTTTGTATGAATTACAGAATTGTTAGGTATTTGTGAATTGTAATTCTACTCGTAAATGTTGTTAAACATAATTCATAGGTTGTTTAAAACACACTGTCTTCTGTATGAAGCAGTTAATACACCATGTTATCCTTAATTAAGCATGCCTTTCTTATGACGCGTGCGTGCATCTTTTCACACATTTTGAATGCGAACGTTCGAAACGTCTGGCGTTGTTTGTACAACGGAAAAAAAATATATTTAACACTTATGATATTCTGTTGGCAACCTAAACAAAACATATATTTTTATGACCTAGGAATAACTAACTACAGTTAGAGGCATTAATTTATGTCCAAACAGATATCTAGTGATGAGTACTGGAAATTATGTTCCTCAGTTAGTATTTCTTCAATTATTAAGGAGCCCGCTTCCTGTCGCTTGAGCTGAGTTGCAGTGTATTTAAAAACCGTGTTTTTTTTTAATGAAACTCTTAATCATGCACCCAATAAAATGGTCTACGGAAACACTCATTGTAAGCAATGCGCAGGCTGGTACCTTGAAGGTGTTCAAGAGGTTAAAATTGTTTCCTAATATTTAGGATACGTCATTACTTTTGGTAGTGACATGAAATAATAGTCTATAATAACATAAGAATAAAAAAAAATACCATATAAAATAATAAAAGAGAAGCATATTTAAATATGTGAATTTTTGTTTTCTTTCGTACGAAGCTCAAAATAATCATCCATGTTAGTAAATTACCATGTCGAATATTGCTTGGACATTTGCTATGCGATTCGTCCGTATTTCATTTTTAACTTTGGGGATAGAATTTAATGTTAGTTAAAAGCAAACCTCCTAGTGTAGGTGCTCCAAGTGTCATATTTCAAAGAAATTACTTCATAACATCCCTGTGACTTCAATAACCAGTTTAGCTGGAACCAAATATTAATGTGCAGATAAATATTTTTAAATTTTTGCTAATCAAGGACATAGGTAAAATTATAATTTTCACGTTAAAATATGCGATACATATTACTTCTTAAAAATATTATTTATTTCTACCAAGTTATTATCAATATAATGTCACAAAATCATGAAATAACCTTAGAGCCTAAATAAAGAAAGTCATCAGCTCTTTAAGAGCCTTAAGACGTTCGCTCATAACGTTTCTTTCTTTGCCGGGGCTCTCAGGAAACTGATACGTTCGTCAATCAGCGGTGTCACAACGCATCCCAGAGTCATCAGCAGAGTAGCCGGAAGTTTCGGCAGGAAGTTTCGGCCAGGAAGTGGATCGGTTCAGGCGCGCGTGGTCGGGGGAAGATGGATGCGACGCCGAGTGGTTGGCAACGGCTCTCATAGGGCCAGAAGCTCGTTCCTCCAGGTAACTGATGCCTTTCATTTAGCAACGCTCTTTCCCGGAGCTGGAAACACTTGTCTGGGAGGAAGACATCCGCTCCCCCTCCCCCCTTCCACATCTATCTGCTCTTCTACCCCTGCTAGCTCCGTCTCTAATTGCGAATGATATATGTTGGAGAGGTGAGCTACCGTAATTGCCTTTTGATGAGCTTCCTCCAGCTATTAATGTTTTTTTTTTCTTTAACTAATTGGCCGTAACTCAGATAACTTAATTTTATGCTCTTTACGGAGCACATTTAAAATTTACCTTTGGAAGAAGGCACAGTTCGTAAACTTTTAACGTAGTACCTATAGATAGTGTTATTGGTAGCGAAGAAAAATTTAGTTCCGCTGTGTGATTTCACAGTAAAATACTTCATATTTTACTTATGAACCGTGAATAGGATTCGTACGTTTTATTGCGCATTGGAGTGATAATACGCGTAATTTAAAAATAATGTTGTTCCCAACAGTGCTACGAACCAGCAGATGTAAGCAAGGTTAATGTTTGATATGGCTGCTCACAGTAAAGTGAGAACTTTTAACGCCCTAGTTACTTTTTCCTTTCAGCCATTTTATATAATTTAATTACCTTTTATAATAAATGTTGTAACAAACACAGTGTGTATATTCCACCGTACTCAAAAGTCAACGTCTAAGGCTTAAATAAAATATATTTATTGACTATTATTTCAAACGAGAGGTCTTTGAAAAGTGCTCACTTTACCGTGAATAGCCTATATATAGTTGGATGATAGAAAGTGGGATGGATGAAGCCACTGTATATAGGTTCGTAAGATGTTATTTTAACCATGAAAAAGCTATAGTACTCGTTTCCAATCACATTACTGCATTTGAATATTCAAATATCGATAAAGGTAAAAGGAATTTTATTAATATATTGAATTATCTTTGGTTAACTAACTTACGTGAAATGACATACAGTAGATATATTTGGGGATGCCGGTCTTAATTTGCTTGCAGCCTGTATTTAGTGCAATGTTTATCATAAGTAATGGGTTCGTTTATTTCGTTTTTGTGATGTCACTTTTCCATTTACTATTTGTGTCCTTTGTGATTTATCATGTGCTGAGGAAGTGATTTATTGTTTTGAAAGTAAGAAATCAATTGCAACGCACATACAGGTATATAATCTACATACATTAATAACAATCTACAAGACCGAAAAATAATATATTCTGACATACTACAACACAATTTATAGAAACGCAACTTAATTTATTTGTTTGAATAAAGTGCCTAACAAAAATCCTTAATATTGTAGATCAGGAAAACTGAACCACAATTTTAAACAACAAATCGTACGACCAACACATTTTTCTTTTCCAAAATTATTTCAAGTTCATGACAATTTTTTAAATAAATAAATACTTTTGGTACTATAAATAGTATAGTAATTATTTTAATTTCGAATTGCATATGTCCAAAAGTGCAAGGCGATTAGAATAATGCTGAAATGTACATTTGTGACAATGGTAGGAACTGTAAGTGATGTTTTGACGATGTCGAATATACTATGATATAAATGTAATAATCATCTATTTTAAACATGTTATAAAGTCCCAAGTATATAATATAATCAAAAAAGCCCTCCAAAAACAAAAATGGTGTACATATGTGTTATGGCGAATCTGAAATACCCATCGCTACTTAACTTTAAATGAAGCGTATAAGAAATATTTTTCATATCTGCAACCCATTTTCTTGAAAACATTTTCTAACGTCCGCATTATACAATAATATCTTTACATTTTCATCACTACCATATATTTAATATAGTTTCACAAAATCATTTTATTTACATATTTGGCAATTCTCAAGAAATGGACCGCGTTTGCTTGTGCAGGGCAAAATGTGAAATCAGGTCAAAATACCACAGTTTATTTTATGTCATAACCTATTCAAATATGGTTACTGGCCAATGACACCAGCGTTAAGTTTTAATAATATTATATATATATATATATATATATATATATATATATATATATATATATATATATATATATATATATATACAGCACACACACACACACACACTTCACTGTGGAGGATCATGTCCTTGTAACTATTTCTGTTAACATTACTGCTTTCGTGAATTGTTTAACCACAAATTCTGAACCAGTAAGGTCTCACATAAAATATAAAAATTATTAAATAATCGTCTAATAACATGATATTTTAAAACTTTTTTAAATGTTATATTACTGAAAATTCACCTTTAGCACTCAACCATGGAAGAAAGGTGAAAAAATGGGGAATCAGGATGTTTTCAGTCTATCGTCGTGCAGTCAGAGATTCTAGGTACCACTCACAACAGTGAACACATATCATATGTGATACAATACAACCATGCCATAAGTAGGATTCTTATGCCGCTGTAAAGTGAGGCAGGGATTGATTGTAACGCTTTACTCTAATCTTTCTATCTCTGACACTTGATACCCAGAGAAAAGTCGGATTCGTTTCCGAAGACAACTTGTCGCAGAATGTAGCATTCCACAGCGCTCCCTGGGGACACCAATGAATATAGCGGCGATTTTTAAGTGTTGGAAAAAAAACATGTAAAGGTGGTCAATATTACAATTTTGCATGTGTTAGGTGTGTGGATATGCCTCTGGCAGAGAAACGGTATTCTAGTGAAGCTGCCACATGTCGCTGGATGGTGAACAAGGAAGCCGCTAAGCTTTCCCCATGCCTGTGTGAGAACGAACAAATCCTACGTTCTGTGGTCTGTGATGCTCACCCAGAACCAGTCCGCCGTGTACGGTTACCTTCACGTGTGCATTGTTTCCAACTTAATCTGACTTTGAAATCCTCACTGTTCATATACGATGGTCAAATTCAGCGCGTAGTCACCTTGATTCCTGTAGCCCTATTATCAGTCCTCTTTAGAACATTGAATGTTCGTACGACTGTTTCGCAAATATTCTTGGCATGATTATCATTCATTAACCACGCCTGTAATGTACCGCATGTGTCACACTGCGCACTCTGTCCTGGGGACTTATTATATACGCCACACGAAAAGCGACGCAAACGTCCTCCCACGACGTATGATGATCATATACCAACACATGCAACTTCAATTACATTCACGTTACGTATCAATGTGTGTATTTACCAGCGCTCACTGTGACCAAAATATTCTCACACAATACAAATATTTGTATGGCAATGGGTGTACTTCAGGCACTGATGACGAGATCTCATGATTCTGTGCTCATATTCTCAGTCAGTTCCATGTGGTGTTCTCCAAACGTCACTGTTTGTCTTATTGCTGTATGAGATAATAAGTCGATAGTTCTGTGTAGTTGGGTTAAAATTAATGCTGTTAGAAATTTTTGTGAGTTTTTAGAATAAATACAGAGAATGGAAGGATGATTAAAATCCTGCAACTTGTCTATTGCGGCCGGGTCAACCACATCACCCAAACTACACCACTACTAAAAGTTTCCGACGCCAAATGCAAACATCCGCCCCTCTGTCCGCTACCTCCCGACCAACGTGTCACCGCCTTCCTAATTAGTGTGCCTCTCCAGAAATGAGATCTGTCACCTCGACTCCGCGAGCGGCATAGCGGGGAGTGAGGCGGGTACGCGCTGACTTCGCAAAACTTAAGTCTCCGTCAAGGGAACGTCTTGCGAACAACCACAAAGGAAGTTCATATCTTGGGACGCGCTATTCTACTCGGATATTAGACTGTAAGATTCTACCACGTGGGGGCCCAGTAATGTCTCTTGTACTTGATAAAAACTCCGAATAAGCTTAGTAGTATTTACAAAAATACGCCTGTCAGTCATTCTATAAGTAAATAAGTTTTGGGAAAAGTAATTACTGAATGGCAACCAACATTTTAAGAAGTTTAGGGGAGAGTCCCCGAAATTGAACCGGCTCCTCTTTGGAACGGGCTTGGAAAACGGTGCTGCCAATGCGCAGCAGTCGGATGAATAGCTGTGTTAAGTAGGTCATATTCTCCCTCGTTGATCCTGCATTGGGCGCGAAGCAATTATTGTGAGCCAAGCTACCGCGAGTGAAAGTTTCCGGTCCGCTGTGATGCAATTTGAAGGTGCCAGTCGTAAGATTGTGATAACAAAACAGATATGTTAATACTGCTTCTGTTATTGACTAAGGAAACCTTCATCCTGAGTCTAAGAAGGACGCCAGTGTCTTATTTCGTAGGTTGCTTTGTTCGGATGTTATAAGTGTTCGCGACAAAATGGCGACGTTCTTCACTTTTGGACTAGTAAGTTTCTCCCATATTGGACCACCGATCCAATTTGGGAGACTGTTTGAAGGTGCGTTATTTACTATTGATTTTAGTTACTGTTGTATCAAGTATTATTAGCTACTGCGATTTCTGTATGTAAAGAAATATCTAGATGCCCAAAAAAAAAACTTCCATTAACTTAAATCAGTGTAGAATTGTACAAATTTAGACTAGTGGTGCCTTTTATTTCAGAATGGATAAAAAGTGCTTATTTGGAGAGAGCTACGTTGGAACGTTACGCGGAAGACACAAACATCCACTCAACCGGTGCGAAAAAAAACAGATGGCATGTGGCGTGGCTATGACTGAAGATATTGAAAATGAACTTGTGGTACACATTCTAACACTAGAGGAATGCATTTTTGGTGTCAGTCGAAAATAATTAAAGAAATTGCTTTCAAAATATGAGCAAATTTGATCTCTTCATTGGACTGGTACATTGTGATACATTTTTGTATAGGTTTTGACGAGTTTCATTGAATTTTTGACAAATTCATACAGTATAGGGCCTACGTGGTGCCATTTAAAAAACTGATATTAGTACTCATATCTCACTAATAAATAATACTGTAAGGCTTACTCACCAGCAGTATTATTACGTTCTTTTAGTTAAATATCCTTTGTGTGAAACGATTTTTTTTTCTTTTGAACCCCGGTATAGAGTTATTCTGTGTGGTCAAGATAAATGGGACAACCTGTATATTGCCACCTTCTCTCAAAGTCACTGGGCATAGCTAGGTTCTTTAAGAGATGGAGGTTTCAATCATTAGAGTTAATAATCATTTCTAACTTATTTACGGCGATCCAAATCAATACTCTAGACTTAATAACGTGGCAATAAATGGCTATCAATTGCTATTTGAAAATAATATTTACATAATCGTCCGTCACCTTAAAGAATTAACACCGTACTTGAATGTTACTAGTTCGGACATATTTTCTGTACGTCTATTTTTCCGCGTTTACGCGTATCTCAAGAAATGAAGGTCTTGGGAATACAACTTTTTGCCATAAAAGATAACTAGTCCCGTACAATGTTGTTTTCATAATGTTAGTTTTATTCTCGGGGGAGAAATTCGTAAAAATGATAAAAATTGCCTCTTTAGAGTCTCCCTGCGCAATTTTTCTAATAGGTAGGAGGAAAATAAAAGGTACAGTCGTAGTTAATCTATGAGCTTTCACTGCATGCAATAAGATTCCACTGTTACAGGTCTCATTTGCACAGGAAAGCTTAACAGCAGAAGAATTGAACGCAGGTTCAGCACCTTCACGTAGGAGCGACGGGGCGCTGGTCGCGCGCGTTATTGTCACCTTTATATCTGTGCCACGAACGTGAGAAATAAAATCTAGGGGCAATGTGCTCTTGAAGCCAGTCTTTAAAAACAGTTTTCGAACACCTGCTGAATTTAATATTAACATTATATATTTAACTAGCACCCGCCCCGGTCTCGCTTGGGTGTGATTTAGAAATATTGCGTGGTTTAGGTTTAGAGCAAGTATATACACTAAATGCTTACGATAACTAACATAGTGTGATGCCCGGGGGTTCTAGGTCTGAGCACAAACACTCAATAAGAAATAAACTAAGTCAATTTAACAAATTTAATAAAATCAAACACTGAAACGTCTACACTTGCAATTATACATCTACTTACTTGGCCAGAGAGAGTTGACTTGGTATATATTATTATAAAACAAAATGAAATCGTGACTGGAAGCAAAAACATAACGTAGATAAGGTGATGAAGGAGGTGGAGTCTTGGCGCAGCTCAGGCGAGTTGTCCCAGGCGGTGATGTGCAGTCTCTGGCGTCCTCTGCTGAAGTCTCTCGTCCTCAGGCCGTGCATGGCATAATAAAGCAACATGAATGTAGTGGGGAGAAGTCTCCCTCCACCAAGAAGTCAGAGCATGAGCAGTCTCCCACCAATGAGAAATCAGGGCGTGGAAAGTCGTCAGCTACTAAGAGAGCAAGGTTAGGGCGTCAGCCAATGAACTGAAACTTTGCACACGGCCCCAAAGTGTGATATTGAAATAACGTGACGGGAAAATAACGCGTGATACATCGTGTGATTCAGAAGTCATGGGAATGAAATATCGTGAAAAATAGGACGTGTTTCCCGTCAAAAAGTGGTTTGAAATAGTAGTCACGTGGTGCTGAAATCACTGCAGGCAGTATAAGAGCGGATACAGCTTCCTGCTGCAGGCACCGCAGAAAATTGATAAGTTGCGAAATATACTTCATGTAAATGTTCTCTCTCTCTCTCTCTCTCTCTCTCTCTCTCTCTCTCTCTCTCTCCTCTCTACTCTGGAAAGTTGGCGGAGTGCCCGCCGCACTACAATAGAATTAATATTTTGCTGTTCGCAAAGTGTTCGTAAATGAACCTCAATTTTTAATCAAATTTTAAATAAAAAAATTGTTAGTTTGGGTAATCCTTAAATGATAAACATATGTTGCCGTGGAAATTTTTGTAGACCCTTTTTGGATTTGCAATTTTGTAGTACATTAAGTTGGTGTATATCTTATGGTTTAGTCAGCATAAGCCATGTAAGCGCCCGAAAAGCTGCTTTTGCCGATTTTATTATAAAACGTCGACAGTTCTCTTCTATCCATATATTTAATATTAATGTATTGTATGCTTAAACCTTCCTCAAGAAATTCTCTAAATGGTGGTGATAACCGTATCAAAATCCATCAAGTAGTTTAGAAGCCTTAGCCGAATACACAGACTCACGTGGCCGGGCGACTTCGTTTTATACTATGTATAAATTAATGACAGTTCCAGGATTTACAATCATGTCTTGTATCGGTAGTCCCTTTAATCTCACATTGTTTTGGTCCAGAAATTACCAGAAGTTTCTGTCCAGAATGTTCTGGAGCGTCTCGAGTGCACCCGTGCACAGTAGTCATCCGCTCGTCACTACGCTCTCTGCAGCACTCGTGTACTCTCGTTCGTAGCCGCCGCATACTCACGTGTCCGCCACTGTCCCCGACACCCTCGTTTGCTACCGGACCTCTTCTTCAAAGTCCTCAGATGGCCCGATCGCCATTCACAATTCGCCGCACTTCGCCAGACGGCTATCACAGGCTCCAGACACTGCGGCTGCGGCGGTGTTTATATCGTCGGTGCCATGGCCCAGAACAGTATACACACATCGGGTGTTGCACCGTGGGAGGTGACGACCAGAAATGTCGGGCAGTAGCCCAGAGCCGCCGACTCCTTCAGCTGTAGGCTGAAGTACCGACGCCTGCCTCACAGTGCGCGATTTAATCGAATTTGGAGGCGGGGGGGGGATCACGTTTCTAACTTCTGCCGAACTCCGAGTCACTGCTAGATGCTTCAACCGTGAGTTTCCGGCCCTATACCGCCCATAGACTAAAGAT
Organism: Dryococelus australis; assembly: GCA_029891345.1. NCBI lineage: Eukaryota > Metazoa > Arthropoda > Insecta > Phasmatodea > Phasmatidae > Dryococelus > Dryococelus australis. The sequence continues at coordinate 71,636,802 of CM056996.1, forward strand.
GAGGCAGACTACTTATCCGTCTTCTGCGCATGTACCCATCATTGACCTACCCCAAAGGAATACAACAGTAAAAGTCACATGGTCAACAGTCATGAAAGTGTTTTCCTATATGTTAATTTTTAAATGACAAGAACTATTATATGAATAAAACACTTTTACCAATTTGAATCAAATAAAATAGCATTACAAACTGACCAAAGGAAGTATACATACGTCTCAAAACATTTGTTTACGAATCAAGTTTCTAACCTAAAATCCAAACCACGTCGTTTTCGCTTGAGGCGTTGGCAGAAAAACATTTCAATGTTGGGACATGGAGATTGGTTGTGAGCAGCCGGCGAGACCGGTCTACCTCATCTTTAGTCTATTATACCACCATCCAGACGGCCAGGCATGCCTGCTGCGAGTAGCAAGTACCTACGTGCACTGGCTGCAGTGGCTACCACATGTTCTCTGTCGGATTCTGCATACTTCAGCTAACTGACGTGTTCCAAGTGTTAGATATACATAGAGATGACGTGGAAAGCTTTATAGTATGAATAACAAATGTAAGTCGACTTTAAATATAGCGCAAGTTATAAGTGAATGATAATGTTTTGATGGTTATGGCAAAATATTTCGTTTTATAATTGATGCATTAAATTAATTTCTACGACTTCACTAATTGTGATGACAAAGCAATGAACCACAAAGTAGTTTGCGCAAATTTTCTGATAATCGATCCCCCCTCCCCCACACACACATGACGGTTCATTGGTCTAAGAACATTCTGGGTCAGGTCGACTCAGCTATAGAAGCCACAGTGTGCGTCAGAGTCGAGAGTCTGGAGCTTTGTATGGCTATCAGCGCCAGGTGTGCGGTGGCATCGGAGCAACGAGCGACGACGACGTGACTAGTAGCGAAGACTAGTCTGTGGATTGTGGATAGGATATGTGAGAAACGGATCCTTGGAATAACATTAATGTTTGGAAATGGACATTTTGATAGTATACGTGCAAATAACATGCGAGGATTCAGTGATTGTAACAGGTTGAAAGACAGTGACAAGGAGTTTAAATAGAATTGAGATTGGCATTAAGTATTTTAGTCATTGATATAAGTGAAATAGTAGAGACAAGTAGTTTAACGTCAACAATAGCCACAGGCATTATTTATAATTGCAAATAAGTTAAGAAATTAAATTTCGTTATATTTTTAATAATAAGAACTCCATTCATTACAAGTTTGATTATGTCCCAGAGGACTTGTAACTTTAGGTCTGCTATAGATATGTCTCGATTGGAGAAACGAAATTTAGATGATATATAATCCAATACATATGCTATTTTTATTTTTATGCTTTTGTTTTGTAATTAAAAGAAAGATGAATTATTATTTGAATACTAAATGAATATATGGTTACCATTTACGTTAATATTTATTATTATTGTGTTTATTAACATTAATATTATTAACATTGTTTATTATTATTGTTATTTTAAAGTGGACAATAATGTGAATAGTACATATTTTAATATCGTATGCGTAAACAATAATTATTTAATTAATAAGATTTTGTTTGTTATACATATATTACTTTATACTTCCTTGTTTATTCTAGTAAAATCTCTAACTTCACAATTAAATATACAAAATAAGTTATTATAGGCCTGTTATTTGTAGTGGATATGACACATGCAGACCTATATATTGCATTTGTTAGTGTATAATAATGTATTACTGACTGTTATATATATATATATATATTACAATTATTCACAGCACACGTATCATACCTTTTTCTCAGAAAACAAAAACACACGACACCGAGTGTTCGCAAACAAAAAATTGTGATAAATATACCCTATATGAATCATCGATCAATAGTAATTCAATTCCACCAAACACACCGGACGCACGATACCGTGGAGGGGGGGGGGGGTAGCTATTAAATGGCAAATAAGAACAAGCGTCGTAAATGGTATCGTTGGATGGATCGTCGAAAAGGAAAAAAAAACATTTACAAAGGCAGTGTATACGCACAAACAAACGAAACGAAAACTATTTTTATTCTTACTATAAGCAAATGGAAATCAGTGAAACATGTGGTTTTCCTTGCATCAGACACGACTCAGCTCTCCTTACGTTCGCGGTTGCTCGGCGGACCTCAAAACGACTGAGAGATCCATGTGCTGCTCCGATTCTGTCTTTCATGTCTTCCCTCGTTATAGGACACATGCAGTAGATGATGTCTTTAATTCTCCCGCACAAAAAAGAAGTTATTTGGGGCCATGTATGGCGAACGTGGTAGCCATGATATAGGACCCATTCGTCCCATCCACCGAGCTCTGCGTGAAAAGTGAGCAGGACAGCCATCATATTGAAGCCACAGTGTTAATCTCAGGGCGAAAGGGACATCTTTGATCTGCTGATACAAAATATTCTCTAGGAAGTCTGCATACACTGCACCATTCACGTGCTTTAAAAAAATATGGTCCTATGACACGATGTACACCAAGTATGAAGGCTCCACACATGCCAGTTATTCACTTGACGGAGCCAATGTGGGTTGACTGTAGACCAGTAATGGCCATTATGTATATTAGCGTATTATGTATTTGCAGTCGTAGAATTTACAGTCGTGAAATTTATTAATAACACTTTATAACGTTGCAAATAATTCGCTCGTTTCGCACACCTGTTGTTAGACACAAATGGAACAAATTGGAGCGGAACAGCGAAGTTCCGCGGCGAATCAGGTCACGAGCCGCGGGCGTTTTAATAAGACAACATAGTTTGGATCCCTTGTAGACTCTTTAGAGAAACGTAGCTTAGATTTCATAAATCTATAATGAAGGAAATACTACAGAGTTAGCATCTAACTAATAATATCTAACTCAAGTCAAGCTTCCTCGAAGTAACCTTAGTAACGTAATGTAAAACTTATTGTAAAGTGTGATGTAAATGTTGTGCAAATTATATATTTTAATACTGTGACGTATTAGCTTGATCTAGTGTTCTTCCTCTGAGTTCGCTTCCCACACTTAATTCGAACAGTCCCCATGAGAATGTTACAATAATAGAGGCACTGGCCTTTCCTAAACTCTCGCACGCAAAGTAAGTTAATAAACCTCACCCAAAAGTAGCCTACTAATGTAACATTGGCGGACTCACTGCCAATATTTGTAACACTAGTGGAAGTTAGGGCTTAAATTAACTTTTTTATAACCCACAAGTTAAAATGTAAATAAATTTGTTAAATCTTGCAAGTGTTAATTTGATTGATGATAAAACCAGGGGACCAGCCCGCGGAATCCGCAGGCTGAGCCACCATAGATGAAGCAGGTAACCGTATGAATTAGTATTTATGGTGTAATGTCATCTGGGAACATCAGCAAGTGCTCTCTCGCGCCTATCAGAGTTCGCTCGCATATCCCGACATGCAGTTCCAATTATGGTGGAAGTAAGATTTAAAATTAAGACTTAAGCCGAAAAACACACCGCCAATCCCACAAAATGGAAAACATACCTTCCTTGTCCCTCTAACTCCTCACAGGGGAATTTGGGAGGGGGGATTTGGGGGGAGGGGGTTGCAAAGAGGAAGGATGGGGAATTAGTGAGAGGGGGAGTCGGCGTCCCCCTCCTCCCTTCCGTTTGTCCACAGCGGCCCACCAAAAACAGCGTTTTTTGTGCATATACTTCCGTTTTTGATTAATTAGTACGACTCGTTGCTAGGAAATTAAATGCCATCTTCCACAACTAAAATAAAGTTCCCACCCACGATAAAAATGCTGCAACTAAAAATAAAAAAATATTTTAGCCACGTAATAAAATTTTTAAATCAATAAACCTGAGTATTTAAAAGTAAATCCAAAATAAAACGAAAGCAGAAAAATTGCTATGCAAATAATTAAGAATAAATATTAAATATTATGTTACATCATGTATCTTCAAGTGTAATAACTAATAGAAGTATCCAAAAGTAAAAACTGGGAAAGGTTAAAATCATATGTTCATTCTCAATAAAAGCACTCGCTCAATTTAAATTATAAATTATATCTTAATCTAGATTACAATTTAACCCCTTACCTTTAGTTCTTAAAGCTGCGAGACGAAAGCACGGGCCAATCCAAATCCCTTGGTGAGCCTACCCTAGAAATAATGTACCGCAATAGCTTCTAAAAAAAAAATTTTATTTAACACAAAACGTAACGCACTCATTCTTTACTGTGCGTAGTCATAGTTAACTCTGAATAAAAATACTGAACTGAAATACAAGGAATATATAACAGCTTTTAGATTTTCTCTTAAATCAAGTTTCACAAAACCATTAACAAGATGGGAAAGCTTTCGCTTGGGGTCTACGCGGTTCCACAGCCCGTACACAGATAAATCACCGTAGGTTGAATCACCACTAAATTAATTTTAAGCTTACATTACGCAAACGATAACATATATTAATACGAAATCTACACTTATGGTACTAATGGTTATCTCGCCATTCACACGTCCGTAGACTCCAGTCCGTTACCGATAGCTCCCAGCTATCCGAAGCCCGGTCGATCCGCTTTCACATGCCAGCATGTCAATTTTATAATCCATTCACGGTTACGTGACACTTCTCTGAAGCCCTGCTAAAGTTCTACTTTCAGGATATTCCTCCGCCTCGTGAAAACTAAGTGTAACCTAAGTCTGAAAAATATCACCAGAGGAAAACGCAACGCATTCCTGCTCACTATAGACTGAGCGCTTTTGAAATCAACCGTAGGAAAAAGTCATTGCTCCTCCCTGCGTGCATTATAACAGGCTCATTGAGTGACATACGCCCAGTAAAGTTGGTAAAGATGGATGGAAAATAGCTCCACATCTTAACGTCAAACTAGAAGTGTTAGGTAACCATTTGTAACAACTTAAATTATTTCTTTCGCTTTGTACTCTTTTAATGTACCGAAAAAAAAAAAAAAAAAAAAAAAAAAAGCGAGCAGATCTGCGAAATATTGACTTTTATAATGATTTCACAGTTTCACTTGATGGACGCACAAATAAAGCGAAGCGATAAGATCCACGACAGTGATGGATTTTCATAAGGTGGAATAATACACAACGTGCATACAAGTAGATCTTAAGCAGGACTTTCATAAGTGCTCATTTTACCGCGAACAGTCTTTAATAATATTTTGCATGAGAACTATTTCTTAGTAGGCGTTACCAACATACATGTTTTCTCACTGTTTTAAATTCATATTAATTATAAATTAAATATTATAATTTATAAACAGAATATAAATAACATTTCAGTTTAATAAAAAAAAATTACTTTTATGAACACAAGTATAAAACGCTTGTGAAACATGGTATATTTAGGAAATAACTAAAAACGTTATATATAGGATGCTTTTTCAAAGGTTTGATTTAAAAAGAGTGACTAACCCCCGAATAGACTATACACCGAAAAACTCACTAAGACATTTAACACAGTCCACGGCCGGCTAAGTTGCACTTAACATTAACCATAAAGCGTAAAATTAACGGATCTGGGCGGGAGCCAATAGCCCCACACCCGAATATACTATTTAACAACACTCTGCGACTACATGTTATTCTCGCGCTTGCCTGTACTGGACTCTCTTGACCCGAAGCCAAGGGCGCCTCGACGCGAACCCGCTCGCCAGCTGTGGTCAGCAGATCTGCGTGCAGTGATCCCGGAGGTGGCCGCCGCCCAGGATCAGTAGATTAGACAGTCTCGCCGGCTGCCAGCAAGTGTGGCACGAGAGAGGCGTTTACTCCGCGGAAAGCCTAACGATGTAAAATCAGACGCACTAACAAAAACCTTCAACAAACGCTTGATGAACATGATACACGTATTTCAAACAATGTGAACACAGGCTGGAAAAGCAATTTACCTGTTAAAATACGAAACGGCACATTTTTTCATTCCTGGAATGAAGATTAAATCTCGTGCGCGAGCGTATTTCTAACTGGACCGGATTGGATTCCTGCCAATGCAAATTAATTATCACCCCCCCCCCCCTCTCTCTCTCTTTTCTTACAAGCCCCAATGGACTATCACGATTCCTGCACGCGGGTGTTTCGCTTCGTTAGCAGCACCTGACACACATTCCACTGCGAAAGGTTAATAAAAATCTGACTCTCGAAGTTATTAATACGGACATGCTTCGAACAAAGCGCATTTCGTAAGTTCGATGTCGACAAACTTAGAACAATTGATTTTCATTACATTGTTTGTTATATTCGTCCAGTATTGTGTCCAGTATTGTGCACTAAGAGGCTCAAAGTTCAATTATCTTTCCTGTGGGTAACTGATTCGTCAACAGTCCCTCTGCTCTTTGTTATCTCTACTTCATATCATTATCTCTGGATAAATAGTCTACAGGTCATTTGTTTTGATAGCAAAGAATATTGTGTCAGTTTAAGTACCTCATTTATCAAAACGTTTCTTGTTTTCAACACATAAAACCATTCACTAACATGGATTTGAATGTGTTAAACTCCGATGGTTATTAATCCACAGCGAGCGACAGCAATTGGTACCCGATTAAACTCAACTGCAATGTGTAGTACTATTCAACATGAAAACATTAAGATTTCATAAAGTTACTTTTCGCCAATCCTTGTTAGCATTAATACAGTGCAAACACAAGTGCACAGCTTGTTCGAAGGATGACACACCTAAACAGCCTTCCCCTTTGCTACAGCTACCTATTACGTGTGTTCTTATCAACTTTATTTTTCAGTGCAGCTAAGAGTTTGGAACGTATCAACTCGTCAAATGATATCACGCATGTACCTTAGTACTTGACGACTGACTATACGGCAGCCCAAAGATTTTGATCTTGCAGCACGACGGAGTTCGTTTCATATGATTCTGCTGTCATGTCAGAAGGGAGAAATATATGGAATGTTCGTCGTACAAGCTCCATCTGCCGCGCTTTCTGAAGATGATTTTCGTGAATTTGGCTTTTATGGAAACGATGGATTTTACGCATTTCTGAGGAACATTTTTATATCTACACAATAGTGTATTTCTTTTAAATATTACGTTACTAAAGAACCGACCGAACTATTCAGGTTCGCATCTTCTGATGGCAGGACAGGAGAAGGATCTTCACACAGGATGAGTCATCAGCTCTGCGACAAACGGCGAGAGGACGTTTCTTGCAAAATTTCAGTTAGAAAATGCCTGACCACGAACGCCAGGAAACCACTCCTGAGGGCAGGAAACCCTCGTGAAGATGGGGTTGCAATTATGAAATTTATTTAATAACACTGAAACCATGCGATATTAAGAGATGAATTTCTGTAGGCATGCCAAACAATTCAATCAACGTAACATGCAAATACACATATTGACCTACCGCATATCCTACATAGTAAAATGGGGGTCGCCAAACCAGTGAAAAAAAGGGTCGTCGTACATCCTTACTAAAATTATGATCACGGCCTATGAATTACCATTGCAAGACGTAAAAAGAAGTCCTCTTGATAAGAAAACCTCCAACGAATGGCTTGCGAGAAAACAGACCTCCAAGATATTAAATACCACGTAATGCTTATGAGGCATTTAATATATTGGAGATCTGTTTTCTCGCAAATCAATCGACGAAGGTTTTCTTACCAAGAGGACATTTTTTTGCGTCTTGCAATGGTAATTCATTGGCCGTGATCATTATATATATATATTTATAGGGAAATGTTATAATTTGAAAGCCATTAATCACTTCATTGCCTGAGAGCTAGCAAGTAGTTAATGATAGATAGTACAGTAAAAATGTGTAATTTAGTTTGGACCGAGCACGTAGAATGGTGCTAGGTAAATGTAAGTTTAGTACAAATACCGAATGTTGTCCATTCACGGTGACTTACAACTTTTCTGAAGACGTACTAAAGTTCTACTTCCAGGTTATTCCTCCACCTCTTGAAAACAAGGCATAACAAAGACTATAAAAATTCACCAAAGAGACAACGTACAGCATTCGTGTGCACTCAGTTCAATAATATTTTGATTAAGAACTATTTCTTAGTAGGAATTACTAACACGCCTATTTTCTTCCCAGTTAGTTAATCTTGAAATATTATAATTTAATATAATTTCCAAGTAAACGGCAGGTGAAATTTTAATTCCGCAAGAAATTGTCTACTTTTATATTAACAGAAGTATAAAACGCTTGCGAGACATGGCATTTTTGGAAACAACTTAGAACGTCACACATGGGGTGATTTTTCGAAGTTTTGATACAAAAAGTGTGAGTAAATCGTGCATAGACTAGAATTTATGTTCGAGTAATGGGGGATGTAAGCCACTGAATTGTGGGATCAGTAAAAGTGTACGGACTCGAAGTGTTAAAATGACCATCGCTTTGTTTCTTTCGCCAGAGTACACCTCTTCCTACGTCCATTGGAGCGTCAGAGGTCCATTCTATCACTTGCGTCACTTCCATGCATCATCTGCATGACGTACCTGAAAACGCCATTGTTTGGGCCGCGCAACTCTCTTCCTGTCACCTACCATCCAATTATGCCGCTTTCGTGCGCAGGAAATTCACACTTCCTTGTTGCAGCTGTTGGGCAGGATTTCCGTGATGAGATTACGGGTGCGTGCATATGCGCAGTGCGTGACGCGATTAGCATTTATGAACCAGATATGGTACCACGTCGTATAGTTTATCCACGGTAAGGAGACTGTGGTTACTACTGGTAAGAGTTGGTACTGGAGTCTTAAACGCCACAAATAATTTGCCATTTTTGGCGTGAATACATCTTTAAATTTGCAACCATAGTGTTAGGCAATCCAGAAAATCCGATGATAACAATCGGGGGATACAGTTTGGCGTTGCAGCTCCAATTCTAAAAATTCAATTACACTACTCGATTACCAAAGGATCAAAGAATTTGTTACGTCGAGTGAGGATTGCGAAGTATCGCGCTGGACGGTGTGGTGAAGGGCGTGGGGGGGGGGGGGGATTTTGAGTTCGTTTGTTCGTTTCGCCGCGTCTCATAACTTCCGCGTAGTCTTTACTTTTGACTAGGCGAAGCTACGACGCTTGTTTAAGATTCAATCGACAGCTCTCGTGAAGGTCAATCGATTGCGTGTATAAAAGCATTTGCATGGCGTGGTTATGGTGAAATTGTATGCTTTTAAGGTAAAAAATTAAGGAAACTTAACACAATTTCAGTCTATACTCGTTAAAAAGCCAAGTCGAAATACAGAAATCGTATACGGTTGGAAAGAGCATCTCAAAAGCAATCCAGTGATATCCCTAAAACCCCATATGATCGAGTGAAGAGGTGCCGGGAATGTAAAATAAACATCAAGGCGTCCGAGCGCGTCAACGTAGACATATTCACGCAAAACAAATGGCTGTGTCCCCGACATAGCCAAACCCAATTTTCTGTCGTCCCAAACTGCCACCACATTGGCTACAAACATTTTAGCACCAATTCTTACTTCACACAAGAAAAATTATTACGATAACTATCGCCTTGCCAGCAATGGGAAACAGCTTATTTGTGATACTTATTTCATAACTTACTCAGAAAATTATACATATTAAATTGATAGGCTTTCACGTCGGCCAGAAATTTAAATATCGCGGCTTCAACATTAGCACTCTAGAGGTAATAAACTTTTGGCACACATGACCACAATGTCACAAACAGCAAAACAAATAGCACATTACAAATATCACAAAATCTACTATCTATGTATATAAAATATTATTTGCCTGAAATGCAATTATTGAAATACTTAATTATCATCACTGCCTTTTTCTCTCTGCCTGCCAACACGAAATGGGGATGCTAATAAAGGACTCCCCTCTGCCCCTTCCTCGAAACCTGGTCCACACTTCTGGGATAATACAAACACACTAGGAAACTGCAAGTGCATATTACATCCCCCATCAGTAACAGCATATGTTAGGAGTTCAAATATTATATAGCATTTAATGATCCACCCTAAATATTTTATGAATTTTCAAGACAGACTTACAACCCAATCACTATGCCCAAAATAATGTAAAAAATGGTACATTGTCGGTTTTATGTGAAACAATCCCGGATCTTTATAATATTTACTACGGTCCTTAATAAACTAAATATAGCATGTTTACGCACACATAATGTTCAGATAGTTGAATACTTTGTAAATCTGTATTTAAAGTATATAGTGATTTAAATTACTGGCCAATGGAATTATATGATTTTGCTGGATAAGTTTTAGAGTAAGAATTGCGATACATTAAGATATTTATAATTCAATGAATTTCAAAATGTCGCTTGGTTACCGCATTGTGCCCATCAAAGTCTCACCATTCGTAGGTGATAGAAGGCATTGAAGGCAGTAATACATAGCACTTTCGAAAGTATTAAATTAACAACAAATACACCAAAAGCAAATTTTAATAAACGTAAATTGTATTGTTAGAGATAGTGTTTCTCAAAGAATTACTCTCTTGGATATGAAAATAACTTGAATTTACACCGTTTCGTGTTTCATGAGAACGTAATCCAAAACCAGTTCATTAATTTCGGTCGCATTTTAATGCCTCATTTCAGAACCATGGAAGGGCAATAATACAAGGCTGGAAAACTCTCTGATGTACATAACGAACGAAATTATTGCACAGATACACTTTTGGATCGACAGATTTCCCGTTTGATGAGCCACTCTCTTTGAGGTGTCGGATTACATTATTGCTACTGAAAGTGTAATTATATTATATCATACAGCACGCATTTGATTAAATTATGACAAAATTGATTAATAAAAAAAGAATAACCTGAGAATGGGGTTAAACTAATCCCACGAGATCAAAATAATATTATATTATAATAATGTGATAGATATACATAAACTATAACTAATAAATACCACGCATATCGTTGCATGTTATCCTAATTGACTACTTCTGTTACTGAGAAATTAAATTACATTTGGTGAGAAAATTTACACGTAATACTTTCATAAATTTAAATACTTTTAATAACTAAAGATACTGGAACATGTGATTCTGTTTCATCTAATTTACTTAACTTTTTTCAGAGTAGGCCTACTAATGTTTCCAGATTAATGTGATATTATGGCAACATAGCATTTGCACGAAATACTGGAAAGTCAAGTTTATTATTTTGCGCAGATATATAGTTCCAGCAATGCAATCGCCATATATGTGTAAGGGAATTACGAGCTAATAGAGTATTTCTTATTTAATAATGTATTCTCACCAGGTTTCACACAAATAAACAAATATTGAAATTTATCAACAGTCAGTTCTGCGCATATAGTGCAACATTACTGTGTGAATTTTCATACATACCTTCGCTTATAATTCCGTGTGTGTTTTGGACATCAGAAACGATGTTAATGAAGTGAATCACTCGTCTTATTTTTTGTGGGACCTATATAATACAAGGTTTGGCATAAAAACCTCCCACATTTTGAAGAGTAATAAGGAAAGCAGTATAAATTGTAGGCAAACATTTATTTCAAGTATTGTTTGAGACTAAATGCAGTTGATTTCCACTAGGTCTTGTTTGCTGTTCAAATGATGGACGCCATTCCTGATACACATATTCAATCGTGTTGGGAAGTATTCCATCACGCGCTGGGTGATTTGCGGCATAATGTTGGTAATTTCTCGGCGTATTGCAGGTTCCAGTTGGTCAATAGTTCGTCAACGATAGCGGTAAACATTATATTTGAGCTCTCCCCTGACAAAGAAATCGCAATTGCTCAGTTCTGGCGACTTTGGGCGTCACCTGATGCCACCATGCAATGAGACCATGTGGCCTGCTCACATATTACACATGAAAACAGTTGGTGGCTTATCTAAACCCAATAGCTTGGCAGTTTTTGTGGAACAACTTCAAGCAGCAGGAACAATTCAAGGGTTTGTTATTCTTGCCAAATGTGTAGAACTCATTACATACCGCACAAACATCATAACTCTTTTTCACATGCTTAGGCTTAGGCCTGGTATTCACTCTAAATTATAATCAGTGGGAAATCACTGATTAGCAGTCAGATTCAACTACTCTAATCAGTGAAATGGCTCTACTTAGAATCAGTAGAAAACCACAGATTATTTCAGTGAAAAAAAATTCACTGATTAAAATAGTGACGTGAAACAATTTCACTGATTGAATAAGTGACGACTGACTGCAGCAGCGAATTAAATATTGCTTTTATTGAATGTTGGCAAATAAGTAAGTGAAATAAACATATTTACAATAGTTAACTGTTTATATTGTGCAATTTACCATAATTAAAAAACTAAAAAAGTTTCGCAGGTTGCCGGGATTGCACTCGTACACCCTTCGAATAGAGTCCGTTACCTTGCCACCTGAGCTTCCACACCTAGTTGAAACTAAGAGAGGAAAATATAGGTGTTATGCTGCCGAAAAGAAATCGTGTAATTTGAAGTTGTATGCTCATACTTTTCATGTTTGGTTTGATTGGTACCTTTAGGTTTGTTTAAACGAATAGTATATATGAGTGCACTTTCTTCACCACGTAAAATTCAGTTTAAACCTTCAGACAGAGTGCATTGAAGATTACATGGAATCGAAATGAAAGACGTTAAAACAGAATGAAAGGCCGTTTGTTCATATTACCTCGAAAAATGGCGTCTTTAAGACGAAACACATTTTAGGAAATATTTTCTATTAGTTGTATTGGTTTATTCATTGTTACTTCACTTGATATACGCTGTTTAACGACCATTTTTAAAAAATGTTCGACGGCCACTTTTACACGCAGTTTCACTGATATATCAGCCAAAAATAATTATAGATGGAGCAAGCTGCTCAGATGTTTCACTGGTCCATCAGTCAAAAAATAAAACCACTGAGAAAACAGTGGAAAAAATGACTGACGAATCAGTGGGAGATGTCACTGAATCAATCAGTGAAGGAAATATGACATTTTTTTCACTGGTTCATCAGTGAAATTCACTGAAGTGACTGTTGTATCAGTCAGATGCATTTGACTTATTGAAACACTGAAATTCTCACTGATTCAGATTTAGAGTCTTGAGCTCCCGCGGCTACTGCTTCGTCTTCTCTAAGCAGCCATTGCGACCCACGCTATGCAAACGGTAGCGCCATTCTCTTGGAACCACACATTCGGGATGGAAAGTTGTGCGAGAAGTAGTTCCAGAAAATGTGCGTGCACGTATATGCTGTTCACGGTAAAATGAGCACTTTTGAAAGCCCGGTTTACGATCTACATGTACACATGCTGTATGTTCTTCCGCCTTATGTAAAATTAATATTTGCCATGGGCCTCATCACTTTATTCATGTGGTGACCAAGTGAAACTGTGAAATTATTAGAAAAGTAAATAGTGTAAATAGCTGTTTAATTTTACACTTCGATGCGTAAAAACTACACAGAGCGAGATGAATAATTTAAGTTAACAGAAATAGTTACCTAACACTTTTTGTATGACGTAAATTTTTGGAACTACTTTCCCCTCCATCATTACCAATTTTACTGGACACGTGTCATCATTGCGCCCGTTAAAATATATGCAGGTAGGGGCAGTGACGTTTTTCTAACGTTGATTTCAAAGATCCCACTTTATCGTGGACAGTCTTTACCGAGCGGCCGTCACTGTATGTGTACGCCCTTCTTTCTGAAAAAATAAGTTGGTGAGGATTTATTTCCGCCTTATAACAGAAGTTTTGCTCGTTAACGGTGCCGTTACCGGATCAATGTCAACATCACATGTGGTAGGTTCACCTTCTGTACCATACAATAAAAAACTGCATTATGTGGCATATCATATTGTGTGACAATCCTGTGACTATTATTATCGTGCTTTTCTCATTGCCCTTCAAAATGTGGAACTTTTTACGTCAGATCCTGTATTTGCGGATAAATGTATTTCGTAGACGTATCTATAGGTGTGTGTGTTACGGATGTCTTTGAACTGCTTTAACTGCTTAAGTATATAATGCACACCTTTCGGTGATTATATCGGAGCGTGAGCAATATTCTCGAAGGCTTGCGTTGCAAGGTGCTTGTTCCGGCAGTATGTTGCATGTTGCTCATACACTACTTTAGGCTTTTGTTTGCCTACATTTGTCCTTTTTTATATATATTTTCTTACTTTTAGTCATTATAACACTAAAATAAGCCCCTTGTAACTATACACAATGTAAACACCTAGAAAAGTTGCAAATTTTTATTCAAATGACACTGTGTATTTAGTTGCTGTAAACAAACAAACAGCCGTAACAGCATGGCTTCCAATACCAACATATAAAGGGAGGAAATATGTCTCTTTAACAGAAGAAGTCCCAGTGTTATAGTTTTTTTTTAGAAAAAATATATTCAACATTGAATTTAAGCATTTTTTTTCAAAATGTCATGTATTTTTCTTAAAATTACTACATTAAAAATAACTTTTTAATACACAATTGTACAATTAGTGTAATATATTATTTTAAAGGTACCATTTTGAAGAAAAATTATGTATAATAAAATAAAAAATCATTTTTTTAAATTTAGTCATTCCCAGTCCCCTTATGACAGAGACATGCAAATAGGTAGACAAACTTTAATGTCTTATTGCGAGAAACAATCAACCAATTCCCGCTATATTTGGCAAACAAGGAATACTGGTAAGCTATAGGCCTACAATGTCATACGTTTTTGAGTTGGTTGGATACTTATTTTTGATGTGGCTGTCATATAAACATTTCAGCTTTTTATTGTATAGTACGAAACCATAATAAATTCCAAATAAACTTTGTATACTGGTAGTATCAACTACAATAATCTTTTATACACCCTTTTGTTTGACAGCACCCCATAATACTTTCGTATGTCATGTCTCAGGAAACAATCAAATGATTTCTATCGAATTTGGCAAACTGGCAGTAATATGTTAGGCCACGAAACAGACAAGAGGACCAGGAATATTTTTTTCTTTAATAACGATCATATATATGTATAGATTTTTCACCTACGAAACTCTGTTTGCTATTTCAACTTAACTTTGAATACTGCCAGTATTTATGCAAGCACCAAATGAGCTAATACATAAATCCACATTTCTGCAAATTTTGGAAGATATCACCACATTGAAAATTAAGTTCTCATTTCATGTATCTGGGAACCATCAAGAAATTCTCCAAGAAAGGCCACTGGCCGGTTTTCTGAAAACCGTTATGTTCGAAACGTTTTAGTTTAATGAAATGTCGATAACGTTAAAATCTGGAAAATTTATTCCTGTAGCGCTTCTTGCAAACATTATTTTATTTGTTCCCAGGTATTTATTACGAAGTGGTATTTAAATTTTATTATTATGATAATGTTTGGAAAACTTTTGGCTGCTTGACAACAGACACTCAAGCCCCTGCACACTACCCTGGCATCTTCTGGGACCCCGCCACAGCATCCCCTCCCCTCTCCCTGCCGCCAAAACCGGCGTCACCCTGCTCGCTGATTGGGGCGCGTAGTTTACGTATCCTCTGGCTACACCTCATCATTTCCCGTGGTCGGGCAAATTTGTTCCGGAGAGCTTGGTAATTGTGTTACAAGCGTAATGGCCTCCCTGAATTGACATGGTGTTAGGAGCCGCGACAACTTTCTCATCCCGAGAGGGCTTCGTCAGAAAACCGCAGTACAAAGACCCAGCCTGCCACCTTCCTGTTCGAGTTATAGCGAAGGAGACTCAGACGTCGACATAAAAGTCTTCAATATATATCAAAATCGGAATGTTTTTTATTAATTTTGACTGGTGACATTAATAAAACGCACCAGTTAATATTATGCAATAACTATTTCCCTATATATAAAGTGCTATGCTCCCTTTCTCTCTGCCTGTCTCTCTCCCTTTCTCTCTTCCCCATTCTTACACACAGGTGCATGTATAGATATGCACAGAAGTGAAAATAAAAAAATCAATCTGGGTACGATAACTCCTGTGACATGAAATAAAAAGTATTTTGCTAAAGGCACTTTGAGTACAACCAATAAAGTAGTAAATTTAAATAAAAAAAAACAATAGCAAACTATTACGAATACATAACTAATGTTAACATAGAACAGCGTGGTTGAAGATGTCTATAAAACCAAACAAAAATGTTCATATAAATAAATTTATCATGTGCTATTAAGAATGTAACTAAAGAATATTGCACTGAATATTAAACTTACGGTGCCATGTACTTTACAGTTTAACAAGCATAAGAGTTTCTTTGGTAAGAATATATATACATAGAATATATACAAGAATATATATATACATACATATAGGCTATTCACTGTTAATTGAAAATATACTTTCTATATAAGCATGAGAACTGTCAATGCACATTATATATTATATATTACAATTCATTGTATTGTAGCGTTCACATTTATTGGCTCGCGCCCAATAAATTTGGTAACGATGAAGGTAAATTAGTTCCCTGTCTTGATGTTAAATTAAAGTGTTAACTAAACATTTGTGAGAACTGGTAGTATTTATGTTGCTTTCTATTGTTTTTTTTTTTTTTTTGCATTTAATTGTATGAATCAGCAAATTTGTTCCGTAATTAATTTTGATTTAATTTTCCAATTTCACTTGATTGGCCCATGAGTAAAGTGCTCAGGCCCATGGCAATGTTAATTCTACACACGGAGTGAAGAATACACAATGTACCTACAAGTAGATAATTTGCACGGCTTTCAAAAGTGGCCAGTGAAGAGCCTATATTTAAATGAACACACATAACACTCGCGAATACTCATTGCCATATGAATTGCCGCACGCAGAAGAAGACGTTGCAATTGAATTTAAATTTGGAACAGGCTACGGGAACGATGATTCTAACAACTGGTTAAAAATGAAGATAAGCGGGTCGTTTGATCAGACGAAATCGTAAACTTGGAAAGTATACTTTTGATAACATGCGGCGATGCTACCTGGCAGGGGGTCGTAGCAACGACTAATACTATGCTATGAAATATTATCATATCACAGTCGTTGCTAATGTGTTTCCAGGGGGGCTTATTCTAAGTTACTTGTTTCGTTTTCTCTCGGTAAGAATATTCGTGATTACACGAATTTTCGTTTACTAACGAAAGGAGCTATCCTAAGCGCATTCTAGGGTTCGTTTGACGTCACTATGTTCATTAAGAAACTCGAAACGAAAACGAAGCGCTTCGGGCCTTCGTTACCGAGCTTTATTATAACCACTTGGCTGGCATGTGTAACAGATTGTTTTTTTTTTTTTTTTTTTTTTTTTTTTTTTTTTTTTTGAGACTGTGAAAGATGAGAATTGTGATTCATGCATTACAGGAACATAAAAATATATTTCAGAAAAAATATTTCAAATGCACTAATTAACCTTTCTGTTTTAATCTTTGAACTATCTAAGCAGCAGTGTAGGCTGGATATTGTGAGCGATTATCAGATTACTAAAGTGGTTTATAGTAAAATAAGAGATCATAAGCACTGACTTTATGCAAAACATTTGCTTTGAGCAATATAGTTTGTAAATCACATGATAGGGAACGCTAAAATGTAAATAATTCTAGATGGTTTACAATCAAAATACTTTCTCTTGAAAATAATTGAGTGAAAATTCATATATTGATATTAATACAATCCACGAGAAACACGATAGCATCTAGTTTGTTGTCCATCGCTTATTTTATAATGTCGGTAAAAATAACAGAGGGAAATTCTTGTTCGTAAATAGCTTGCAGCTAAACAGCAAAATGGTAATTGAGAAAAATCTTTGGGAATATAACTACCAAAATTCTATCTGCTCTCTCATATCAGCGTACATGCGAGTCTGTTTCAACTCAGTGTAAACGAAATTAAAGCATATTTATGTGTAATACATCACACTTCTAGACGAATTACAAAATACACTATCTACCAAAAAGTAATTGGGCACCCGTGAAGATAGGTAATTCAGTACGTCAGTTGACTTGTGTTTCACGGCCTTCGGCGTAGGACCGCTGGTGTTTGTCCGTGGTAGCATGAACACAGAGGCCTAATGTATTCTGGATAATGAGATGCTTCCAACATTGTGGCGTTTTTACGGAATGGACCCGTGTTACTTCCAGGATGACAATGTCAGGTGCCATGTTTCAAGGGCTACTATGCGGTGGTACGGCGACAGCAATGTTCGTCGATTGGACTGGCCCGCCCAGAGCCCCGACCTCAACCCTATAAAACATCTATGGGACGAATTGGATCGCCGGGTGAGGGCTCGTCAGGCGCGGCCAAAATGCATTGCTTAACTCATGGAATGGTTGCAAGAGGAATGGCGACGAATCCCCGTGGATGTCCTGCAAACACTCGTAGAGAGCATGCCAGACAGGGTGGCTGCTGTTATAGCCTCAAGACGTGGACCTACGAGATGTTGACGGGATGACAACCAAAGAGCATTGTGGACAGGTGCCCAATTACTTTTTGGTAGATAGTGTAGTGCGATGTCGTCAGCCAATTTGACACACTTGAAGAACGAAATATACCTTTTTCCTACAACACATTATGTATTTAATACTAATATTTAAAACACACCAAAAGCAAACAAAATATTTTAAGCACTTTACTGCTTTGGTTTATTAATGTTTTCAATCTTAATTATTCATAATTTACCAACAAAGTCACATAAAATAGTTAAAGTTCATGTGTATAGTGTCGCCATCCTGCATTCGTTAACAAAAACCCGAACATTGCCGAAGTCTCGGAGGTCTGTAACGAATTATGACTTAGAATTCCAAATTGCCTTCCTCGAAGATTTTTTTCGTTTCGAGAGCTTTCGAAACTGAACGAAAACGAAAAATTAACGAATAACTTGGAATAAGCCCCCAGGTGTGATATATCTTCTCACGTGTGAAGATATCGTCCCAGCTGGCTTCATTCAGGTTCTGAACGTTACAAGTCAGGCAACTGACTAGCTAAAGGAAGGGCATTGATATAGTCCATTTACGATTACTTCCGAATTTCCTAAAGCCCTACCCAAGTTCTACTTTCAGGATATTCCTCCGTCTCATGCAAACAAAGCTTAACCAGGTCTAAAAAATTACACCATAGGGCAACGCACCGCATTCGTGAGCAGTCACTTTAATAATATATAAGACCTATTTCTTTCTAGTTATTACCAACACACCTATTTCCTCCCCGATTTTATTCATATTAAATAAAATATGAATAGCATAAATTATTTGTAAAATATAAGTAATTTTCAATTTGACCCAAAAATAATATTATTTTAATTTAAAAGAAGTATAAAAGTATTGTAATACATTATATAGTTAGGAAAGAACAAAGTACGTCATACGTGGGGTGATTTTTCAAAGGTTGAGATTAAAAAAAGTGTGAAGAGACCGCCAACAGTTTATAGCACGAAGGCAGTCCTGAGAAACCCGTGCTATAGTGGGGGCTGGAATTATCCTGATGGATAATTATAAGCGTTTCAGACACTCCATGAAGGAAGCTATAAGCTGTTTGGCAGCACTTGGCGAATACAGTGCCACTTTTATAAAAGAGAGGCATTTAGCCTGCATTTAAGAAAATATTTAGCTAGTTAACAACGAATAGGTGTGGTGTAGTATTGATGTGGGATGGAGAAGGCGGGCTATACAAATATTAAGCCAATATATTTTACATTACCAGATTTTTTCCTGATATACTAACATCACAAATTTTAAAATGGTGCAGTTTGTCTTGGGAACCAGTTTACGTATTCGAATAAAATTATTTGTTTGAGTAGCATTCGTTAAATTCGCGATAATGCTCTCTTTTTTTTACGTTTTATTTTTTATTTTGTCTTACAAAGTTAATTTAATGCCAGTCACCATTATTGCTCATGTCAGAGTGACAAAGACTCCAAGTTCTGCCCAGGACATTTTATTAAATTCTTGGAGAATGCTTAAAAGTCGCAATTATCCAGGAAGACAAATATTTTACTTACCTGAAAAATTGTCCGCTCTTTTACATTCAAGGTAAGCAAATAATTTTAAAAATGTCTTTTTATATTTATATTCAAACCAGTTTTATAATAAGCATTGAATATGACGAAAGAAAATTTATATTAAGGTAACAAAAATGGAAGAAATTGATTTTCATTAAATATTTCAACGCATTATAAAAATGAGCGTAGGTCTCACGGAAAAATATACATCGATAATTATTTTCAGCAGGGTATGTTGCTCATTCTTGTAAAATTTCTTGCAAAATAGTTGCAATGATTGCTGTGTCTTTGGAACATACTATTGAATACCTAACTACGAAAAGTTCTTTTTGGGTCACATGTTTGAAAATTAAAAATGGAAAGTAAAACGTATAGTTAAAGCAACATAATTTAAAAAATGTGTCATATGTGGGTGAAATTTCAAAACAAACAAGGAGTTTCATTAACTTTCGTAAATTCGCCTGCAAGAAACAGCAGACAAACTGGAACGATATTACATTGGCTAGGCACTGACGTGAAAGGTAGATTACAATTTCAAATCCATGCCAAACAAAAGGCAAACTATTATCCCTTGGTTAATGATTTTACAAATATTTCGAAAAATCAATAATACTTTCTAAAATACGACAAAAATTCAGCAAGAACGAGAAATTTACTATGTACAATTTCATATCATATGTTTTACGAAATCGCGAACCCTTGTGTACCATATGTAAATCACTGTGTTGGAATAGCGATAAAAATAAAAGCTTTAGTAATGTACTTTGAATTAAAACACAATTTTAAAACAACAATTAGCTATGATAATTTGCTACACAATTTCAAACCGACAAACGTTTATAAAAAATTTTTTTAACACATACCCGGAAAAAATAATTTAAATTCACATTCGCAATCATCTAAAGACGATGTAAGGAGAACGTGAAAAGGGGTTTGGTGGAAACCATCACAAAATCACGACATGCAGAGTATAGTTCTAAACACAAGACAAAACCATTTTTACCATCATAACGCATAAATAACCACAACGAGAACAATGTCACAACATGTCCACTATACGTTTAAATACCACTCTTCAATCTGCATAAAAAGCTCAATTGTTTTCGTAAGAATTTCCTTCTTTTCCTTCGAATATAGAATCTATTTTTTTTTTTAAGTGTTCGTATATTCTGCGCAAGTGTGATTCGCCCAAATAAACACGTCTAAAACCCGTAAATCAGGTTTGCTGATTTCGCCATGTTTGGTACACACGAACGCCATCACTTGAAATGAGCTCGAAATGTTATTTAATTTATCTGCTTCACTGCTTCCTTCTTGGTATATATTTACTCAGTAAGCATATATTTTTCTCAAAGGCGAAGCTGTGATAAAGCAACAAATGTTTACATTTTCTTTTCAAAGTGTATTGACAAAATAAATCGACATACCAAACGGCGGGTCTGAGAAATATTTTGCTCCAGGAAGCTACAGCAGATAAAGAGAATAAACAAGAATATTTAATAAAACTTTATGTTGTGAAATTGTTCCCGCACACATCATAACCATTTTTCAATGTCAGTTTCAGAGTGTGTAAACCATATCTATATACATATGTCTGCACTTAAGTAACTATGAAAATTTAATTATTTCGCTTCCAATATTTTACTTAGTGTGAAAATATTTACAGCCAGTACTTTCTCTTGTCTCTCCCAAAATAAAAGATCAACGTACCCATACAGCAAGCAGAAACTTAAAAAAATAATTTGAATGCACTACCGGAAAATTAATAAATGCCACCATTAGTCCCTTATTCAACGAGATATAAATGATTTCACCTAGTTCATAGACAGTTTTTCGTACGCGATCATTAGGATGAGACCATATTCGTGTGTACAGTATTTGCAGGACGTGTTGAAAGACCGCTGCATTACCCCATTTCCTGTCAGTAGCAGAAATACAAGTCTCAGATCTCTTCCAAGGGAACAACCCAAAAGTTGATGTGTATCATCCTGAAGAATGAAGTTCCAACCACGTGCCATTTGTTCGGACAGTTGGACAAGGGTTATCGCCGATGTCGAATACTGAACCAGACGACTTCTTTTACAGCTTCCCACATGCTCAACGGGCTCAAGTTTGGTCATCGTGCTGACAAGCAAATTTGGCGTTACCTTATAATGCCTGTAGGATAGATAGAGACCTGCAAGATTCTCGTTATAATTTGGAAATATAATAGACTTGAAACACACATGCATTTGTATTGCCCTCGCAACTGGACTACATATGATTTTACACGCCCTGGGCGGCCTTGAACCAATCAGAAACAAGCAACGACAAGACAGCCCAATAACGTACCACCTAGTCGAAAGGCACCACGATTCCTCATTTTTGCGGAAGCCAATAAACCAATTACACAATGTATACAAAGTGGTGGATTCTAGCGAGTATTAATACAATAACTCGAATTTTGCAGATCTCGAAAGATAGACGAGAGTAGGTGGGTACCGTCTCCTTGGAACAATGCATTTCCTTGTTGCACGAAATACTTCAGAACAAGTTGGACGACGTCGGGGCTGCCCCGCATTACAGTTATAGGCGTTGCTTTAGTGTTTCGCTATCGTATACACTGCGAAAGAGGTCGCTGAACGTTTCGATGCCACACACACAAAGAAATTATAACTAACGCTGATGCATAAATTGCTCACGTCACTATACACAATGATTGGCCACTCGTCCCTCCAGAAGCTCATTTCTCGAAACAACTGGTGGTAGGTTGCGCGGTGGTGTGGGGTATGTGCAGATCAGTTTGGTAGCCCCTGAGAACGTAGCCCAGCTTCAAGTAAACATTAGCAGAAAGTGCTAGCTGATACCTATTGTGCGACACCACCTCTTAATTATTCTGTAGTTTCTGTGCGCTCCTATATGGCCGCTAGTACGATGCGATGGTCTTGGCGTCCAATTGTACGTCAGTGCTTTCCAAGACCAGGCGTAAGGAACATGTTGTTATGATGCCGTTGGAAGACAATATAGTCCATTCACGGTAACTTCCAACTTTTCTGAAGCCCTGGTAAAGTTCTACTTTCACGATATTCCTCCGCCTCATGCAAACATAGCTCAGCTAAGTCTATAAAATCACGCCAAATGGCAGAGCAATGCAGTTGGAATCATTCAGATTAATATTATTTTGCAAACGAGAACTATTTCTTACTAAGCAATCACACCTATTTTCTCCTTTTATGCTACTAATAATTTTAAAAGAAGTATAGTTAATAGATATAATATATGTAAAATAAATTTTAACTTGAAAAGGAATACATTTCATACAAGAATACAACGGTTGTGGTAGATGACATTTTTAAGAGACAACCAAACATGCCATACGTGTGCTGATTTTTCAAAGGTTTAATTAAAAAAGTGTTAAACTGTAAATAGTTTATATAGAGTTGTTATCGTGCTAAAGTACTCTATGTGTACTACAACGTTAGAGCTATGTCCATTAACGACGCCAGAATACTTACATTCATGGCAATGGCTCGAAAGCCTAATGAATAAAGCTCGAAACATGTGCGTTTAATCACCACTCCCTTTTCTTGCTGCTCTTGATAATAAGGCAAGCGATCTGAGCTAACATATTGCCATAACCCATCATTACTTTACTGTCAGTTGAAAGATGTGTTTTCTTCTTCATCGTCTCCATCCATAAATCAAAGGATTTAATCAAAGATTGCATTAGTTTTTCTTTCTTAAGCTAAACTAAACACACACGTACCTACACAGACAAACAGATGTTAGGTAAACAAAACTTTTTTGAAAAGGCCCAAATGTGTGCATTTTATGCTACCCAAAATAAATTTTTCCTCATTTAATATGGAATATCAACATATCTAATTTTTATTTGCCAACCACATATAAATTATAATCGACTTAATACTATGTCGAAAACAATAAAGGCTGATGTCAACCAAATAATGTATTTGAAAGAATTGTTTTAATATGCATTACCTTTATTTGATTAATGAAAATTTAAACCTCTCTAGGGCTTTTATATTGTACGGTCAACATGTTCTCAAACAGTGTCATAGTTTCGTTAATACCTTGATAAAACTAAAATAAATATTCAATTTAGACAAGAACTTTAAACAAGTGTACTACACACGTTTGCATAGACATAATCTAATTCGGTAAGCAGATATACGTGTACTATAATACCAGAATTTTTCACAGCTAATGTATAGCAAAGCAAGTACGAATACATATACTTTTAAAGCGATTACACATTAGTAAAATCTTTGTTCTTTCTAGTTTTGTGTTACGAATAGAAGGACTATACTGTGCGTTATGGACATATTTTATTGTGTCTGACTATATTGTACGTCCGAGAAGGCTGTTTATTTTAAATACCAACGTCTGAATATCTTATATAAATAAAATAACTAAATTTCTTGAGTAAAATCAGATATTTTGGATAACGATTAGCAACCTTTTTTGGTGTGAAATATTTTCCCATGACAGAAAGCTGCTATGAAAATCTGTACCATAACCGTATATTTGAACGGTAATGGACAATATCTTATGAATTTTTTCGAAAGAAAAGGCTAACTAATAGAATAAAAAATACCTCTCTGAGTTATTTAATTTTATGAGTTACTGAGTTGAAAAGTTTTTTTTTTTTCACAGTCCACAGGAAAGATTTTTGTGCACGGTTATCTAACCTCAGCGGGATTATTTTAACGATAATCTGAATACCCCTCTGAGAGGGCGTCTTGATAATAAACTTTATTCAATTTACATCTTAATTCTGCAAACACGCAAATGTGACTGACCAAGGATTCGAACTCCAGACCCCAACGCGACGAAATCTGTGCCTTCAACAAACTTCGTGGGTAGCGGTCGGCGTATTTCAGGTGATGAACTTGCGGTCCGCTTTTAACAGTGCTGCAGATGTGTGCGACATAGGCTCGGTCGTCCGGGCGGAAATTGCCTGTCCGTGTTTTATCTGCGGTCTTGAATTTCCCCATGGCGTGACGTGGCAGTTGGAAGTGTGAGGTTAGTAACTTGATGTGACGCCTCAAGCAGCTAGGAGATAGACTCGGCCAACGGAAATAAACAGCAGGGTCATCACATATGTCAGCTACAGAAGTGTGGCGTACGTCTTGTAGGATAAGTTACGTGATTAATGTCAGAAAATAAATCTGAATAATGTTTCAGTTGGACGTAGATTTGTAACGATCACAAACTTGTCTTTATTATTAAATTATTTCATGGAAGTATTGTTGCCTTTAGAATAATATGCAAAATCTCGTGACGTTGTAGATGTAAGCACCTCTTAATTTAATCAAACTGATTGCCATATTGCGTTATAAACCTACAATAACTATTTTCAAGACGTTAATAAAAATTAATACTTTAATCGGGTGTGAAATGCATCGCAGGTAAGCAACTTTAAAAACACTCGAAACGGTAGGCTATGCCATTACATATTATTATACTTAAAATACCCCCTCCCCTCAAATGAAATCCGTAGATGGACGAAAAATTGAAAAATGTGTTAGAAGTAAGTAGTATAGATATGCCGATTTGGGCACAAACGCAAAAAAGTGGCTCAAAAAGTTGCGTTTGGGAGAAGTTAAAAAAAAGTGACTCGAAAAGTTGCGTTTGAGAGCAGTTGCAAAAAAGTGGATTAAAAATTTGCGTTTGAGCACAACCGCAAAAAAGTGACTCAAAAAGTTGTGTTTGGTTAGATCGTAGCCTTTAGAAAAAAAGTTGCGTTAAACTTTGCGTTTGAATGCAGCTGCAAAAATACGCGTAAAAAGTTGCGGTTGAGAACAACCGCAAAAAGGGGCTCAAAAAATTTGACTAGGTAAAAAATAAAATAATTTATATAATAAATGAGCACAAATAAAAATCAACTGATGTCTAATATGATAACGACCATGGCAATGATAAAGGCTAACGCAACTGGTGACGTTTGGAAAGAATGTAAATTTTAGAAAGATATTTTTGTGAAAAGAAAGAAGAAGAAACCTCGAGAAGTATGTCAATTGTAAAACTTGTAATCACTTTTACAAACCATCTCTCATAAGGAGCCATCTTAAAAGTAGATTGCACAAAGGTCTTGCACCAATATATAATAAATCACATGAACCACGAATGCATGGGAAATTCTTAAAATATCACAACATTTAATTTCAAAACAGAAGTTCCCACGAGAGAAACAAATGAAATGTGAAACTTCTAATCACTATTACAAACCATCTCTCATAAAAAGTCACTTGAGAAGAAAAATTCATAAGTACACACTCAGATTCAGTGTAGAAGAAATCGAAACAGCATTTCAAAGTAGGATCAAGACTTATGCTGTAAAGAATGTGAATGCATACAAAGACCCCAAATCATTTCCTAAACGATGTAGAAGAAACTGTCACAGGACTAATTAATAAACATTTATAATCACTCAAAGTGAACATGAAACTCTTCACTAAGTACAAAAGGGGAATTGGTGGAAATATTGAATATGTAGAAAGCTCCTTTAAAACAAAGAACGAAATTATACTGAAATCGACTAATCTGGAAGAATATTATACCAACAGCATATCGAAAATCATATCTAAGATGGGGTTTTCGAAGCAAAGGGATCTCAGTGGGTACTCAACAGAATATTTAAACTAGAAGTGCAAATAAATAAATATGTACCATTCAAGGGCAGTTCTTATGTTGATCTCCCAGAAAAAATCAAAGATAAGCAAGCAGTAATTAATGTTAAGAATAATGATCAAAAATGTGTTTTGTGGTCTGCTCTATCTGCATTGTATCAAGTACAAAGAAACCCCCAAAGAGTGAATAAATACATAGCTTACGAACATGAGTTTGATGATGTACTTAAGGGTTTGGAATTTCCAATGAAATTGGATAACATACCAACCTTTGAGAAAAGAAGCTGAATCTCTATTAATGTATATGCATACAAAGAAAAAGGTGGTGATTAGAAATATATAATATCCCCATTAAAAACAACAAAAAATAAGATGGATAAATACATTAACCTACTCTATATCAAAGACAAAAAGAACGAAAAGAACTTATCGCATCACAAATATCAAATAATGGTCACAATATATATATATATATATATATATATATATATATATATATATATATATATATATGCGATAGATGTTTGCAACATTTCTACTCTGTAAGTAAGCTAAAAGATCACGAACAAGACTGCCGAGATCACGATGGTGTTAGAGTTTAACTACCATCTGAAGGAAAAAGTGACATATTAAGATTTAAAAACAAAAATCATTCTTTGAGAGTTCTGTTTGTGATACATGCTGATTTTGAATGTTTGTTGACTAAAATTGAAACTTGTCAACCAAACCCCGACGAATCCTACACAAAACCATACCAAAAACACGAGCCTATTATCTTCTGTTACTATGTAAAATACAAACATGGATACTATAAACCACCAGTAACTTATGAAGGATCTGATGCATCTACTGTATTCGTATAATGCTAATGGATGAAGCAAAGTCTATTGGTGATATATACACAAATGAAAAACAAATGCTTCCACTAACTCAGAAAGAACAAATTGTTTATGATACAGCTACCCAATGTCATATATGTGAAAAGTCTTTGAATGGTGATTATGTGAGAGATCATGATCATCTTACGGGGAAAT
This sequence comes from Dryococelus australis, assembly GCA_029891345.1. NCBI lineage: Eukaryota > Metazoa > Arthropoda > Insecta > Phasmatodea > Phasmatidae > Dryococelus > Dryococelus australis. Next base: position 71,664,387 of record CM056996.1, read on the forward strand.
TTAGGGGAGTTGCACACAGAGATTGTAACTTATCATATAGAAATCCATGTTTTGTCCCAGTGTTTATACACAACCAATCTGGTTATGACACACATTTATTCATAAGAGATCTTGGCATTTATAAAAATAAAATTTATCTAATTCTCAACTACGAAGAAAAATAAATTTCTTTTATGAAACATGTATGTGAAAGCGGAAATCTTAGCTTTATTGACTCATTTAGATTTATGACTAGTAGTATCGATAAACTCTCTAGCAAACTTTTCAGAAGCCAATTCCGAGAAATGTGTAAACATTTTTCCAATGAACTTCTTGACTTTGTTATAAGAAAAGGTGTTTATCGATATGACTACATGGATAGTGCTGAAAAATTTTGTGAGACATCACTTCCATCCAAAGATGCATTTTACAACACACTCAATAAATGTGACATTACAGACGAATATTACCAATTTGCGAGAAAGGTGTTGGAAAAATTCAACATAAAATCTCTAATGAGTACACAGAACTCTATAAAAATCTGATGTATTGATATTGTCTGATATAAAGGAAAATTTTTAGATATGTATGTCTCAGAACATATAAGCTGGATACAGAATGGTATTTCACGGCCTCGGGGTTAGCATGGGATGCTATGCTCAAACATACTAAAATAGAACTAGAATTTTTAACAGATTATTTCATGATTTTGATGATACAAAAAGGTGTTCGTGGTGGAATTTCACACTGTTGTAAGCTATATGATAAAGCAAATAATAAATATATAAATGCTTATGCTAATACAAAGAAAATCTTTTATCTTACATATCTGGACATCAATAACTTATATGGATGGGCTATGAGCCAGTATTTACCCTATGGTGGGTTTAAGTAGAGACATACAAATATAGATGCAACAAAAATATGAGATTATTCTAGAAAAGGTTATATATTGGAAGTTGATTTGGAATACCCACATGAACTATGCGATCTCCACAAAGATCTGTCGTTGGCACCAGAGAGTAAAATACCAGAAGGTTCAAAAAATCCCAAACTCTTGATTACTCTGTATGATAAAGAAAAATATGTATTACACTATGTAAATCTTAAGCAATATCTATCTCTGGGAATGAAGTTGAAAAAGATCCATAGAGTTCTGGAGTTTGATCAATCAGATTGGCTCAAGTCCTATATTAATCTAAACACAAATATGCAAACAAAGTCTACAAATGACTTTGAAAAAGATTTCTACAAATTAATGAACAATTCCGTTTTTGGAAAAACAATGCAAAATATTTGAAACAGAGTGGATATACGGTTGTGCACAAGTTCTAAGCAAATGGATAAACAATGGATAGATGTGATAGAAGATTTGGGACAAAAAATTGGACATGTAACAAATGATAGGAAGAACTTAATAAAAGAACTTGTTCCATTTGCTGTTAAGAATATAGACTACCCACAGACACCAACAGAAACATCTTTTGAAAGAAAACTGTTTGGTAAAACAGAAACCGATGAACGCGTTGACGATGATGATGAATGCTATGATGATGAATGCTATGACGATAGCATTAAACACATTGACGATTACGATGAACGCTATGATGATGACGATGAATGCTATGACGATGATGATGAACGCTATGACGAAGCTTTGGGGCATTTTAAAACTAATATCTCACAGTTAACTAACTACAAAATAACATTTATTGATAAGAAAGTGGCCGATTTCTTAATTGACTGCAAAGACGATGTTTTTGGACTAAAGGCTGATAAAGGTAGATTGTATATTGGTGATAGCGAAGTAACATTCAACAATGACAAATTTACTGTAAAGGCCGAACATACACTGGAACTGATGGTTTGATGAAATTATTAACTAGTAAGAAAGTAACAGAAAGTGACTACACTGCAACCGACTATGAACACTATAGTCGTATCCTAGCAAATACACATCCAGTTTTTCAAGACAATGATCCAAACTTGAGAACGCCAAAATCGAGTAAAGGGAATAAATGGAAAATTATTGTTACACCTATTTACGATTCGATTAAAATGAAACTTTTCTCACCTAAAAGGGGGAAAGGTATAAAGAAATATACAGACTATCCCAAAGAATACATATGGATGGATTATGTTACGATGCTTATTGATCGACTTGTCGTTATTTATGGCGAAGAGAATGCTGGAAATGATAACTATTACAATGTAAAAGTTGGAATAATGAATATACTCAACAGCTAGTATAGTGACTTTGTTGTGAATGATCCAAAAGGTATACCATATCTGATATGAATGTTAAACACAATACCACATACTTTTTGGGAGTCAGAGCATCATGGAAAAGGATTACTCGATGACATAATAAATTCACTACCTTTTGAGTTGCATGCACCCGGATATCAGTACTTAGGTTCGGGTAGCAGACTAAAAGAGAGAATTGAGCATGGTGATAAACCCATTAATCCACTAGATGCGGCTGCAATGGAACATGATATAGCTGAAAGATAAAGATATAAAGGTCTAGCTGAAAGGCATGTAGCTGACAAAGAACTAGAAAAGAAAGTGTTCAAAATATTAAGTTCAGATGCTGATCTCAATGAGAGACTGTAGACTGGTGTTACTGGATCTGCGATTCATATTAAACGTAAGCTTGGCTGGGGAATTAAAATGAAATGATAAAATATTTGTAATAATAAATGAAAGTAAAAATCATTGTATTTCAAATTCGTAACGACGAGTTGAAGGGTTTGAATATTGTTTCTTTCCTAACGAAAGACCAACTGGAACATAAAAACAAGAAATTAAAGGAGGACAAAGGGATGACTATCACAATTTCGGTTCCACAACTTAAGAAAATGTCCAAAGAAATGAAAATGGAAATGGTCTGTCAGTTCACTAGGATGGATTTTTACCCTTAATTTTTGCAGCATTGGGAGCTCTAGGAGCATTAGCTGGGGGGGGGGTGAATCATCTATCGCTACATCATTAATTAATGCTAAGAATAAAAACCAAGAATTAGAAGAATAACACAGACATAATTTAGCTATGGAGGATTACGACAAGGGACTGAAGAAAGTTAAATGGGGTAAGAATGTCAAAAAAATAACTCCACTCAGTAACTTTGATATTGATCAAATGGTTAAAAAATTAAACATTAAAAATTTTCGAGGTGTATTTATGATCGATTAGCTACTTAACATGCCACTCGATAATGAATGCAGGATTGTTAATCTAGATGTTTCAACAAACTCTGGTACACACTGGGTATGCTATTGGAAAAAGCAAACAACAAATATTATTTTGATTCATTTGGTGGAAATCCACCCTGACAATTAATATAATATCTCGGAAGTAATATTTTTTATAACGATGATAGAATTCAAAATATTAATCAAGTAACTTTTGGTCATTTGTGTGTAATTGTGCTAATTCACTTTTCACATAATTTTAAATTTCCAAAAATTATTTCACTATTAATAAACGATGGATATATGTCGAAATGCATTAATGAGCTCTTGGATTGAAGATCAAATTAAAGAACACACGGACAATGATATAACTACCGAGAAGATCAATCCTAATTATTTTGTTTCTTACACACAGTTCAAAGACTTTATTTCCACACTTACAAGAAATAAAAGATCTTTGGATAAAGCCTATCTTACTTACTTGGAAGTAGATAATAATATAGATTTTGAACAAAAAAGACTAAGACATGTGGGAGATCCCATTGCATCGATGGATGCAATCAATTTAGAGTACTATCAGAAAAACAGAATTAAGATTATTCGTTTAGTTGGAAAATACAGTTCAAAAGAAAAAGTATTTTACTTTGGTAATCAAGCAAAATATTTATTTTGGGACATGGAACTATAGCTGAAATAATAATCAAACCAGAAAAATTTTTTTTTAACAACTTATACCATCAAAGGAAAAAAAATTGACATGTATAAAACTTGAGAAGTATACCCTGATGATATGATATATTTTAAAATAACAAAAACCCACAATGCACCCAAAGGTACAATTATGTTTATTGAAATAGTTATGGTATATGAATACATTAAAAAATATAAGATTTTGTTAGTTTTTAATGGAAACACTTCCATTAAAAACAAAACTTACATATAATCTAAGAATTTAAAGTCTTTAATTTTATTATGGGACTTACCATTATGTAACTTATGAGTCATATCTATTGTAACAAAACCATATTCATTATTCCAACATTTTAAACAAGTCTCCCTAGATTTCTCAAACGACATATCACCACCAACAAAATCACTATGAATTTGTTAAAGATTTGTATTGTCTCGTCTGAATGTGCAAAGAAAATTTGCATTGTCTCTTATAAGCTGCTTAGGTACTTTTGAGTATGTCTGTGCTAAATAGAAACAATTAATATATTTGTGTTTACCGCGAGTAAAGTAATCCCTTACCATATTTTTATTTTCAAGTATGATATCATCGAAAACAACTACAGATTCTTTATGACATTTATTTACATCAACGATTTCTTCATGTGATGGAAAGAAGTATGCTATCGGTTCATTAAATAATTTTGATGCTATATCTATATCTTTCTTTAAATTTATATATTTTGGGTTTGTCCAGACTTTTTGAACACACATAGAGAGTACCAAAGTCCAACCATCCCTGAGCATATATAAAATTATCTATCATAAGTGTAGTTTCTCCACAGTTACTGGGACCCACTATCAAACATCTAATATTATTAGGTAATTATTCTCCAAGGCGTTTTATCGATACAGTCTTGTCTGGTATTCTTATTTTTATATCCCAGTCTACGTGTTTCATGTTTTTCTTGCTCAGTTATTAATATATTTTTTTAATAATATAATAAATGAGTAAAGTACTCAAACTAACAGATAACAAATCAGTGTTGAAGAAAAGACTACATTGCCCTTTAGAGATAGAGGGGCACTCATTGGCTTTAGTTCAGTTCTATACTACTTATCTAACACATAACATAATCTCTGGGAAAATAAGCTATATTTTGTGGGCCAGAATGATATGGAATCACCAATTGATATTCCATTTGGTCAATATAGCTTAAAAGATCTTGAAAGAACTATAAAAGTCATTTTTCATTTAGTGTAGATTCAATGGATGGGAAAGAAAATGATATATCTTTCGAGCTGTATAAAATAACAAACAGAGTGAAAGTAAAAAGTAAGCTTAAATTAGAGTTTGGAAAACGGGGTTCAATAGGAAAACTTTTGGATTTCGTAGAATATATAACTCTGAAAGCAAATGTGAACCATTATGGCGATACAATTCCAAAATTTGCTCCATTTGAAACAATAAATTTACACTGTAATATAGTAAATGGTATGATATTAAAACACGATGAATATAATTATAGAGAAACTAATATAATTACCACTTTTAAACCAAGATTTGCGACACGATCTATTACGAACCAGCCTATCCATTATTTTTTCCAGTGCAAACAAATCAAGTTAATGAAATAATAGTGGAAATTAAGCATGAAAAAGGTAAGTTAATTAACTTTGATTTGTCCGAAAGAACAGTGGTATTAGATATGAGACCATAGATTTTTTTGGGTTGGAAGTAGTCATATTCTATATATAATAACTTTAATAGTTTAAAAACTATTAAATTTTCATGTGATAAAGATGAATAATATTTCTATAGAAAGTGCAATGAAAGATTCAGAAAAAGAATTCAATGTTTCGACTACTTTAATATTTCGAATTTGGAGATGCGTATCTAAATTTTTTATTAAACTTTGTTTGTAGCACATTGCCGAAGTCAGAGCGATAATTGTGTTTTAATTATTGGATAACCATTAAATCTTTTTACAGATATTAACACAAATAAAAATCAACTGATGTCTAATTATACGACGACGATCATGTACTCTTAAAAAAACAGAATAGAATGCATTTGTTTAACACCAGAATCCACCATTCCATCATATACAAAACTTATACCTCCAGGATTAACATCATTAAAAACTTTTTCACTGAAAATCCGAACATGTCTGTCTGGTAAGGTTACTTTTAAATTTCCAGAAGTAATTATCACTTTGTATCCATACCATGTATCATTTATTTCAGCATGGTTTGTGGGATAGGACTGCCCAATTGCAAGTTCGGAAAGTTTCTTAAATTGTTTGGTTCCGTTTAACACATTTAGCAACTGATCCATCTTTATAATATAAAATATTTTATTTTTACGTATTCAAACTTTTTGAGCCAATTTTTTGCGGTTGTGCTCAACCGCAACTTTTTGCGCGTATTTTTGCAGATGCACTCAAACGCAAAGTTTAACGCAACTTTTTTCTAAAGACTACGATCTAACAAAACGTAACTTTTTGAGTCATTTTTTTGCGGTTGTGCACGAACGCAACTTTTAATCCACTTTTTTGCAACTGCTCCCAAACGCAACTTTTTGAGTCACTTTTTTGCGTTTGTGCCCAAATCGGCATTTCTATACTACTGAAGTAAGTATACGTTAATGAATGTTTCACCGACTGACGTGTTCAAACACAACGCTGATGCGTTAATATAGTACGTTTAATTGGTTTTTATAAAAATCCCAATAATTCATTGCAATGTTAAAAATATTTTCGATGAACTGTTAACTTGATTGTTAACAATTCCGTTTAATAGGTTATAGTAAAATCTGTAATTTTCACTGACGTAATGTTACCTACACGCCTTCACCGTTCAGATACGCGAACGTATATTTTCAACCCCTCTCCCTCCTTCCCTTTTCATTAGAATTGTTTGGCTGATTCGTGGGAAATATCGAAGTACTTTCTAAGTCCCTTGATGAGGAAAATTAAAGTTACCCTATTACGTACTACCTTCATTACAATTTTATTAGCAAATACATATTGATTAAAATTTTTTTGCTGAAGTAACTTTAAAGGTTAAAGAACATGTACCATCAAAACCTATACACTATGATGCAAGAAACCTACGTTTCGTATATCCCTTAAACCTGGCCATCATACTCGAGTAGAAAGACCGTTAACGCCGCAAAATTGCTGCTCTGTTGGACTATTATTCCAATTTGGCAGTCGCAGTTTTGCAATACATAGATTTAATTTTCACTGTCATAAAAACTCTTTGACACAACGTAATTCTACTCCCTTCAGCAGGTGAATTTTAAGAAATGTTCCCAAAAAGTAATCTACGCGAAATACACTGGGGGAAAATTAACACCCGTATACAATGGTCTTTCATGAATGGAGGTTTTATACAGGTTTTACACTGTATATGGTAATGATCACAGTGCCGTACACCTATGGACAGAAGCTACAGAGTGTCTCGAACAACAGTGCCAGTGTCTTGTGTAGCCACTCTTTATTGACGATGCAGTCGTGCATAGAGACGATCATAAAGGTGTTGGATGTCATCTTGGGCAATAGCGTTCTACGCTAATTCCATCTATTGTTGCAATTGATGGAGGTACTGCAGACCGCACCAAACGCCGTCCCATTATGTCCCACACATGTTCAATGCGAGATAGGTCGGGTGATCATGCTGGCCAGGGCAGTTGGCAAACACCTTCGAGAGCGCGTTGTGTAACACGAGACGTGTGTGCACAGGCATTGTCCTGCTGGAAAGGGGGATCTCCTTGGTGTTGTAGGAACGGCACAAAAATAGGCTGGATGATGTTTGAGATGTAGCGTTCACCGTTCAGTGTTCCTTCAACAAACACCAGAGGTGTGCTGTCATTGTAAGTTATTGCTCCCCAGACCATGATGCCAGGAGTTGGTCCTGTATGTCGCTGTCGTGTGCACACTGGTTGTTGCCACTCTCCTGGTCGACGCCGCACTAGCAAACGACCGTAACTGGTGACAAGGCAGAATCTGCTCTCATTACTCAATACAACTCCGCGCCATTCCTCTGTCCAGTTGCGTTGTTCGTGACACCATCCGAGGCGGCTGCACGATGATGAGGCAAGAGAGGAAGCCTGGCAAGCAGCACCCTTGATCGTAGCCCAGCGTCCAGCAACCTGGTGATGATGATCCTAGCCGATACCCCGGATTCCACAGTAGCTCTAATCTGTGCGGTGGTCACAGTACGATTGGCAATGGCCACTCGTCTGATGCGGCAGTCCAGGCGGGAATCTGTATGCCGCTACCGTCCAGAACCAGGTTGACGTGTATGTGCACCATCGTTGGACCACCGGCACCACGAATGATGCACATCTGACACTTCACATCCTACGCGTTAGGTGATTTTTCGGAATGTCCATCCAGCCTCCCTCGGGCCCACAATAAGACTTCGGTTAAAGTCCTTTAATTGCACGAAGTGTGGTAGTCTATGCCGTCGTGTAATGTCTACAATGCTTACTACACACAGGCCGATACTTGAAACAACAGAAGACTACTCTTTCACCGAGTCAACTACAGTTGTATGTATTGGGATCAGTGGTGTTATGCCTAGTACGCGGTTCCTACTCTGTCCACAGCACAGCACTGTTGATCGTTGCATGTACTGTCCTTTATCAGTGCCCCGTGTGCATGTGGAGTTTCTAGGTCACCGCCATAGTGGTGGTCATTTTTCGTTTTCCATCAGTGTATGTATGTTTCTAGTAGGCCTACATTATGATATATAATTACGTTGGATAGATGTTAATGTTTAATCAGTGACTGCTCGACGATGTGGTTTGTGTGATAACATCGACTGTATTAATATTAAGTGTAATGTAACATTGTTAATAATAAACATATAGTAGTATTGTTAAAAAATATAAATGTATTTAATTAATAGAGAAGAACTGCATTGTGACTCCGAGAAAACCCCCAAATTTGCCTTCTGGACGAAAGGGCTAAATCTCTTGATGATCACAGGTAAAAACGCCAGCATTCCAAATGCCCGTGAATTTCCATTTCATCAAACTTCAAAGGTTTAATCACCCTGTTTTCTTTACTTTGAGAATTGCAATAAACCAGATTAAATGACGAATTTTAAGGTGGGATATTAAACGAAAAAAGAAAGAGAAACGTTCCTTTCGAACCAATAATTTTAAATAATGCATTCATTCTACGAGTAATAAAATTGTCATTATTTGTAAATTGATAATTCCATAATTATGCAATTAATGTGAAATTTAATTATAATTTAATTATTAATACGGCAAAATCACGCTCGACGGTGAGCATAACATTTATTTTTGCCCTCAATGAGCTTAACAATTCTACAGAGCATAAAACTGTAAAAATTTTATTTAATCTGAACCCACATAGAGTTTCTCTCCAACCGAACGCTTACCAAAAAACTCATACCTGTTCCGTTCTACGACGAGCGCAAATATTATCTTACACAAATTACAAAACTTTCGATCATCGTTATGTTACTGACAAAAACTGAAACCAGCAACGAGATAGTTACACTTAGTTTTCTCTGAGCTGAAGGCTCACTACTATACATGTTTAAGTTTTACAGCCTGAGGGTTTACATACTTAACTTTCATGACCATTCATTTCATCTGACGGGAGCCGATTCACATTGTCTCAGTTCCTGGTCAAGGTTTATAAACCACAATTCTCCCCGCCCCCCCTTTTTCCCTCACCATTTGCCTTTAGCATGGAACATTTCTCCACAGGAGTTGAAATTTCCCTACAAACAATTTTCAAATTATTTACATGGACATTAACGGTAATCTAAAATGTCCTGTTGTTTCTTCGGCTACGTTCTCTTCGGAATCTTACTGGCCAGGCACGGGAACCAATGAGGGCAAAGTGACATCACTACGCCAGTGGTGCCAAGCATCATCGGAGCTAATGTCAGTCTTCATTCTAAGCGCGGGAGGTGCGATCCCTTATCGGACCTCGATGTCAACGCCGATGGACAAACAGCTACGCTGGACGATCCTCATTTTCGCCCCCGCCAGCCAGCACAGCAGAACAGAATACAGTTTGACGACCAACGTAAGGACATGCATCTCGATATTCTGATGTAGGCGGGTAAAAACGTAATTTTTTACGATGCAGAAATCCAACGGTGGCAAATTGAGATGTCTGGGCATCTCAACATGATGATTTTTTTTGTACTAAGCTTACTTCCGTCTGGGATTTCGCTTTCTCAGTTTTCAGTTACATATGAACTGTATTAACAAACGTTGCTACAACTAGTATTCTTTTATATAGGCTGTTCATGGTAAAATGAGCACTTTTGAAAGTCCTGCTTAAGATCTACTTGCAGACATGCTGTGTATTCGTCCACCTTATGTAAAATTTACATTGACATGGGTCTCATCACTTTATTCATCCGTCGGTCAAATGAAACTGTGAAATTATGAAGAAAGTAAGTATTTTACAAATCTGTTTCTTTTTTACACTTCGATGCATTAAACAAAACAGAAAGCGAAATAAATAATTTTAAGTTATCACAAATGGTTACCTAACATTTTTTATTCGCCGTTAAGATGTGCAACTACTTTCCATCCATCGTTACCAACTTTACTGGGCGAATGTCACTCAACACGCCCATTAAAATATATGCAAGCAGAGGCAGTGATTTTTTCTAAGGTTTATTTCTAAAGTGCTCGCTATATCGTAAACAGCCTTTAGTTACGTATTCTCTGTCTGTCTAAAACAATCTTATGTGAGGTTTAATGTGTTGTGACTATTCCATCAATGTGAGACATATCGAATTTTTGTGAGTGTGTGCAAGTTAAAAATAACATTTTAAAAAGTCTTGGCAAAATGTATAACTAGAATACTTTTCAATTTATGTATTACGTTGCGTGAAATACAGTACTTCACTGAGGAAAAGGTTTTGTTGAATCAGATACACTTTGTTTGGCCCAACCAAATCAATTGTTTGTATAGCGGCAGTGAAATATTTTGTCGTTGAAACAAAATTATTTTGTTGTTCTTATTTGACTCCCCCAAACAAAGATTTGCTTTGCGCAGCTGAAGATTTGTTTAGCTATATATACAATAAAAAGTCCCAGTTAATACAAAGAAAACTTCAAGTGCACTGAGATTCAAAATTGTATCAGCTTCGCACAAGCGTATCGGCACCTTAGAAACCTCAGCTAACGTGACTACTGGGGAGAAATGAATTTTTCTAATTCATACATTTCAAACACTGGACAACGTGTACATATAAATATTTTAGATTTTACAGCTTTGTTTTCAATTTCCTGTTGAACTTGTTCTATTAGAATGTTTATACCATCATTAAGCGTTAATAAATGCATTAATAGTTTTACTATCCTAATTGTCACAAAAATATAAACAAACTCTCGAGCTGTATTTTCGAATGAACGCAATCAAATGAGTGGTAAAACAAATATACACAGTTGATTTAAACAAATATTTTGTAGACGGTATAATTTATTTCGTCTGAAAAGTGAGATTTTTTTCATTCAAGGGTGTATTTTTTTGGATTCATTAGTTGAAATTCTTGCTAAAATACGACAAAATAATTTAATATTTTTCATTCGTTTAGAAATTTAGGAATAGATCATTAAGGATCTAATGTTTAAAACATGTATGATATTCTGAAAGAAAGGGAAATTTCCTTGCATTGTTCCCTCTTATAAACCTTTAAATTGGCGAAATAAATGGTTTATGTCAAATCCTATAAAAGGGTTCGTACAGATTCCTCGTTCGCCGATAACATTTTCCAAACGTCACTTTCTGAATCCATCAAATTGGCCAACCATCCACCCTTCCTCGTGATAAACATGGAGGGCTTTTTCAATCGTGCCCTAGCAACGGCCTCTGCTTGTGACGTGAGGATGATACTATTTGTGATGACAGGAAGCAGCGTAACAGGGTGCGACACAGGGGCAATGCCCTCCCTCACAACACCCCTCAGCGTTGGCTCTTGGCTGAAGGGATGTCAACGTAGTTAGTAGTCCTCTTCTTCCCTCACTGTATAAAAACAACGTATTATATAAATGTAGTCTATTCGCGGTTTGTTCAAACTATTTTAAACAAAACTTTGAAGGAAAAAAACACCCTACGTATGACGTGGTTGGTTATTTCCTAAATATGTAATTCATCACAAGCGTTTTATACATGTGTTAAAACTAAATTACCGTACGCTATATTTGGAGAAATTAAAATTTTAATGTATTTTTATCTACAAATTATAATATTTTATTCAAATATAATATAAATTAAGACACATATGAAAAAGTGTGTTGGTACTTCCTAGCAATAAATACTTCTTGTGCAGAATATTTTACATTGAGTGCGCACGAATACGGTGTTTAATAACCCAAGCTTTGTTAGCACTAGGCGGAGGAATTTCCTTGAAGTAGAACTTTAGCAGAGCTTCATAAAAGTTGGAAGCAATCGTGAATGGGCTATAACGGAATTACAAAAACTAATTTTTAACTTATTTAGTAAACATTATATTATACTGAATAAAATGAGGTTTTCCTCTCTAATTTTATGGAATGTACATATATTTAAATTCGTTATTTTATTTCTCATTTATATTAAAACTTAATCACTATATATAACAGTTGACTTTCTCTGGTTGTGGAGGAAGATCTTATATTCTTGAATGACTAATGCACTGTGTACAATAGAGTAATACACAAGTACAAACGGATAAATTCACATGTACGGTTTAACATATTGGAAAGAATCTATCTATTGCAAAATACCTGGGAATGTACAAATAGTCGAAAATTTAACAAACTTAAAAGTTATATAGATTCATAAAACTATTCAATAAACACCATTTGTAAATTGTAAATAATTGATCTTTGTCACTTCTGGCCGTTTGTATGAAAGTATCTATTAATGTTTCTTTGTCCATCTCCACTTAAAAATAATAATTCATAAGTGGTCGCCATAACTAGTTAACACACGGTAAAAACGTGACAAAACACTGACTGCTAGGAACAGGTTTTGCTAGGTGCAGCTTGCCCTGCAGATGTATTGCGTCTTTAAAGCCCAGACGCCAGGGAGTGTTAAAGGTTACAGTGCCATGTGCATCAAATGTTTAATCGCTTCAGCACTCAAGGTAGCTTCCAGCTATGGGTCTCATAAGTTGAACTTACTAGGTAAATCTGTGATAACGTTTAACGCATCGCATTATACAAGTTATCTTCAAAAATATCTCATAAACATCAATAGTGCATCACTTGAACGGGAATTCTGTCGATTATAGATGTATTTTGGAAAAACCTAAAGTGATTATGTAAAGAATAATTTTTTTATGCTTTAGTTGTTTTAAATGAGATATTTATCAATTTAAAATACTCAGAATTTTCGCTTAAACGCCTATTTGTTACAGCTTGTATGAAATAACTCGGGGAAATATTCGTTTACGCGTCACGTAGGCATAGGATTATATTCGTGACCCTTATATATATGGCAAGAAGAATTATGAAGCACCCGAACATGAGCGGAAGGATATCTCAGTTAAACTTTTATTGCATTTAAGAAGAAATTTAACTGTTTAAAAAATTGATTTTGGGGCGTGAAAATCTGTGCATTAGTTACATAAGAATTATGTATGGTGAGCAGAAAAATTTACCCAATCAAGGGAGATTTTATTTTATTTTATTTTAAGTTTTCTTGTGCACAACAGTCGGGCGTACTCACAGAAATTAAATGCGCATGGGATGCCGGCATGGCTCACCACCGGCAGGAATACGATATAAAAAGAAAATATAAAAATTATTATTTTTTTGTTAATATTTCCTTGCATTTGTAAGGCGAGCACATAAAGTGGATCATAACGGGATGATTATTATTACCAAAAATTTTAATAGAAGGCTTCAAAACATGATAACTATTAAATACATCAAGAATTCAGATAATAATTGTTTTAATGGATTTCGTCTATAATCTAATACTTCGAATATACTCATCGTATTCATCATGATATTAACCAATGACTTTCAAGTCGAGGTGTATGCTGTGATACAGTCTATATTTCATACGAGAACAGTTATTTTGAAAAAAAATAACACTGTTTCAAGAAGTTACTCAACAAAGCCAACATACGCGTACAGCCAATTACTCAGTGCATATCGCGTCCCGAATGCAAAACTATCATAACTAAAAAAGGGGATGTGTTGAGTTTTCAGTGTTTCAAGTAGGAAAATACATATTGCTAAGCAGTGGAAAACTTAATAAAAACTATATTAAATTTTACTGGACTTTCAGCAGGTAATATGGTGTATCACTTTGGAAAACCGTATAACTTATACACGGAAATCTATCAGCTAAAAGTTGCGTTAATATTACAATAATTTTTTTGGCTAGGAGTACACGAGACTGAAGTGTTTCTAAAAAATTATAATACCAAAAGTTACATTGAAAAAATAGCGTTTGAATATGTTCCAACTTTTTAATTCTCGTTCACCGAAAGTAGGATATTTTAGTTACTATACTCTTGTATTCGGGGGAACGATATCATTAAATTTTCCTTATATAAGAGCTTTCAAAAATTCCTTACAGTGACTTTAGTTTCTACTTTTCCATTAAATAATTTTTTTTAATGGAAAAAATAATAGACTACATTTTCTGTGAATTATTACCAACAAATATATCTTATATATATTATATATATATACTATTGCTACCAGAGTTTTTCAAAACGTATTGCATTTATACAGACATGCTAAGTACAGGTATGATCAAAAGTAATAGTTCTTCTCCAAAAATTGTTCTCCACAATTTTCAGTACTCATGCCCGTGAGCCAAAAACAGTACTACAACAAATATAAATAGAAATTAATATCTGTAAGGTTTCCCCCGCCCCCACAATTTAATTGTTACGGGTCTCTCTCAGTAGACAGTTTGAACAACTCAAAATCATAATCTAAAATGTTACTGGTTGAAGGCCAGTCTTGAAAATGAAAATGGAGACATAAGTGGTGATTACAAAGTGGCCAAAGAGTAATCGTGTCAGATAGTTTTTTATCCATAACAAATTGTAGGTATGGCAGCATACGGTCATAAACCAATAAAATTTGATGTTATGGGCATTGATCTAGCATGACTTTTTAGTACCTAGTTCTGATGTTAGCAATCTCTTAGGTCGTAATCAGTGGCGACACTCTAACCACCAATGATCCTGAATGGTCTACTAGTAAATCATATCTCCTTTCCAATAGTTAAGTTTAATATTTCGGTAATTATTTTCAATTATGAACACACATCTCATGAACGACGATGTCCAAAAATAAGTACTCTGTTAGTTATTGGATGTGTGAATAATATTGATTTCAAAAGAATTAGCACTTGCATAATGTAGACATTATCACGATGTCCGATAAATACATGAAATTACAACATCCGGAACTGCTGACTACGTGGACACACAGAAACTTAAATACCACTTGCTGCTTTCATCATATGAAGTTCGATATCTAAAGAGAAACTACTATACAAATAGCTTATCCGCAATGTTCGAAATGCTATCATTATCATTTTAAGAAATGCAAACAGATACCAATGGCCTTAACGAGACATAACAATGTGGCATATCGTGACCTAGAGAGAGGAAGGTACAGGGAGACGACATAAATGATGGTGTTTTGAATAAAATGTTTAGAAGAATAATTCTCCTGTGCATTATAGTCCTGTTTCTTCGTGATATGTATCATTGCCGCTGTTTCAAACATTTCCTTCTTTATAACTGTATATAATCACTGAAGCTGCCACTGAATATACCTACCGGACTTTACAACACACAAAAGATCGCTTCTTTTCCGTCACGAAATCCTATACCAATAGTGTTCCCAGGTATAGGCTATTCACAGTAAAGTGGCCACTTTTTAAAGCCTCCCCATTAAAAATAATAGTCAATAAATATATTTGATTGTAGCCTTAGACGATAACTTCCGTGTGCGGTGGAATATACACACTGTATTTATTACTTACATGACAATTTTTATTTTAAAATGTGGTTAAGTATATAAAATGGCTGAAAGGAAAAAGAAATTAGGGCCTCAAAAGTGCTCACTTTACCGAGAACAGCCTATATTGATGAAGATATTTATTTCTTTTTTACAATGTGTATGAGACTGAAGCAGACACAATGCAGGGGAAAAAAATTAGTCTTCATCAACAAATGAAATTACGAAACATGGATTTCCCGACAAAAACCTAACCTTATATTTTTGCAGACGAATGTATTTTATGATATTAATTTATGGTTGCTATCATAAATCTAATCACACACATTTTGCGAATTTTCACAAGAGAAATGTATATAAATTGCACTGAAGATAAAAATGACAATCAGAAATAAGTTTAGTAAAGGCTTGGCATAACACACCATATGGAATTCTTTCATTTGCTGCTAATTTTAAGTTAATGAGAAGTATAACGTAAAACATTTGTTTATAGAAACTTGACTTCTTACCTTGTCTTGCTGTAGAAACATACGATCAAAGTACAATTTTATCACAAATAACAAAATAAAAATAAAAAAATATATTTGCGTGCCTGCCTATTTACAACTTATATATGACGTAGTTAAAATTACGTACAAAAATGTTAAACCTCTCGTAAAACGTATATTTTCTATAGTCGAACATTCTCAATATTTAAATTAAAACTGAGATTACGGCACTAAAACCAATAAATTCTACATAATATATGAAGTCTATCCTTAAGAATTATGGCGAGACACGTTTTAAATGGCTATCAACTACACAGGAAGATCAACTTGTAGGTATACATTCCAGCATTTTGCCTAGTACGCAAAATTTACAGTATTTGGCGAGGAAGTTCTGTTGTTCGTCGCAGAAAGAAGCTGGTAGAGACACCAGTATATGGCAGTAACAGGGCGCACAGTATTTCGACTATAGTATATTCGCGGTTTCTTCACACTTTTTCAATTAAACCTTTGAAATATCACCCCATGTATGGCATATTTGGTTGTTTCCTAAATATACCATGCATCGAAAGCGTTTTATACTTCTGTTAACATAAAATTATCTTATTTTTCGTTAAGTCGAAGTTGTGCCTATGTTTTATACATAAATTATAATATTAAATCTATAGTAAATTTTAAGAAAAACAGTGAGAAAACATGTGTTGGTAGCGCCAAATAGGAAATAGCTCTCTTGCGAAGTATTATTACGAGGGAGTGCGCACGAATTCGGTGTTTTGTTCTTTGCTGTAATTTTATAGACGTAGTTCAGCTTCGTTTGCACGAGGCGGAGGAATATCCTGGAAATAGAACTTTAGCAGGGCTTCAGAAAAGTGTGAAGTAACCGCGAAGTGAATATATTTAAAACTCGTTCGCACTGGCAGTTTACATGGAGGGGAACCATGAACTGCATTTTCGTATTTCAGTGTACGGCTTTTGTCAAGAGGGCGCCTGAAGAACAAAACGAGGCGTAGCCAGGGAGCTCGTGTTTGGGGAGACAAAGGCGCTCCTCAACTGGGCTATTCTTCTCTTAATAGCTCGAGGCCTGTTGCTTAAGGCTGCTATTCGACATGGAGCTGTTAACGAGATAATTAAGAAGTAATGAACGTCCTGGGGCAGTTTTCTAACTTAATTATTCTTGCAGAGATCTCCAAAACTGTGCTTCGAAGAATCATGGAGGGTGCAGTGATACGTACAATATTTTATTATTTGTCTACATTTTATTCCCCAGTAATTCGTATGACGTGCCATAAGTTACGGTACTATATATCTTAAAACATATGGAACAATTTTTCATTATTGATCAACGCAGATCAATACGCTGCACTAGGTTAAAATATCTCAGCTATAGGCTAACTAAAAAATACTTCAACTAACGGCATTTTCGAAACAATAAGACTGAAACTTACAGGGTACTCCGTGGAGTTGCTGATATTTCACTGCTAAAGAATATCTCCGCAGATAAAAAAGCTTTTTTTTTTATACATAAGCAACTAATTTTCTTGTATTAATGACATGGCATTGTTTTGGTTTGTTGTTGTATATGCCGATATTTGCGTTACACTTATGAGGCCTCCTCAAGTTTCGTACTTTGTAATGTTAAACCATTTTATATAGTTTGCGAAATAAATTCCAGACTGTCGTTAACACAGCGCTCAAATGTGTTAAGTTATTGATAATATCCAAGCTTGTGAAGCACTGTTTTCTTAGCTCTCCCGGTAACGTTCTAAAGCCACGTTATCGGGAGAATACGCATGACAGCCAACCACAAGCTAACACTTCGTAATTATGTGCTCGACTCCCTTTAGGGTCCAGTAAAAGATGTATTACTCTCTAGTGTAACTTCCTAGGAGATGGTTTTTGTTCAGAATCTAGCCATGATACCTTCGAAGCTATTTATCAGATATTCATAATTAATCGGAATGGCACCAATACGTTTATATATGATTTTATCTGGAGGAATATTGATGTACTTCGATTAAAAAGGAACAATTGACTGAATGTACAATATCAAAAAACAGAATGTAAAACAGAGAACCCCTGCCAAACACAACGATATTTTGGTTACCACAAAACTCATTTAGTAGTTATAAAATAAATACTGTTTTATACTATCGTCAACGAACAGTTTACTTTCAGAAAAGCAATCTTAGCAATTTAACCTACCAGGAGGTTGCAGCTGCAGTTTTATTTTCCACTACAACATCACAAACCTAGCGTCTTGGATCACAGAGCGAATCTACGCGGTAATTGGTATACGTCACATCGGGAATGACGTGGGAACGGTTTCAGCCAATTGCACCGAGCATTACTTTCCCACACACGTTATTTCGTGAATTTTCTTCCCAATCTTTGTCAATTTTGGGTGCATTGTCTTAACTTCTGTCTTGCCAATTACTGACATGTATCTTTCTTATATTTTTTACAAACACCTTATTTGTTTCCGTGTTTCTAACCAATTTTCGTGTTTTCCGGAAATAAGACTTCGGTATTTCGAAGTTTTTCAGCCTGCAACCAGTCCGTTCCTTCAAATCTGTTGTCCCAAAGAGCATCAGACTGATGAGATCACTTTTCATTTTAATACCACTCACGCCCATCTCTTACACTTTTCCCCACCGAATCCCTCCTTCAGCCACCTTAACATTGGGATGATGAGATTCGCCCTTCTTTTTAGAGCGTCCCAGCTTTATTGCTCCTCGTTACTTAATTAAGCGCGCTGCACCGAGTGCGAGCTGCCGCTAATTAAATGTGTTGCCTCCGGAAGCACAAGGCTCCTGTAAAGTGAAAGGGCGGATGCTTCTTGGATTTCAGCCAAGCGATACGTTATTAGTGTGTGTGTGGAAGCAACAATACGGCATAAGCTGAATTAGGCAGCGTTCACAGCAAGACCTTGTAACACCACATCACGGAAATGGGCACGACATACAAGTAAACATAAGCGATTAAGAAATTAGGATCCGAAATAGCCGACAGCTTCAACGCCGAAGAAGGGTGAAATGAGGAGGAGGTGGAGCAATAACGGTATACAGTTGTGAGTAAATTGGAGTTCCGCGAGAAAACCCGCTGGCCAATGACATCACTTACCAGGCATCCCACATGCGAAAATCGAGAGTGACTCCATCGGGAATCAATTGGTTTGCCGTGTTTGAAGGGCGAGTAAAGTGACCACCACATAACTGAAATCCCAACAAACAGTGGCGAATAAGCAGTTCGGAGAGAAATTTGAAATTTCAACTCGCAAACATATAAACGCAAGTCATGGACAAGTAACCGGATCACGCTAGTGGAAAATGCACATCTGCACAATGTAATACCATATACCCTTTTTTTTTAATCACAGTTATGAGTATGACACTAATTGAAATTTGTCGAAAATGCATCAAATAAAGAAATAATTTGATTTTGAAGAGTTAATATACTTACGCACTTTCCGCAAAATTTTTCATAAATAAAATAGTACACGAACGAAAGCTGATTAGGAATTAAGTTCTCTACGCAAGAGCTAACAAGACCCAATTAGAAAATAAATATTACCCAACAAAAACAAACTCATAAAAAAACCTATTTTACACACGAATATACGCCAATATTTAAATCAAATTTGTATTTTTACGTTATTATTATACGCATCTATTGAATGTTTCCAGTATGTATTCAGGACGCTTAATACCGTAATACAAATGACGAACGAAATTTAAATTTGTGGTATTTATATCTTCTTTAACTACGCTATTTAAATTTGTAGCTCATTGTTATTCTGGTCTCATAGATAAACAAAATTGACTAATAAAAAAGGAATTGGTAAATTTTGGTTTTGCAGGTGCTACTAAATTTTTACTGCGTGGGGGAAATTAAGAAAGTGATCCGTTTACATTTTTGGTGTCTTAGAGGAAATGCAACTAAATCAATCAACGTAGTACTTTAATTTACGCAATTTAACATGATAAGAAAGGTTCAATTCATTTATCCATTTACATCGTTGGCGTTAACACAAAATGAAATGGAAAAATGAAGTATTTTTATATTTTTGTGCATGAGACGCAACTTTAATTTAAGCAAAATTACTCGACAGGGCTTATTTCAACAGTCAAAAGTCTATAATTACAAACGTGAAATTAATAAATGTAAAACTGGACCTGATCTCCTTTTTTCAATCTGTTGCTATTATCGATAGTGTTAATTAATTTAATGTAACTGAGAAGCGATGACCATAAGGTTGAAAAACTGAAGGTTAAAATATAGAGCAACGTGACATACAGCACAATGTTATCACTTCTTCATTACGTCCACGTCCGGACTAGATAATTCATGTCTTACGTCTGGGTTTCGCGTTGTATGTGCAGATGTACCAGATAATGCTCTGCATAAGTGTTGAAAAAAGCTTCTGAGGTTTGTTCTACCTGGAATGGATTGAATATTCGTACCGCTCACAACTGTGCATCGTGGCCCCAGGCTATAGGCTACTCACTCTAAAGTGAGCACATTTGAAAGCCTTCTCATTTGGGATAACAGTCAGTAAATATATTTTATTTTAGCATTAGACGTTAACTTCCGAGTGTGGTGGGATATGCACACTGTGTTTATTAGTTAATGACAATATATATCTAAAAGGTGTTTAAAGGATAAGCAAGGGCTAAAAGTAAAATGAGACTAGGACGTCGAAAGTGCTCACTTTATCGTGAACAGCCTATAGTCTCGGTGATGCAATCCGATGCTATCTCAAGTTTCTCGAAGCAGGGTGATAGCATAGAGTAGGTAAGTATACAGAGTCAAAGCGGCGTGTCAATTCTTTTAATGTGGGGATATCCGTTCTCTGATTTGTTGTGCGAGGCCCTGGGAACGGGCCTTCTGTCTGATTGGTTACTGCACCGCGCGAAACGTCCCATGTAGGCTGCACTACCGGCTAGCAAGTGGGTTATAGTCTTATTCGCTGTTTCTTCACGCCTTTTGAATCAAACTTTTGAAAAATTCCCCCATGCATGATGTCCTCAGATATTTCCTAAATACGCCCTGTATCACAAACGTTTCATACTTATTTTCCGTTAAATTGATGTTCTACCTATATTTTATTTACAAATTAGAAGTAAATAATTAATTTATAATAAATATGAATAAAAAGTGAGAAAACATGTGTGTTGGTAGCGCTTTGTAAGAAATAGTTCTCATGCAAAATATTATTACAACTGAGTGCGTACGAATTCGGTTCGTTGTCCTTTGGTATAATTCTCCAGACTTAGTTACGCTTAGTTCACACGAGGCGGAGTAATATCCTGAAAGTAGAACTTTAGCAGGGCTTCGTAAAAGTGTGTCGTAATCGTGAAGGGATTATACCAGACACTGGCTGATGAACGGCATACCGGCATGTTGTTGTTCAGTTCCACCATTTTGCTGGCGTGCGTGGATCGAGTTCGCGGCATAAGCGGCTGTTTATCACTTTGTAGACTATGCTCGAGTGTAGCTCGAGCGAAGCTGATTTGAAAATTTATTTGTTGTTCGGAGCAAAACTCGCATGGATGTGCAGTTTTTGTTCGGCTAGTGTTTAGTATGCCCTAACAAGAACACGGCAGCACAGTAACAATGATATTGCTGACGATAGAATTTATCATTTTAGAGCCACTTAAAGGGACATGAGTGATTGTAAATCTTTTTATAAGATGAAGTACATTCGATTGGATCAATCGGTTCTCCATTGGCTGATGATCGGCCAATAATGAGCGCTATAAATGATGTGGTAGTGTCCGGTGTGGTATGGACCAATCGGACGATGGTGAACTCTAACACATACACTAACAGAACCGGTATTCTTGCAGTAGTGGATATAGGGGGCTCAATTTTAATTTGTCTTAAGTGCCAGTATATGTGTGCAGACTTCAATGTGTTGACCTATGTATTCTTAATTTCTCTGTGGGGGCAATGCGATGAATTGCCATTGCCTTGCGCAGTATGAATATGAGTGAAATCTACCAGAGAAACATTACACGAGAAACAGAGTCGAGAACATACCGCAGAACCTGTGCTGGAAAGTCAAACACGTTTCCTTAAGCGGAGCAGAAATGTATCTTGTGCCGGGTAAGTAGTTAACGGCGACATAAATGTTACATCCTGAGGAAAGTATCTGAAATTTCCCCGTGCCGATATCGTTGGACTCAGTGAATGTGCAATGAACAAAATGAATGAACGAATGAACAAAAATACGGTTATCAAGTGAGTGTAGTGACAGCAACTGAGGCAAACTCCAGGTAATTTAATCCGCAAAAATGCATGGTATCAAAAAATTAGTTTTCTCTCAGGACAGTGCTAACGTTATTCCATGGGAGATTAGTAGCTGTCACTATCCAATGATATCTCCAGCTCATCAGTAAAATAATATCATTGAGGAAACTATTATTTGTATCACAAGTTACATATTTTTTATACCTCGTTGGTGATCAAAATGACTATAGCTTGTCGTTAAATAAGTTAATTTGGCAGGAGAAAAATTTGATGATATCTAATAACAAAAGAAATAATAGCAAATAACATAATACTTTTAAGAATACGAGAAGGCAAATATATATTTTCCAATTCTAAGATTTATAAACAGCAGTATCATTTTACTTTTCGTACCATGGGATCACAGTCATAAAATTTTTAAGAACAGTGCCTTTATGATACGAAAAATATTTCAATTTTCGATATTTGGATTCATTTCTAAAAAAAAAAAAAAAAAAAAAAAATACACGTGCATGCCACAGATTTTTAAAATTTAAACCAAGCCCACTATTCTTATTTTTCCAGAAAAAAACACTATTCTCATTTTTCCAGAAAAAAGACACTATCACGAAACAATATTCAGTCATCAATATCTCATTAGCCCATTTTTATTAAACAAAAAATATTTATCTTAAACTATGAGAAGGTGACAAATATTATAACTTTTCTTCTCATCATATGTTACTAAATCTTTAGATATAGGCTGCTTAGAAACCGATGAATCTTAATGTGTATGAAAAAGTTGAAAAAGTTACTTGAATTAGTGCTATGAAAGAATCCACATGATACTCCTTAAATATGTGTGTATCTATATTTGTCGTGTTCTTGAAAGATGCAAAAACTATTTCATATTTAGTTGGTAACTAGAGACTACTTAATAAAACATTGTTTCATGTACAAAATCCAACACTTAAAAGTGGTAACGGGTAGTACTATTACGTTTGCGTTCCCTTACTCGTAAATGCCATTCATTTTAATGAGGTACTAAAATGCGAAGATAACTTGAGTTTTAAAATCATTTTTCAGAAGGATGTATCCACGAGTTCTGATGTCACTAGATACAGTAGAACTTCAATATGAAGTAGGCTTATAACACGAGGTTCTTGGTAGTAGCACTTTCAAAATTTGGGACCATATGAATCATTAACTCGATGAATTTATTACCTGCAGGGCTTGCTGCAGCACACAAAGTTTGATTTAATACAGTTTAATGATACAAGAGAAATGACAAAGAGCGCGAAAAGAATAAGACCGTAATTGCGGAAACATCGGGCTAGAAATTTGAAGTGGCATTCATAGTACTATTAGCACGTAAAATGCCGTGAAACTACTATAGAATTATTAGCTATTTGTCCGCGGCTCCGCCCGCTTGCGCTACACGAAGTAGTTTCTAATTGCCTTTATTGAAGGATGTCTTTGTACACCACATTAGTTATTTTTATCTTAGGTGTCAGGATTATTAAGCTGCTAAATAGCTTACTTTGGAGCAAGCCAAGTGACGACCGTCCCTGAGCCTTATTCACTGCCATAGGAAAAGAGACCTACAAGGTAAATTGCAGTCCCTTGAATTCTAAATGTTACTTGGTAGGAATGAGTGGTACACGCTTTATGAAATCTTGACCACCCTCCCCTCCTTCCGAACGCCGCGATCGTATCAATTGAAGTCTATGGCCTCGATTACATCTCTATGCCAGCCTTCACTTGAAGCTGGTGACGACATTTGGGCGGCTCTTAACAGCGAGGTCTTGAGAGCCGACGAGAGTGGAAGTGAGGTGCGTATGGAGCTGCGTCGGAATGAAAGGGTGGGGGAAACGGGAGATTCCCGAGAAAACCCGCCGATCAGCGGCATCGTCCGGCGCGATTCCCATATGCGAAAAATACGGGAGTGACTCCGCCTGGAATCGAACACATTTGAAACATCTGCTTAATATATGCTTGTATGCTGCCGTTATATGTATAATTAACACTGTCATGGACTCGATCACTTTGTCCAGGAATCGGTCAGAAGAAAATGTGAAAATATTAGGAAAGTAAATATTTTACTAATTCGCTGATTCTTACACTCCCATGCGTAAAAAAAAAAAAAGAAAGCGAAAAGAACAAACTCAGTTTTCACATATGTTTGCCCAACACATTAATTTTATTCAATGTTAAGACGTGGGACTGCTTTCCCTGCAATGTTACCAACTTTACAAGGCGAACGCCAACCAGTTTGCCTGTTTAAATAAATGCATGTTCAAAGGTTAATTTTAAAAGTGTTCGTATAACCGAGTAGATGCTGTAATAACCAGCCAGTATTTACTCGGTGGCTTACATCCCCGGAAGAAATGGAA
Source organism: Dryococelus australis (assembly GCA_029891345.1). Taxonomy (NCBI): domain Eukaryota; kingdom Metazoa; phylum Arthropoda; class Insecta; order Phasmatodea; family Phasmatidae; genus Dryococelus; species Dryococelus australis. The sequence continues at coordinate 71,689,321 of CM056996.1, forward strand.
GAAATCGTACCCCTTGCACTATTTCCCGGCGTCACGTTTGTCACATGTGTCGAGTGGTGTGTCTGAGTGGCCTGTCAGCCTCCTACTTATGGCGCAGTGAAGCAGGGCACGCACGCAGTAAGTGACCAAGTCGCCCTGGCGGGAGGGTAGAGGTATCCGATGTCACCCGTCAACCGGATCGCGATCCATTTGCCGAGTCGGTGCCAGAGCGACGCCAGTGGAGAGACGAGCTCGCTCCCCTTCAGTCACAGCCTGGCTCTTGCGGCCGCCAGACAGTCGCCGCTATCCGAGCGCGTTCTCGCTCATTCTGTCTCCGACACATCTGCTCCGCCACACGTCCTACGACTAAAGGCTGTTCACGATAAATATATATATTTTAACGGGCTCACTGAGTGGCGTGCACCCAGTAAAGTTGGTAACGATGGAGGGAAAGTAGTTCCATATCTTAACTTCGAATAAACTGTGTTAGGTAACCATTTGCGATAACTTATATTCTGTATTTCGCTGTAAGGTTTTTTTAATGCCTCGAAGTGTAAAAATGAGCCAATTTGAAAACTGTTTACTTTTATAATAATTTCACAGCTTCACTTTACCGACGCATGAATAAAGTGATGAGGCCCTAGCAATGTTAGTTTCACATAAGACAGAAAAATACACAACATGCATTCAAGTCTATCTTAGGCAGGGCTTTCAAAAGTGGCCATTTTTACCGTGAACAGCCTATACCAAGTAAACCCGACATAGGAACTCGCTGCAAAAAAAAGTCTATAATCCATTCACGGTTACTTCAGACTTTTCTGAAGTCCTGCTAAAGTTTTACTTCCAGAGTATTCCTCCGCCTCGTGCAAACTAAGCTTAATTAAGTTTGGAAAATTGCAAGAAGGACAACGCACCGAATTCGTGCGCACTGATTGTGTAACAGTATTTTGTATAAGAACTATTTCTCACTAGGCGCTATCAGTACACGTGTTTCCTCCGCTGTTTTTACTCAAAATTATTTATAAATGAAGCATGATAATTTATACATAAAATATGAATAATACTTCTATTTAACAGAAAAAATAATAATTTTTATGGACATAAGTATAAAACGCTTGTGCTATAGTAAGGCATATGTTAAAAATAACTAAACACTTCAAACATGGGAAGATTTTTCAAAGGTTTGATTTAAAAAAAAGGGCGATGAAACCGAAAATAGACTACATACGAAAATAGCTTCCCCAGACATTGACGTATCCGGCAACTTGAAAGGGACAAATAAAAATTACAATATATCAGATGTTTCCTGCAAGCGTAAACACTTGGTACTATGAAGTAGGTAACAAAATAAAGACCCTTCAGATTATTTGAAGTTTGCATATTGTCACAGTTCGCTGTCTCGCTGGGCGGCAATAACTTGTTTTCGGAATAAGTTAAGTTACATGAGACATTTGATAATAATTTTTGAGCAAGCTTAAGAGTGGCATGATTAGGTATTTTTTCAAATGTTTTTATAGTTCAACAAAGTGACTTAAGATATTTTCCAGACAGTGATAAAATACAGTTATATTATTATTCTATTTATTTTCGAAATCTTTCTTTAAATACCCAAAGAAACAATTTACTTTTTATGCCTTTCTTGGTTTCGCTCATTGTTCGATTTAAAGATTGAAAGAATATAACATGGAAAATTAAAGACAGGGAGGAAATGAGCTTCGTAAGCTAAAAAATAAATAAAATAAATGCAGTACTAAGATATCTCACGGAAACAATCTATATGACAAAGAATTTTCCGAAGAGGAGACAGGACTATTAAAACTGTACAGAATAATTTTTGGAAACTATAAATCGATAATACTCAACAAATAGGAGAAAAATATGAGAGAAAACATTTACTTGCAGGTAGCATATAAATAAAATATGATATAACAGCATAACGGGTTAGAAAATCAAAAGTTAACGACATAGGTATAGATTTTTATATTTAGTTAAAAAAAACACAGAATCGATTGAACCGTAGTGGATATGTGTGCATTCTACTGAAGCTTGAACATGGAAGCCCATCAATTCGGGCATTTCGTTAGATTAACATTTTAACGTGCCTTAGTACACTGTTATTCTCAAGCGGAAACTCATTGAATCACTGTTGCAAAGTATCGTTCTGGTAGGCTCAAGAAAGTAATTCATACGACAGGCGATCTCGAGAGCGTGATGTTTGAAACGGACGGTAGAGTGCGTTGCGAACGACTGCAGACGACTTCTGTCGCAGCTCGTGTACAGAGACCTGTGCTGGGATTCTTCGCCGTGAGCTGATCACACTTGGGTTTCGAGGTGGTGACGCTACCAGGAAGCTACTGACTACATTCGCACCAATGAGCGACACCGTCTAGAGAAGTGCAAACAACGGCATTGCACTGTGGAGCAGTGAAATTGTTCTCACGATGTGTTGTGTCACGTAAGGGCGTGTGCAGACCTGGCGGATGTCTATGGGCTGTTCACAGCTAACTGAGCACCTTTGAAAGCCCTGCTTAGCATCTACTTGTCTGCACATTGCATATCCTTCCGCCACATGTAAAATTAGCATTTACATGGGCATCATCACTTTATTCATGCTTCATTCAAATGAAGCCATGGGAATTATTGGAAAACTAAATATTTAAAAAAAACTCGCTCATTCTTACACTTATATACATTTAAAAACAGAAAGCAAAATAATTTATTTTAATATTCAAAAATGTTCACCGTAAAACTTTTAATCTAACGTTAAGGTATTAAACAATTTTGTGTCAGTTGCTACCAGTGTATCCGTTGAAATGCTTGCATGTATAGAGACAGTGACATTATTCAATGGTTTATTTCAAAAGTGGTCACTTTACCGTGAACAGCCTTTACCGTCCTGCTTAAGATCTAATTGTATGCTCATTGTGTATTCTTCCACTATTATGTAAAATTAACATTTCCGTAGGCCTGATCACTATTCATGCGGAGGTCAGTTGAAACTGCATGAAAGGTGATCAGGCCTACGTAAATGTTAATTTTACATATATTGGACGAATACACAATGATCATACAAGTAGATCTTAAGCAGGACTTTCAAAGTGCTCAATTTGCAGTGAACAGCCTATAGCAATCAGTATTTACCTGAGTATGTTGTGTCGACGGTGAAAATTGTTGGGTGTAGTATAATGTCTGGGGCTGTTTATCTTGATTTGGGCTTAAGCTAATAATTAAACTCGATAGATCGTGACGTGTGGCATGTTCCAAGATATCTTGGACAATAACATGTTTCCACACAGTGGTGAGATTCCAGTAGTAAGCACTTTAAACTGTACTTTAGCACTATAATGCTCCTGCCCATGAAATGAGGTATTTGCGTCGTGGTTTGAATATAATCCAAGTGGGATGCGGGCAAGGGCAACTGTTAGCCTGATAGGGGCCGCGGTAATCGAGAATATGCAGATTTCTCTGTCCATTAAGGGGATATCCCCATGAATAACGACCTAACGGCTGGTGCTCAGATGACGTTAAACAATTAAATCTGTTTTGTAAAATCCAAGTGGGAATTGCTGGCCTATTTAAAGAGCGCCGAATTGAACCATGTGGAACAATTGAAGAGTACGGTTCAAAAACTTGCTCAGTCAACTTTCACATTGTTATCGAAGCATAGTCAATACGTACAGAAAACAACCTGTTTGAAAATAAAACTGCCCACACATCTCAACACTTGTTATGTCCAATGGTGTAGAACTATTAATTTAACTTATATCTCAGAACTATTATTATTATTGCTGTTTCCGGAAATGAGTGAAGAGTGAGTGAAGAGATTTGGGTGGCTCTTATCGATGAGGTCTTCAGAGCTGATGACGGTTATTGTGGTGTGTATGGAGCAATGCCGGAATGAAAGGTCGAGAGAAACGGAAGATCCCCGAGAAAACCCGCCGACAAGTGGCATTGCCCGTCCCGACTTTTTCCGGAAATGTTTCCAAATGGACTGAGCGAGTTTTGGAATCATATTCTTCAATTGTAGAATAAACTGGATAGTCGTGTGTGATAGACCCACTCAATCAACAGACAAACGTCAACTATTCAGCATGCTGTAGAAAGAATGGGAAAAATCCCTACCAGCCAGGTAGTGGAGAGGCTACCTCAAATAATATTAAAGTTTAACTGTTTTCATTTTTGAACCTATAGTAAAGAGTGGCCATTAACGTTATTTTTCACTTAATGTATCTAATACCAAAACAGGACAACGGTAACGTGTTACATTTTATTTCGTCAATACACTGCTCACAAAAATTATATTCCACCACCCGTTTCAACAGTATCCGTTACACATATATTGTACATTTAATTGTGTCTTCATAAATGTGAGACACGATTGTCTCAAAACCTACAATTGCTTCTGCGCCTGTTGGACAGCGCCATTTTATGCCTCAATTTGTCTCGAGGTTGGCGACAAAAATGTACGTTTTTGTGAAAAATTACGTGATGGATTTTGCTACGAGCCTATAATATCATGTACTGACCTGTGTTTCTATGTGCGTTGGACGGTCTGCTTTGGTAATTACGTGGACCGACACGAGAAGCATGAAATAGCAGCATAATGACCTATCGCCGCGAAAGAAAACTGGCGACTAGTAAAGCATGGCCGACAGGCAGCCGTGCCGCGCGACAGTGGCGCTTAATCAGCGGGGATGCGGTAAACTACATCCACTTCTCAGAAATCCGCGAGCATGTGACTGTGTGAGTGCGCACACAGCCATCTCGGCCAGGAGGCAGCTGACGACACGTATTGTGATTGAAAGACAGTTTAAATCTGCGGCAGTGAATTGCACCGATTAACGGACTTTTTCTCTGGACACTTCGACGCCCTGTGTTTGGGCGTTTCAATTCTGGAACACCACTAAGGAGAATTCATTTTTATTATGTATAAATAGTCCTACGAGGGGGCTGTCTGATCAGAGATGCCTTCCTCGTGGGGACGAACACCCAGCTGAGATAAGTATCAGATATTCTTAAAAATGTAAAAACCTAAAAGAACTTTATTCATGCAGGCCGGTAAGGCAGGTTTAGGAAGGGCCTAGTTGCAGGCCCTTAATAGGAGATTTTGAAAAACTAAAATGTTTACAAGTACTAAATCATGAATTTCTTTTTCTTTTAAAGTGAAATATTTAAAGGACGCATGGCATTTTTAATAGGACTTGAGTCCTTAAAATTCTTTAACGTTGGTAAAAAGGTGAAAAAAAAAACTGACATAGCATTTTTCTAGTGTGGCCTTCTGTTGCCTTGGTGGGCCAGAAAACTCTAAGAATTATAAAATCAACTTTGACCTTAGTGTGGCATTGTGCTGCTTTGGTTGGCCAGAAAATTATTGTGAAAATCATAAAATCCATTTTGTGTTTTGTGTGGGCTTCTGTTGCTTTTATTGGCCCGAAAATTGTTGTGAAACTCGTAAAATCCACTTTGTCTTTTGCTTGGCCTTCTGCTACCTGATCGGCCAGAAAATAGTAGTAAAATTCGTAAAATAAAAATTGTTGTTCTGAATGGCCATATTTTGATTTTAAAATTAATAATATTTTCCCTTGTTGGCCTTGGGCTATCATAGTGGCCAACATGTATAAATGTTTTAATCACTTGTGCTAAGTCAGAAAGAAAACTATAAGGACTTAATATATTTTTTAAAGAGATGAGAATAGCGGTATTAAAAAAAATCTCTTGGGAGATATTAAGGGATCAGTTGTTGGCTATGTTATGTATTCTAGGGTTGTAGAGCTTGTTGTATATTTTTATTTTGGTCCAGAATAATATTCGTAAATAATACATATATTGAGTAACTGGGATGTGAATAAGACAAGGTTTGCCAACCCAGTAAGAGTAAATATACCAAGTAGAAATATAATCTACTAAGTCAGTGTGTACTGACTTGTATTTAACATTTTGAAAGATTAAATTGTAATATTTTCAAATTAATATGTAATCTAATAGTGTTTTTTTTTTTCAATGTTGCATTGGAGCTCAAAAGTAATGAATGCGGAACTTCTCGAAGAATGTTCTATTGACCTGTATGATTTCGAAAACAGAACAAAAAAAAAAATCCAAATTAAAAATAAATAAAACACAGGAAGTTAATTCATATTTTCTTATTCAAATACAGTGTGTGTGTGACTCCCATTACAACAGTGCATTTTGCTCAGAGGGTTTTTTCTGAAGTATGTTTACTTTCAGGTTTCATTGATATTTTTGGCTTGTGGTTTTGCCCCCTTGTTGTGTCCTCTGACACAGAGGGCACCACAGTTGCGTAACACAAACTACAAATTATTGATTTGCAAATTATATTTATGTGTTTAATTTTTATGAGTCTTTAAAAGGCAACTAATAGCAATAAAGGCCTTAAAATTGTAGGCACGATAATGTATAAAAGGACGATGCACAAAACAACACCTACAGTGACGTAATCATCATCATCATTGCTGTTCTGCCCAGAGGCAGGTTTTCACGTGGTAACTCTCCATGTTCTCCTGTCTTCTGCCAACCTCTTCAGGTCCATGTACTTTCCGCTTCCCTTGATGTCATCTATCAACTTGTATCTTCTCCTTCCTTTTAATATTTTCCCACAAACTATTCCTTCCATAGCGTCTGTTAGCAAACACTCCCGTCTCAACGAGTGTCCCATCCAGTTCTTCTTCCTTTCTCTTATGACTTTCAGCAGTTTTCTCCTCTCATCAACTCTTTCCTGCACTTCTTCATTACTCACTCTTTCCACCCAGCTTATCCTCGTCATTCTCCTTCACATCCACATCTCAAACACTTCTAGCCTTTTTTTTCGTCCTCGCATCTCAGTGTCCACGTCTCTGCCCCATAGAGTGCCACACTCCATACTAAACACTTGCCAAGTCTTCTCCTCAGTGCTTTATCTAGTTTTCGCATAGCAATCTCCTCTTCCTATTGAACGCTTCCTTCGCTATCGCAATACGAGTCTTCACCTCCTGATGACATTTCAAGCCTCAGTTATTGTACTTCCTAGATATTTGAATACTCCTACTTGGCTGATATTAACTAGTCCTATCTTAATATTTGCCGGTTTCCTTCCGTTACTGAATACCATACTCTTTGGTTTTGATGTATTGATTCTCATTCCATACTCCTCACAAGTTTCATTCAGCTCTTTTAGCGTTTTAGTTATAGTTCTTTCAGTGACGTAAAAGGACAAACTAACAAACCATAACAGAGTTCAGAAGTGCATGCAAATCTGTGAAAACTAAAATAACTATACATTTCACTGATACACCAAAATTAGTGACAGCCAGGAATCAGTGCATCCCTCCTTTCCATGCATGTTCAGGGGGGACACTTTTTAACGGATGTCCATTTTTCAGTTTCTTGTTTTTCACTAAATGGCTGTAAAAATTACTTTTCGTTATCTGTAATGCGTATTTTTATTCGGAATTTCATAATCGTAGGCAACGAAAGCGGTGCAAATATGGAAACACCACCAAAATTCAAATTTTGTATGTGCATCAGCTCAATATATTACATACTAAGGTTCAAGGAAATCGAGTAGTCTTTATGAATATATTTAAATGTGAAACGTCACTAAAGACATCCATAAAATGCAACATTGAATGTGTGTAAGCTACATTTAAAGCCACACACAAACAAATACTGTTAACTCAGTCGTAGATTCAGGACATTAATCTCTCCTAATTTTCTTAAACCGTCTTCTGTGTTGATGGCTGACAGCCACGGACTCGTATGAAAAAAGATAAATGGATATATACTAATACATGCAAAGATTTTGCACACTAAATATGTACCATAATAAGTAAAATATGATGTTATCAGAATGACAGCAGCTGGTGGAGCACACAACCACTTTCTGCAATCCAGTATTTAAAATCCATCAGTAATTGAAGCATTTATTTAACTTGCGATTTTGACTTTATCTAAAGTATACGTACATGAATAAGACTTATATGGCATACAATAAGTCTCAATAAGTACCAAGAATTAAGTAAAATCACTCATAAAATGTATTTTCGAAGTGTAAGTATTCCACGCTTACCTAATGTGTTAAAATTAGATTATATTGAATTATATATATTTTATTTACTATAATACATGTACCACTCAAAACGGTTAGTCACAAATGAGTTTTATAAAATATATATAATATACTCACTCAGAAAAATGTATCAGCTATTACTATCGTGGGTAAAATCCGCGGTTGGTCTACAAACTTTTAGTGTTTTACAGGAATAAGAAATTCTCAAACTGGAGAGAGCGCGGAAACAAACCCCAGTATGAATAAATGATTTTTCTGTTTTATATATCGGATATTTTTCAGAGGAGCCAAACTTGCGGCAAACAAATTTTCTCCCTTAGTCTACGTTTTTTTTTCTTTCAGTTAATTCGAATTTTTGCTTGATTTACCTATGCCATTATTCTGGTAAATGATGCGTAAATATAATAAAAATACCCCTTTATGTCAACACGCTGTTAAGAAATATTTTATCGTTTGACTTTTATCATAAGAACACTTTCGGGTGCCCCGTTTATTGCACTTGGTTCAAATTTCTACATATTTACATTTACTTCTCTACCTACATATAAAATACTTTCACTAAAACATTAATAGTTATCAGATTAATACTTAATATTTCTGTTGGAGTCCTGGTTTGCCCCGCCTTCTGGAAGTGTAGATTCTCCACCAATACAACAGCGAAATCTGACCTTTCTTTTTCTCTCCCAAGAAAGTTACAAAAGTGGCCCTTCACAAAAGGAAGAGGATTGGCACACATGACGCCATAAATTATTACCTTTTATGCTTTCCGCATCCTCTTTACTATAAAATATTAAAGTTGGAACTATTTTCTGATAATTATTACCAATACACACATCACACTATGCAAATCATTACAAATAAATGGAAATTTGAATCAATTTTCTAGGACAATTCTAACAAATCAAGGAAATGATTTATATCTATGTTAGCACATAAGCCAAGCTTTAAACAATTTTGTACTTAGAAGGATAATCCTTTGCCATCGAGTAAGATATAACTACTGAAGGTATTTTAAAAGAGCTAGTGTGATACCTCGAGAGAACACAAGGCATGTATTCCATGGCCCTTTGAATGAGTGAAGAGATTTGGGCGACTCCTCATATTGCCATGGTTATGTTGAAATGAGTATCTCAGAAAGACTCACTGCGGTACAAGACGCGCCGGGGCATGACCTGACGGGACCGCGCTTCAAGTTGCATCAGGTGAAACTGGACGCTCTAGTTATTTACAGTGAGTGTGGCAGAAATGCCTGTAAACAGGCCACGATGAAAAAAACGTCCAGACACTTCACCCCCAATACTGTTGTTTCTGTGTCCATGGGAATAAAATGCGATCACTTCTGGCAGCTTTTGCTACCCGAATGCTAATCTCCAAATGCTCGTGTAATTTGACACGTGTGTTCTAAGATGCCACTACTAGTGACGCCCACTTACCTCGAGATTATGGTGTATTAGGTGCAGGCGCTCTCCGCATGGCAGGCTAGTTCCGTCCGCCTTCGTGATGTTCAACTTCTAATCACGCAGGTAAAATGCTGTTCACGATAAAGTCAGCACTTTTGAAATCAACCTTAGAAAAAAGTCACTGCTCCTTAAATGCTGTTCACGATAAGTAAGCACATTTGAAATCAATCGTAGAAAAAAATCACTGCCCCTACCTGCATATATTTTAACTGGGCTCACTGGATGACACACGCTCAGTAAAGTTGGTAATGATGGATGGGAAGTAGTTTCGTATCTTAACGTCGAATAAAAAGTGTTAGGTAACCACTTCTGATAACATGAATTATTTCTTTCGCTTTCTGTTTATTTTAATGCATCGAAGAGTAAAAATTAGCAGACCCGTAAAATATTTACTTTTCAAACAATTTAACGGTTTCACTTGACCGACGCATGAAAGTTTTGAGTCACATAACAATGTTAATCTTACATAAGGCGAGAGGTGGCAAATCGGATCTGCGCTGGATTGAGATCGGATCGCCAATGTGGTAGGAAAGCGTGCTTTGTCGCAGGATCATCTAAATTCCTAAGGAACAATAAGTGCCTAAAGGTTGTTCACGATATATTAAGTACTTTTGAAATCAACCTTACAGATTAGTCACTCCCTCTGGCTGCATATATTTTAATGGGCGCACTGTGTGACATGCGCCCAGTAAAGATGGTAACGAGGGAGAGAAAGTAAAGTGTTAAGGTAACCATTTGTGATAACTTAAATTTATTTCTATCGCATTGTGATTTTTAATGCATAAAAGTCTAAATATGAGCAGATTTGTAGAAAATTTACTTTTATAATAATTACACCATTTCACTTGACCGACGCATGAATGAAGTGGTGAGGTCCATACCAATGTTATTTTAATATAAGACGGAATAATATACATTGTGCACACATTTAGATAGATCATAAGCAGAGTTTTTAGAAGTGTTCATTTCACCGTGAACAACCTATATTAATATGCACACATACCAAATTATAATCCCTGTCCGAAAATCCTCCGACGTGGAATGTAAACGGTGTCTTAAAACGCGGGGAAGTGAACTACGACAAGATTCCCAAGTGTTAAATTTATAGCCTGTCTCAGTTCACGAAATACATAGGTACGACGTGCATGTCAGTCTCCTGCAGTTTGTGATCAGATTGTAGGAATTAATTGACAGGAAGACCAACATAATATTGATAGGGCCAAAAATACATTTAGTTTCCAACAAACAGATTGTTTTGAGTACAGAAAACTTGAAAAGAAACAACATTTTTTGTTCAATTAACAAAATACACGTTTGAATAAACAAAACCTGTTTGCTGGGGAAAAATTAATTATTAGACTCTCAACAAAATGTTGTGTTGAATAAGCTGTGTTTATTTGTTTGTTCATACATTTAATTGATTTCGTTCGGAAATACAGCTCGAGTGTTGGATTGCATTTGTTTGTGGCAATAAGGATAGTAAACCGTGTCTGTTAGCACGTTTTTTGATACTTCAAAATCGCATAAACATCGTAATACCCAATTTCAATCCAAAACTTGAACGTAAAGCTCAGATAATTGAAATATTTATTTGCGTATGTTGTCCAGTATTTGAAATTTATGTATTTAAGTACATTCTAACTTGTAAGTTCAAATCTCGGCCAGGCATTCAGTTTTTTGGTAATAACCGAAACTTTTTAATGCACATAGAGCCAAACAAATATTTCGTTGCACAATCCAAATCTTTGTTTGGGCCAACCAAATGTTAACAACAAAATAATTTGGTTACAGCAACAAAATATTTCATTTCACCTATACAAAAAAAATCTGTTGCACTAAACAAACTTCGTTTTATTCAAGAAAACATTTGTGTCAGTGTTCGATCGTCGGTGCAGCGACATGGGACTAACGAAGTCCTTTCAACTCACCACAGCGTATCTGCGTGGCTGTTCTCAGCCGGGAGTAGAAATGGGTCTTAGCTGCAAGCAGCCAGCAGTAATTTTAGTTCTTAACTGCGTACGTGACACGCCACCTAATTCACAGGATAAGCTCCAGCTATTCTTCTGCCTGATCCTTGCGCCCATCAGGAGGAAAGGAGGTCGAGAACGCAGGCCTGCCGTGAATATAGTTTGTAGAGCATTATTCAAATAAGTTTTTGGAAAGCTATCGCTGCTCGTAAATGCGTATATTTTGGCGTAATCACTTATAGGCATTACCTACCTTCATGTTGGCAGTTATTAAGGGAAAAAAATACGAGTCACGTCGTATTACAACAGTCACGACATACACTTATATATATATATATATATATATATATATATATATATATATTTATTTATTTATTTATTTGAGGAAAAAGATCTCGAAATTTTTCACTCTATATAGGAGTGTAACAATTAAGAAGTATTGAAATATATCTAACAAAATTTCATCACCTTCATTGATCGAAACCTATTCATGAGGTCAAGTGCGTATTGAGTTTCTCATGTGGCGGAAGGATACGCAATAAGCCAAATGAAGCAACTAAGCCAAATTTCAGAAGTCTTAATTTAGACTTTAACCAACTTGAGTAGCAGACATCCATGTTGTAGAGCCACGTTCTATTTCTCTTTGTGTAAATATGCTAAGGAAATGATTTTGAATAATATGGATGTGTTCATAGGGAACTATTAGTATTCTTGAAGAAAAATAATTTACCTCTTTTCAAGTGCAATATCTTGTAATACATGTAAATAAATGCAAATACGACTGCTCTGGAAATATACGAAGGAAAACGAGGAATCTCTGGGTTCTAACAATTTTAAAAATAGAAGGTGTCGTTAAATTCCGAGCAGTTTATTGGACAACTTAAAAGCTAAATATGACAAAATTCAACAATTGTAACAAATGAAACAGCTAAATACATCCTTACAGTGACAGTAACATTGGCTGTCTACAAAGAATATGGAATATTAAAGTACGAGTGGCAGAAGCGTCAGGCTGTCTGCGACTTAATGGATTTTAAAAATTGCTACGTAAGTCTTACTAAATTCTGGGGTGCTCCCATTTGAAAACTCAGTTATATGATACTGGGATTCTTGAATAGCTGATATCGAGAAAATGAAAAGCAGCCTAACAAGGAATTGACCAAAATATATATTTTTGTTCTGGATAGGATAAAATTGTAAGAGACCGCCAGGAAGTTCTACTAGCATGACAAACAGCACTATCTTCAAGACTGATTGCTTACAGTGATTTGAGACTTGGTTTCGTTCATTTCTTGCTATGGACAGTTAAATTTGCACCAATGCGTTCCAATACAGAAGGGTAATTTATCAATCAGCTCCCTTAAACTACCATGATTTCGTAATTGTCAGCATATAATAAATTATGATTGGAATTTTAAATTTTCAGTCCTGCTTTATAAATGATGGCTTGTCTCAGTAATGTTGGTTTAGTTTATCACACTTCTCTTTTATATAGATTCGAATCGCACAGCGAAGTACAAACTTAACATTAATATTGGCAAAGGAACAACTTATCTTTTTACTAATGACAAAATGTCAGTAGTGTAGTAGTTCATAAAATATTAAGATAATATTTTTTCGCTTATACACATCTACATCGAAACTGAAATGCTGAGACGAATACTTAAGGCTACGGGGAATAGCGTTAAATTGTATTCGAGTTGAGTTGAGAGATTTGGGTGACTCTTAACAACGGGGTCTTGAGAGCCTATGAGGGTAAAATGAGGTGAGAATGAAGCAGCACCGGAATTCAAGGGCGGGGGAAACGGGAGACCCCCGAGAAAACCCACGGACCAGCGGCATAGTACGGCATGATTCCTACTTGCAAAAATCCGAGAGCGACATGGCCGGGGATTGAACCCGGTACGTCTTACTGAGAGACGAGCAGTCTAACAGCTCAGCAACCAGACCCCTAAAGTACAGGCTATTTGAAATGTAAAGGTTTACTGAAAGAGGGAATTTAAACCTCTACTTTCTACTGTAACCCTGAAATAATTCAATAGCTTAAGCTAGGCTCAGTGCATTTTGTAACCACCAATTCAGTATTGGTATAACCTATAAACTATAAAGACTGTCCTGATTTCAAGGCAGAAATGCCATCATGGAATCTGCGACTTGCCCATTGTAGGATAAACCTCAGTGTTCTTATGAACTAACCTAGAAAGAGTTGCCAGTTTTCTACTGTGAAGTGAGCAATCGTAGGTTATCGCTTTGGTTTTTCATATATGCTGGGTTCTGTGATTCACACAGAAATCCTACGTTTAACTTGAACATGTGTGACTGACCTAAAGACCTAAGATTGTTTTTCTAGTGGATGAGTTTTGTTAAATACGTTCCTAAAATACAGCTCTTCGCTACCAGTATCAACACGTGTTATGGGACGTGAGATCCCGTCTCGATTACAGCGCAGCTACCTTCGGCCTAGTTCACAAGGAATCTGCCGACATCACGCAGGAAGGAACATAACAGCAGTTTTTTTTTTTAGAACTGCACTATGAGTGAAATACAAAAACGAAAACACTTAGGAAGGAAATATATAATATGCAACCAGTTATTTGCTAATTAATATACAGCCATTTGGAAAAAAAACTTTTTCATAACAGAATACACAAAAAAACATACACACACAGTTTTATATATATATATTATATATATATATATATATATATATATATATATATATACACGTGTATATAAAGATGTTCGGTAACTACCTGTTGAAATTCAAAACACAGTGTCTGTCGGCGAACAGAGATAACATATACGTTTATTTGAAGGACGAATTTGTATTCTTTAACCCTAAATAGTAAGAAATAACACACCCAATCTTGTAAATTTTGTTGTGATGGTACATGTTGTTTATATGTATTTATTGTCTACTGTTTACATCTATTATGGGTAAATCAAGTGTCCTATGGATTAGGCTGTATCACATACAGGCGCGTTAGAATAATGAAACGCACACAGTAAGGGAGAGCGGCCCCGTGGTTTTATTCAAATACTGTTACGTGCTCCTAGCAGAAAATAAAAACGGGACAATGTATTCGGAAGAAGTGGAATAAAAAAAATATGTCGAATTAAAGAATTTAACACGAAAATACGCTATTCTTCTAAAACGTTGTAGCAAAGCTGGAAGAAAACGAAGGCCGTGAGTTTAAAAAAGGGGCGATCTTGCCCTTTGATGTATCCGAGGGAATTAATTGTCATCGGAGGACCAGATTTTGACGTACAAGGCATAACACTACATTTTTCAGTAGTCGAGTTATTCATGACCAGAGCAGTCGATATGTCCTGCCTGAGGTCACGAGCAGCATTACTACGGCCGAGAGGAGAATTATGATGACGGTTCCTGTAGTTATCGATGGGCAGGGTGGGAATTTACCAGTTAGTCCGGCCGCTAGAGTAAGAAGGCGAACTACATTCTATCGCTGAGTACCGCCGAGGAAGAATCCCATCTCCACCAAGCAAATTCTGTCCGTTATGTTACACACTGGAAATCTACAGCAAAACCAAATTTACAGAACACGTATTTGACATTATTTAAGTCACGTAGACTACTGAATTCCCATCAAAATATTAAATTGTATATACAAGTTTCTTGAGAGCTGGGATTCGAACCTGCATCAACATGATCGGCAAAACAAAGATAAAGAAATATTTTAGTAATTAGGTATACGGGCAGAAACACACAGAATCACTTCAACAGTTATCACAAAAAAAGATGAAAGATATTTTGTGGAAACTAAATCCACCGCAGATTACTAGGATCGATGCTTCGTTCCCTTAAACGATAGACAGGCACGGTAGCATCAAATAAACAACTGTCATTGAAAAGAAGATTTGTCCACATGAGATGTGCACTTGCAATTATTAAACACTGGAATTATGTTTTAAGGTACAGATAAAAACCATTATCAGTACCTTAAAATTAAATAGTTCTTACTGGTCATAGCGACGCATTAATAACTCATGTTAATTAACGATTACGAAAAATAGAATTATTATAATTCAAAAATACCCTTAACGCCATCTTTCAGTGTTTAGCGCACTGTTCAAACTGCCTGCTGCAAGCCCTCATACCTCCATCTCAATACAAACGTTAAGGCTGGGCGTTAAAGTTTACAATATATAATTTGTTTTACGGTTGCGCAAAGGGAGTATTATGTTAAAACGTGCGGAGAAATAAAACGCGGATTAGTGGTTACAGTCTTAAACCGTTTATCGCTTTTTTAAATCCACGTCTGAGATAAGCCAACTTCTGTTTACAATAGCATCTGCCCAGGGGTAATTTTTAACGATAATCCCTTAATTACCAAGGACGGCAACGGATTTCTACGGTCACAATTGTGTCACATTAAGATACTGATTGCGCCTGCGAATATCTCTCTGCACAGATACATTTTATATATACCTCGCAAAAGTCGTCTGTCTGAAATACTTTTAAATTCCCTTTGGTTATCTTCAGACGAGAACGAAGTAATTATTAAATGCATTCAGCGTCACAGTTTGGCGTAAGAAGATTATCTATTATATAATTCTTGCCTGTAATATAATTATGCTCCACGTACAGGACCACATTACTTTTTATTTTTAAAGGTATCGGCATCATACCGAAAAAAATAATATTTTCTGTGTTCCTTTGACCGCTCGATTTAAAATGAATAATATTTAAAAAACTTCTAATATATATATATATATATATATATATACACTTTAAGTTAGTACAATAATTTTTAGTTACAGCTGTTTCAGTGGCCATAGAATAAAAAAACGTTACCAACCTATATAAAATAACTACATTTTCATAAAAATGTAGGACTGCACCTACAATATTAGTAGTAACCTAAACACGTGGACTCAAAAATTCCTGTCTTATGTCTACCTTGGCGCTCTGCAAAAATTTCGATTATGATACACGATGACATTAGTGTATGGGATCAAGACATAAACCAGAAAGGAAATTTCGGACAATCAGTCCTATTGGGTATTCACAGTAAAGAGAGCACTTTTGAAAGTGTTTGTTACATGTCAATATTTATTTTTAAATGTGGCAAAAGGAACAAAAATGACTGATAGGAAAAAAAAGCAGGGGCATTAAAAAGGCTCACTTTACCGTGAACAGCCTCTAATTCACTTTTTGTATGCAACCTAAAATTCCATTAATGAAACCAAGTATCTGGATTTTAATCAAACGAGTCGTGCGTGTTATCTCGCCTAATTTGACCGCGTTACTTTCCGTTGTTCAAACATCCTGAGTTTTCGATCTAACGCGCTGATTCAAAAAAAAATTTCGTATTGCTCACAAACAAATATATGTCAAAAACATATTTCTGTCACTAAATTTTCTGGTTTTAAAGTCAGTGACACACAACACACGTGAAGTGAGTTCCTATTGCACTGAGAACTACTTTTAACAACTTTTTATTTATCTTGCGTCGCGGTGGCCCACCGTAGCTTGTGGCCTTAAAAGTGTATATCCTTATTGCTGGCCTATTGCTAATGAGTATAAGACAGCAACCGCAAAGCAATTATTTAAGAAAACAATATTTTGCCACTTAAGCTTACCTGTAATTTCCATAATTTAAATAAAAGTATAATTTTTTGAGGGATATTTGCATAAGAAGTTATGTGTTATTCAATCCAGTTGCTGTTCGGCATTTTAACGATATCTCACCTGTAAGTTGGTTTTAGATATCCGTTGATGTTGGATGCATTTCGTCCGTATGTTGCATAGGAAGTTCATTCTTCATTACGCCTTTTCGGTGTTAATCCTGTACGAAAATAGCATCACACTGCACCGTCTTTTCTTTGGAATTGAAATAACTGACATAACTAAGACTCGTTAGAGAACAAGCACTGGCTTGCTAATTGAATACAATATAATTAATACAAAAATTAATATTTTCACGTTATGTATACTGCTGGGAATACATAGTCATGCCCCGCTCCACATTCACGTTCCACAGTAACTCTATAAATTTCCGGTGTCGTCGAGAAATTGCGCTGTGTAGGTTCATATTACGCGGAAAATCTGGAGAATTCATCCATTATAAAAAAAATTGCAGAGCTGTGCCATTTCGGTTTTCCGCAGCTGTTTCCGCTAAATTGGCTTGGTCGCTGTAAATATAGAGTACTTTTTTTTCGAGTAAGAATATTGAATACGAACTCTACCACATTCACGCAAATTACATAACAAAGAAAATCTGGTGTTCACAATCGTCACATGAAGTCAGTTCTCTCGCTGGTACGCAAGGAGAAACAAATGGATCTCTAAGGCAGGATTTACAACAGCCCGTCACGTTCGTCCGTCATCCGCCCGTCCGTCATACGTTCGTCCGTCTCCCAGCCGAGCGATTTACAACCAAACTTCGTACGTCCGTCGTAAGTTCATTGCTGCAAAATAATAAAAACCAAACTGTTTACAAATAGGAAAAAATTCTCCATTCAAAGTAAACATTTTTTGGCGACGTTGTATTTCTAAGTACCCAAAAAGTACATATACGTACGTAACGGAAAGTAATAGATGTAAAAAAATTTAATAGCATTTAAAGAATGATTTTATTACTTTTACTATTGCACAAAAGGCGCTCGTATTTCCAAACGTAACTATCAATTAGTCTTCAGGAAAAATGTAGGCTAACTTAATTTAATTTTATAATTACATAAACAAGCATGAAAACAAAATACAGACAAAATAAAACACTGCACATACTACACAGCCTTGTGAAGTATTCGGGATAAAAGAGTAACAAAGCGTTCAAGTTTACAAGACTGTAATTTCATCCTTTCGTCCGTCAAAAGTTAAAGCTTGCCAAGGTTTGGACGGATGGACTGATAGAATTAATGGCCATCTCTGATTGGCTATTGGTAACGTGATTGACGGACGGATGACGGACGAACGGACGCGACGGGGGTCGTTGTAAATCCTGCCTTACGAGTGAAATATGCATGTACAATATCGTTCGCCTTCTCTGCTGAAGCTTTCTGTGGGCATTCAAGCACAACTGGAGCGGTCACAACATAGGTCAATAATGCACGAAGAAAGTTAACGCAAAACTGTGTAGAGTGATGGGTGTTCTATATTTGCATAAGCGGACAAGGCAATACGAGTGAACTACAGTCGTTGCTTTCAGACGTCCGCTGTTCAAAATCCTCGTATACTGTCGGTTTTGTTAACTGAAAAGTGTGTGTATATATGCAGAGTGGTCTGCCTAACGTGAACACGTGAACACCCTCAAAATTTCTGGAACGGTTGCAGATCACGAAATGCGGTTTTTACTAAATGAAATAAATATATATATATATATGTTCACCCTCTCAGCTCTGGCACTCGAATGAGGTGTAACGTGTTGGGGACAGGGTATGTGTGTGTGTGTGTGTGTGTGTGTGTGTGTGTGTGTATATATATATATATATATATATATATATATATATATATATATATATATATATATATATATATATATATATGAAAATGTAATGTGTTATTTAAACTATATAAACAGAAATATTAGTTGAGTTTAATAATTAAAATGATTAATATATATAATGACTTTTGTGCAAGAGTGGCATAAGTGTCAATTTAGTTAGTGATATTGCTCGTAGGCGGTGTTGGGAGATAGGTGACTGATAGATACTATTATTCCGAATGAATAACAGCGCTGATGTAATACACAATATATATTTCAAACAAGTTCTACGTATGAATTACCTGGTGTCGACAAGTGCTAAACGATCACAATTACGTGAGTCTTCAGTATGAAATTAATTAACGAATAAAAAATGTCGCTATAAATTGAACGGCAGTCTTTATAATCACAATAACAAGGTATTTGAAAACTCGTAAAAAATGTGACACTACTTGACGCCTCTCGTACGTACCTTACATGATTTTAAAATACGTCCTTTTGGTAGGGAGATGGCTGAAGCAATGACTGCAGTGTATGACGTGCGCCACCTTATAAGCTGCTAGATACGTGGAGTGTATCTGTCAGGCGACTAAGGATGTATCTACTTGGTAAGATGTGTGAATACGATTTACGTGACGAATGGATAAAAATTATGTATACGACGCACGTACTTATATATAAATTACACTAGTTAAATTAATATACACATAACAAGAATCGCGGTTAACAGTCAGTGATTGTAATATACGTCCATTCGCTTGGGAAGTCGCTGCAGCACTGACTTGGATATAGCACTTACGTAGACTTATAAGCTGTGTTGGGAGCAAACATAACCTGCGTCGGCCTACATTTGATTGTAGACTGAGGTAAAAAAAACTCGTAAAGGAATGAAAATACAAAACGAATGTTTCCAAATAAATTAAACCGCTAACGAACACAAGTACATGACAATCACTAAACGAATTACGGAACCCAGCTATCCTGTATTTTTAAATAAATGAAATCGCACCAGGAGCTCCCCCAAAACACATCCGTCCGTCTGGGAGGCTGGTGAATGAATGAATCGAGCTTATGTCGAGAGCCTGACTATATACGTGGAGCGCGGCTGGGTTGAAATTCACGACAAAAACTCTGAGTACACTACGTCCTACAGCAGACAACGAAACGATAATTAAGAAAAAAAAACTTACCCTGATTTTTAACGAACGTTTCACTATTGTAAGACGAAGAATTCTCTTTTAACACATTTTTTTTCCCCCCGTCGAAGCGTAAGGAGACTCTGATGGCTTAATCCCGCAACACTTTATAGAAACATACTATATATTATTTGAAATTATTTAAAATAACGGACGTACTACAAATTTTTCCGTTAAATCTGTGAAATTCATGGCACTAGTTAGCGAAACAATAGTTGAAAATGCTACCTTATTTCGTTGACCGAACTCAGAAACGGGATTTACACGATAAACGCACTACATAGGATTTACACACAAAAATTATTTTTTCCAGATAAATTAAAAAGAAACGTTATAAAAATGGTTTTATATTAAAACGAGAATCCCAGCTACCACTCAGGTGCATGATATGCCTACACTCTCCGAAGCCCACTGACCGCCGAACCCCTTGACCGTGGCACGAAGCCCCGCCAACCGTCGACCTGCCTGGTGAAGTCGGGAGAGTTGGTGTATACGTCTATCCAAGACAAATGTTTGCGAAGAACTAAGATACCATTGGACAGCTAAAACTATTCACGTCGTTGCTGTCCTCCCCAAGAGACTTCCTGTCCAAGGTCACGCGACAACACCCCAGATCACGTTTTTTGGCGATGCGTCCCCCTCTCCCTTCCCCCTCACAGAGCTCCGGTTCCAGCGCCCGCTATCGATCCAACACTGCAAAAACATGTTTAGCGCCAACCAACCCTTCCACCTACACCAGCACAGAGTACGTTTCCGGAGGACTGCCCTTTCCAAGGCCGCACAGCCTCCCCCGTTCGCCACCACCCAAAAGCGCGTATTTTCCGAGACGATAGCTGCCTCGGTCAGGAACAGAGGTTTTCCTCAAGACCAAAGGGCGTCTTTTATGCATCAAATCGGGAAGACTCCATCCATCGGGCCAGCGGATTTTGAACTGACCTTGGCTATTTCCCCTCCGCCCTCTTCCTAACAAACTGTTACGTTCGCTCGAACACTGAACAGACAAGAAAAAACTGTTTCTCCCAAAGCAAGAGGAGCCTGATGTATTTCCAGCAAAATAAAATTTCACAACTCATTTTTTATTGTAATGCTCACAGAATGCAACTGTTTATATAGTTTTTTAAAGTGTAAACTGAATGTAATTTCTTCGTTTCTAAAATTAATCAGTTTACCATATTGATCGACAAGTGTAATAACTATTTCATCAACACAACTAACTAATACTGTCAGATATATCAATGTATTTGGTTTTTCAATTATTTCATATCCTGAAGTCACCACACATGTGAATTCATGTAGTGTATTTGATGGCTTCCCATTAAAATATGAAACACCTACAATATTAACATTTATACAACATACATTTACCGATAATATATTAACCTGTTTTGACAATTCGTGCAATTGATTAGCTCTATATATTCTCCGTTTGTAACCCAACATATATGCAATTGAATTGTCTTCCGAGAAATCGATATCGACATTAGTATACATTGCACTAGTTAACATATTTGGATTCCCATGTAATCAGAAATGTACATTTTCAGGTAATACTGCTTTAATGAATGTTTTTAAGTCATCCAACTCATAAGATCCGACCGGTATCACAATCTTGTAGATTTTTTCACCAATGTTAACCATATATATGTTTGGTTAAGCATATCAATTTTTGGTATGATGTTGTAAGTTACGAATTCGTTTAGACTTATTTGCCATTCTCTACCGAACTCCAACACAGGGAAATATACCACACGCAATAGCGAGGAATTTAAACTTAATAACAACATTATTGACATATTACTAATATGCTTACTACTACACTTACTCATACATCCTATTTAAAGTCAAATATCGTAAACATAAATGATCACAACTGATTGCATTTGGTAATTGTTCCATTTAGTAATTGTACTTTAATTGCGTGTTTTTTATATAATTACGTATTTCATTTGGAGTATGTAAATCACCGAAACTGTCGTAATACAATGATTGATTTGCATTTTTAATTAATGCTACCCAATGCGTTCCTTCGTTTTGTTTCAAATCTAAATTAACAATCATACATTCACGAATATTTGGTTTCTTTGGTAAATTGTCTCTCATATACAGACCTTGGAAATAGGGAATATCCAGTTTCATTACAAATACATTAATATCTTTGTTTGTTAATACACTTCGGAAGACTATTTAGGACTTTCCGCGTTTTTTCCACGTTTAGAGTTTTTTTGTCCTTGGCCAACTTTATAGGATTTCAAATACATTCCTTTACCTTTTGATTTAACTGCTCTACTAATTTCCAAAACTCCTCTGATGTTTGATCCAAGTGCCGTTAATGCTGGAAATGGAATGATTCCTCTTGTCTTTGTTTTTTGTTTTGTTTTATGTTTTAAACACATACCTTTTTTTAACCTTTGCATGCATAACTTTGTAAACTACCCAAGTGCATAGCTTTTGACCTGTTGATGTAGATGGATTCTTCCTTATATTTGCTGATTTTGGCTAGAATTGTATCCGCTATATGTCTTTCTTTCAAATCATTTGTTCGATCATTAACTATATCGTGTTCTTTACTTGTGTTATCCAGACAGTTTATTCCTTGATCATTCCGCACCAGATGTTTTGCAAATTTAGTACCTGATCTCCAAAAATTGTATTTCAGTAAATGCAGTTCAAATGGTAATTTATTAATCAATGTATTCAATACACTGCTTCCTTTTTTGATACGTTTAGTACGAGCCATTATTTTCAACTGAACACGAACCTATATATAGACTTGCATTTATTGTGTTAGGTAATTATGTTTCCATAGTATGCTATGTTACATTATAATACATTATGTTATATTGTATAATTGTGTAGAAATGAAGGTTATAAAATAAAATGTACATCTGCCAGTAATTGTAAATATGAAAGAAAATGTAATTGAACAGAAACATGGAAGAAACATTTCTTTCATAGAATTAAATTCGGCAATAATAATAAGAATGAAATTAGTTACTGTTAGGAGAAATGTCATCAAAGATTTATAAAAGTTTTCACTTCACTATCCGGGATTTGGTGGAAGAGGTGTAAAAACTGTTTATCACATTAGTGAAAGATAGTCAGAAACAATCAATTACACTTGTGTTAATAGTTACATATCTAATTCTATTATTTTCAATCAAGTTATTAATGTTGAGGGAATTATATTTCAGCAAAATTTATTAAATATTTAATCGATGGAAATAAATTGAAACTTAAAATGCGAGAATTTTTCAAATATCACCTGGCACAAAGGTTTGAAAGGCTGTTGGCCAGCTCCAGGTATGGAGAGTCAGGGGGAGGGTCAGACAGGGGGAATAAGTACTCCTTTCACAGAACCGGACAGGGCAGATTTTTGGGAAAGTCCACATGTCATGGGTATAGCCTAGTTTTGCAAACAAATAAACAGTTTAATATATAGTCCAATTTGGTGTCTTGAGGGGTGTCTGGAAGGTGGAGAGTCCCCAAAGTTGTTGGACAAATGATGCAATCTGGGCTGGCGGAGAAGGGAGGAGCATGGGGGCTTCGTGGCCTTGGATAGATGGCAGGGGTTGTGAAGTGCCCTCCGTCGACAGGGCAGTCCTCCGAAAATGTGCTCTGTCTATGAGGGGACCATGGGCAGGAAGTCTCTTTTTGCACAAAGATGCAGTCTGCACAAATGCTGGGGAGGGGGAGAGCAGCACCGATGTGAAAAGTTTTAGCTGTCCGGCGCCATCTTAGTTCTTCGCAAACACTCGTCTTGGATAGACGTATACACCAACTCTCCCGACTTCACCAGGTAGGTCGACGGTTGGCAGGGCTTTGTTCCATGGCCAAGGGATTCGGCAGTCAGCAGGCTTTGGAGAGTGTAGGCATATCATACGCCTGAGTGGTAGCCACGATTCTCGTTTTAATCTAAAAAAATTCTATTATATTTTTTTATTTATCTGGAAAAAATAATTTTCGTGTGTTTAAATCCATACAGTGCATTTATCGAAATTTTCTGTACGTCTGTTATATTAAATAATTAAAAATAATATATATTACAGTTCTATAAAGTGTTGCAGCATTAAGCCATCCCAGTCTCCTTACGCATCGATGGAAAAAAATTTGTGTTAAAAGAGAATTCTTCTTCTTACAATAGTGAAACCTTCTTTAAGAATCAGGGTAAGTTTTTTTCATTAATTAACATTTCGTTGTCTGTTCTACGATGTAATATATTCAGAGTTTTTGTCGTGAATTAAAATTAACCGCACTCCACGTATATAGTCAGGCTCTCGACGTAAGCTCGATTCATTCATTCACAAGCCTCCCAGGTGGACGGATGTGTTTTGGGGGAGCTCCTGGCCAGATTTCATTTATTTAAAAAAAACAAGATAGCTGGGTTCCGTAATTCGTATAGTGATTGTCATGTACTTGTGTTCGTTAGCCATTTAATTTGTTTGGAAACATGTGTTTTTGTATTTTCATTAATTTACGAGTTTTTTTGCCTCAGTCTATAATCGAACGTAGGCCGCCGCAGGTTATGTTTGCTCTCAACACAACTTATAAGCCTATGTAAGTGCTATATCTAAGTCAGTGCTGCAGCAACATCCCGAGCGAATGGACGTATATTAAATCGCTGACAGTTAACCACGATTCTCCTTATGAGTTTTTAAATTCATCTAGAGTAATTTATTTATTAGTACATGCATCGTAAACATAATTTTTATCCATTTGTCACGTAAATCGTATTCACAACTCTTTCCGAGTAGCTATATCCTTAGTTACTGTCAGCCGCACTCCACGTACACGTATCTAACAGCTTATAAGTTGCCACACGATATACAGTGCAGTCATTGCTTCAGCCATCTCCAGACAAATGAACGTGTTTTAAATTCATGTAAGTTACATGCGAGAGGTATCAAGTAGTGTCACATTGTTTACGAATTTTCAAATACCTTGTTATTATGATTAGGAAGATTACAGTTTAATTTGAGACAGGTCGTCTCAAGTTTCGCAATTTTACCCCTGCAGATTTATTTTGACATCTCTAAAAAGACCTATAAAAACAAAACTTTGCTCAAATTGTGCTGCAAAAATTTAGTCCCACTATACTCACACACATTGTAAATGTAATGTTGCCCTGCTGTCATGAGTGAATGGGAGTCCTACCAAATGAAGTATGTAACTGATGAAATGACACAAACATACATACATAAAACATGTTTCAACACGGTCTTCTGATAATTTTTCTTTACACAGTTAAAAGATTTCAAGATTAATATGGAATTAACACGTAAATCACAAGTTGTGATAAATGGCTGTGTTGTTGGACAGTCGTCACACGACCTAGAAAAGGAATTTTTTTTATTACAGTCTCTAACCATGCTAATATTCTTGGTTGATACATCACATACCCCCAATAATGATGTAAACCAGAAGATTTCTGCAAGGAACGAGCGAAAATGTGATGTTCCATTGGAGATCCTCTTTCAGAGCAACGCAGTTCCCTTGTCTCCTCAGCCCGCTAGTCCGGAAAGCCTGAGGCAACTTCTGAGCCAGGCAAGGTGACATTGATGCATGTGCACTGCACGGAGCCGACAGCTGACTGCCGGAGTGGCCAGGAGGCGTTCTGTGGGTGGCAGGTGTTCAAGGCGCCATTGGTCGCGCTCGCAGGAATCTGTGAATGGGTGGGGATACGAACTTGTTGCTGTCTAGAAATGCATCTTCCAGTCTCCCCCACCATGGGAGCTTCACGATTGGACTTGCATTAAAGAGTCTGTTGATATTAGTTGTGCTGGAGAGCCACTCGAGAGAGATGGCTGCTTTGCTGCGTTCAGACAGTAGCTTCATCAGATAAGATTTTGGAACTTTTCTGTGAACATTAAGCCCTTCTGACATGAGGGTTAGGTCGGACCAGATGGGAGGTCCTTGCACGAGTGTTTGTGGATCGCAGAATATTTTCAATTCTCTTAAGGAAAGCCTTATCCTAAGACCTTTTTAAGTAATGATTTTTTTTGGAAAAATTACATACTTTTTATTTGTAAATCTTCAAAGTTAACGAGAGTTTTAATGAATGGCCTTTAGCTATGGCTGGCCAAGGTAATAATTTGCCACCATAAATACCAGATTATTATTATGTTGTGGAGCATTATGTTCAAGTGGCGTTAAAATTTAGATATGCATCTTTGTTTTTAAAATGTTCCTTTAAGGTGGTGCATCAAGGCTCATTGTAGGTTAATTCACAAATATGCTATTCAATTGTATGAAAAAAAGGCATCCAGTATGTGGCTATGGCCAAGTAAAAAAATATCAAATACATATTTTTTTGTAATCCACAATTACTAGTATCACTCAGTCTGGCCTTTGAGTTATTTTGAAATGGCCAATATAAAGATGTTCATAATAATAAAAAATTATATTTCATCTAATGAAAATTTATAGTATCTAACAGTGGTTATTGTTTGATAAAAATATTTGCCTTCAGAATATGGCTATGGCCAAGTGTTATTTACAATACTTTTCACAATTTAAAATACTAACTATTTTATTGAAAGTTGTAGTGTCTTTGACATAGGTAAAATGGCTTTATTGGAAGGAATTGCCATTGGAAATACACATATAAAATATTTATTGGAATTAACTGTTTTGTCGCTATTGCCAGTATGCAGAAGTTTTGATAGCTTTATTAGGAGAAATTGCCATGTAGAATACCCATATAAAATATTTATTGTCATTTACTCTTATGTTGCTATTGCCACTGTGCAGAAGTTTTAAAAGCTTTATTGGAGGAAATTGCCATGCGGAATAAACCTCTAAATTTTTGTTCAGTATTTCATGCTATTATTGGCATTTACTGTTATTTGAGGATGTTGTTATTGCCAGTTTGTAGAATTTAAAAATAAAATTCACATTTTAACTTGTTTCTGTTTACTGTTATTCGCTGCAGTATACATTGGTCTAAGAGAGTGATTTTTCAGCCTGTTGTGAAGGGTATAGTGGAGTCAGAACTGACACTCAGAGATATTATGTATTGCTTATGATGTTTTGGGTGACTGGCTTTGTTGAGTGGCCAGATTCAGGTTATTTTCTGAGAATTTCTTTATGAAAATGCAATGAAAAGGAGTTACCTAATAACCATATATTTAGAAATTTTCCGAGTAAATGTTTTTCTTATAAATTTATAATTTAATAGAAAGTGGAGATTTATAAAATATTAACAGATAATACATTTTAAATTACAATTCAGATTCTTTGCTATAGTTTTGCTTTGAGTTGGTGACTCTTTGTTATTTTTTGCACCACTCAATCCAGGTTGCTTAGGGCCTTTGGAGGGCCACCTTGTTGTGTCCCCAGGATATAGAGGGCGCCATAAATGTATAGCAATGTTCTTTATTCGTTAATTAATTTCATACTGGAGGCTCGTGTAATTGTGATTGTGATAATTTAGCACTTGTTGACACCAGGTTATTCATATGCAGAACTCGTTTGAAATATATTTTGTGTATTACATCAGTACTGTTATTCATTCGGAATAATAGTATCTTTCAAAGTCGCCCCAACACTGTATATGAGTAATATCACTAACTAAATTAACACTTATGCCACGCTTGCGCAAAAATCACCATGTATATATATCCTGTCCCCGAGATGTCGCACCTCAGTCGAGTGCCAAAGTTCAGAGAGTGAACATCTACCAGAGCTGCTCCCCAAACACAAAAAGAAAGAAAGAAACGAATTAATGTGGCCCTTAGTACATTCTTGTACCAAACACAAAAATCGGTTAAAAAAATTATAATCGGATTAAAATCGGATGATTTTTTTTACCGGATTAAGACCGGATTAACCCTTTCAATACACTTAACCCTTTCAATTTAATTTTCCTTTGCAATAAATTTAATTAATCCTTTAAATCAATTTAAACCTTTTTATATCAATAAAGGCGGCACCCCCTTTGTTTCAGAACCCGTGCGCCCCTACTACTAAAAATATATTTTTTTCATGGAAAAATTTTGCTGTAATGTACGCTGCTGTTAAGCTGGTACTGAAAGGAAAAATTCAATATTTCTGAGTTCAAAAGTCCTCGTTTGACTCTGATTACAATATAAACTTGTCCATGCCAAAATAATCAGTATTAAATTAATGTTTTTTGTTAATATTATTTACGTTCTCCTATGCTGTTTATAAGAATAAACATAAAAAAAATTCTGTTGTGTCTGGCATTGAAGTTTTGTAAAAACGTTTATTCCAGCGAAAAAAGAAATCTTATTTAAGAGCTAAATACGTACAGAGTAAATGAAATGCAATTTTCCGATTCATATTTGCCTTATTTAATTAAGACAATAGCGCAATACACCATTTCGGTTTCACGAATAAATATTAAATTGTATGTGGATATATTTATTTAATTTCCCACTGTGGTGGGAAGAACAAATTTTATTATTTACGTACGAACATGACGCAATAAAAATAACAAGATTTCTAAAAATCATATTAATTTTATGAAAATTACAAGCATGCTTACGTATGCAAAAATTTACACATACACTCTAAATCTTAATCAGTGAGATTTTCACTGTTTAAGTTAGTAAACTGAACCTGACTTATTCAATAATCACTTCAGTCAATTTAACTAATGAATTAGAGAAAAGTATACAATTTTCCTTCACTTATTAATTCGGTGATATTTTTCACTGATTCATTAACCATTTTATTCTCTGTATATCAGTTATAAGTGTTTTTGAGGGATGAATAAGTTATACAAGATGTATGAAATGAAATATAACATAAACTAATAAAACCCATAAAGTTTATACCTTTTTAATATGTGATTAGTATTTTATAGTACTATTTTACGAGGTAATATGAACATTGTCTTTCATATCATTTTAGGTTTTTATTTCGTTTTCGCGTAATTGTCATTGCACTTGGTTTGGAGTTTTAAACTGCATTAACTGTGTTGAAAAATGGCCGGGAGGCCTGACACTTTGGTTTCAAATTCTGGATATCGTACCTATATTTGTAATTTTTAAATTACTTAAATTTGAAATTATTAACAGTTGCTATTGTAAATGTGTTTATTTCTCATAGTAATTTGTTTTTATGGAATAAAACTATTCTTAACTACCGTATATAATCGAATTGTTTCATTGAAACCACCAGTTGTTTTCCACCGATTCCAAGGGGACTCATTTTCACTTATTCGAGTAGTTTAATTTGATTGTGAATCAGTGTTTTGCACCGATTCGAAATTAGAGTTTACACAACACCAATGATACATGGCGGCAAATTTATTTTTATTTGCTAGACTGTTAGCACTAAGGCCGTGTCTGAATTGATCCAGGGAGCATTCTCTCGTGCTCTCGCTCTCGCGGTCACGTCATAATTACGTCACAGAGAATGGACTCTGGTCTTCTCAGTTCGTCGGAGAGAGCGCCAGTGAGAGAAGGAAGTTACGCTCTCGCTGGCAGTCTCTAGCACTCCCTGAACACGCAATTTTTTTTTTACAGTGTTTCAGCGTTTTATTAAGGTTATAGTAATTTTCCGGCTGAAAACCGATTCGTATTTGACCAGTAAGTAAATAATTATAATTGTTTTATCCAACGAATTAACTTATGATTTCGCGCTTTTTGGCATACCTACCATGCGTGACGTCAGAGTAAAAAACCGAGAGAGTAGTAGTCTAAATTCCTCAGAGCGAGAAGGAAAGAGGGCGTGAAGTAGTGCTCTCGCCAGATTGTGCGAAATAGTGATCTTGAAAAAGTACTCTTTTTAAACTGAAACACTTCCCAATCTGAGAAGGGGCCGTGGTTGTCTAGTGGCTAGACTACTCGCCTCTCACCTAGGTGAACCGCGTTCTTTTCCCGGCGGGGTCGCTCCCAGATTTTCGCATCAGGGAATAGTGGCGCACGATGCCGCTGGTCGGTGCGTTTTCTCGGGGATCTCCCGTTTCCCCCGCCCATTCGCTCCGGCGCTGTTCCATTCTTACCTCGCTTCACCACCATCGGCTCTCAAGACCTCGATTTTTAAGAGCTACCAAAATCTCTTCACTCACTCACTCACACAACCTGAACAAGTAGAATAAACGTTATCAGCGGAAAAGCCAATATTACACGATACCCACAGCTGTACTTGGTTCTTGTACAAGCTTCTACAAGCCCTAGTGCACGAGCCGGTATACCAGTCGCTATACGAGCCACCATGGAAAATTCATATTACATTACAGCAGTTCGCGTACTAACATTTGGCACCCTCGGTGGGTGCGCAGTGTATGGTTTGATGTAAATATGAACCCTATTCGTAGAACTGCTACCAGTTAGTAACTTGCGTAAGCCTATGAAGAAACTAGCTAGCACATCTTAATATTGCTGTATCACTGTTCGCTTTTTACATAAATTGATTGCTTACTAGTATATTTTCATTCATTTTCTTGAAAACGGCTTGAAGTCACTAAAGTACGAGAGTGTTATTTTTAATTTTGACTGAAATTACTGACCGGTTGCACAATACAGTTTTTTTTTCTTTACGTACCGGGATATTATCAGCATGTAAATATTAATGATTAAAAGAATTTAGGTCCGGAGAATTTACGAACTCCCGCCCAAAAGTCACATGTAACTCATAGGCGTCGCGACTCTACCAGTGTACCACCATTTCATTCACCTGGTATTGAGTTTATATACTGTAGGCTCTATATACGATTGATTTTTTGAATAATTTTTTTCATACAGTAGGTAATGTTTTAAGTATTTAGAACAGTTTTAAATAGTAATTAAAGGTTTATTATTCCAATATTATCCCTTGTTGTATCTTACATCTGTTTGAAAGAGTTTTAACCTCACGGATGTAGGTATAATCAAGATGGAGGCATCCTTTTCGGTTTCTTCATCAACACGTTTCATATAGTAGCCACACGGAGCGCCCTACGTTCTGAAATAACGATGTGATTGGCCAGGTACGAAACCTGGTATGCAACCTGCCACGAAAGATAGGACGTGTCCAATTACCAAACCTGGTACGAAATCTGGCCGTACAAGGCGGGAAATGCCATGACGGTCGGGGGTGCCATACTAACCCGTATACCGGCCGCAGTGGCGGACCTTGCACAAGCTTTCACGGAATCTGGTATCAAAACTGGCCGCGACGAAGGATGATACGGTTGCGTCTGTGTTTTCCGCCGGTGCGCCTGGTTTACAATTCAGCTCGCAGCGACCCGCCGGCTCGAGCTGCATCCGCGAGCACGACGCGTGACGTGACGGAGTATCGTTCCTGAGCGGACACAACGCGACAAACAATCAGTTCTGCGAGTGAAGCATGTTCCTCCGGCGTGGTTTCGAGTAGCAAGCGTCTAACTGAGTGTTATGTGCAGCAACAGGCGTGATAGCCTGACTTCGATAGCGCACACATGCCACGAGGAAGCGGTGCAAAGCCTTAAGCGCTTAAAACCAACCCCCTCCAGGCAGGGCCGGTTGTTACTAAACACGGGCCAATGTTACGGTTGGAAACATGGCGAACGAGTTATTTGTCCTCAAGACGAGACACTGCGCCAGGAAGACGTCCAGAGATGGCGACATAGTCTAGTCGTCAGTCTTCGGCGCCATGAATAAGGTGACGACGTCCCTTATGGACTATTTAATATGGAATGACTTTAAAGTAATTAAGTAAATAAATTATAATAGTAATAATTAACACAATGTAAACAATTAATATAATAACAGCTCCTTCGAGTTAAATATTTATTAAAAGGTTTGCAACAAGATGCAAATTATGTGAATTAAATATAGGGACGATAAATAGTGTTCATCATTGATATTACGCATAACCCCAAATTGTACGCTACTATAAATTAATAAGAATAGATCTTTTTATATAACGTAACATTAGGCAGATTTGCAACAACCCATAGCTTGCGTCCATCCGTCATCCGTCCGTAAATCACGTGACAAACAGCCAACCAGAGGTGGACATTTATTATATCCGTCCTTCCGCCAAAACCTTGGCAAGCTTTAACTTTTGACGGACGGATGGTTGAAATTACAGCCTTCTAAACTTGCACGTTTCGTTACTCGTTCATCCCGAGTTATTTACAAGGTTGTATAGCGTGTGTGGTGTATTCATTTGACTGTCTTTTGTTTTTATATGCTGGTTTATGTAACTTTAAAAATAAATTTATTTACATTTTTCCTGAATATCACTTGACAATGACGTTTGGAAACACGAGCTAGTATTGTGCAATATTAAAAGTATTAATATCATACTGCATGAGTAATTTTTTTTACACTGATTAATAATTTCCGTTACGCACGTGTATGCGAGTTTTGAGTACTTAAAAACACAATACCGCCAAAAAAAAATTATTTCTTATGGAGAAATTTTTCTATTTGTAAATAATTTTGTTTTTATTAGTTTGCAGCAATGAACTTACGATGGATGTACGAAGTTTCGTTGTAAATCGTTCCGCTGGGAGACGGACGCGACGCGCTATTGTAAATCCTGCCGTAGCCCTTGGACCGGTTCGTCCAAGGTAGTTTGTGTTTCTTTATCCTAGACTTCAATCAGTCTTGTTTGTGTACTGGTGTGGCATCATATTCAACGGGACGTTTGCATTTGGCTCGTGGATAGAATTACAATTTTAAAATCTCTGCTACATTAATTATGTCTGCCCATCGTGTACGCTTTCAGCCTTCTGTTCAACCGCATCCACATCTAAAAATAAACACTAAACTTTATCGCACGTCTAATGAATAACGTTCCCGCATTTTCAAATAAAACCGTGTAAATAGTTTTAATCATTAAACTGGCACTTAAATCCCAAAACAGTTGCTAGCCAGCGGTCGGTTTGGTCCCACCTTATCCCACCCCCTGGATCAAAATCCAAAGCATGAGCAATTATTCATACGAATTGATGAATGGGAGTGGAGAGAATTGTGCGGCTCTTAACAGCGAGGTCTTGAGAATCGATGTAGGTGAAATGAGGTGAGAATGGATCAGTATTGGAATGCATAGGGGGAAACGGGAGATCTTCTAGAAAACCCTAGAAAACCCGTCGACAAGTGGCATTGTTTGGTACAATTTAGATTTGTGAAAACCGGGAGCGTCCCTGTAGGGGACTGAATACGGCTCGCTTTCTTTTGAGGCGAGCAGTCTAATCGAGGGGGGGGGGGATAAAAAGAACAAAATAGAATAGTACAGATAGGGGGGGCTGGGGGCCTTCAGGTTCGTGGGCGGGGCCATTCGACCGTTGGGTGCCATGACGGACCGGCCGAAAGGTTAGTTAGCTGTGTCTGGTCGCGTGGGCGGATTCGTAGGAATCCCGGTCGCTGTTCTGTTCCGGCGGGGGTGGCGAAACGGGGTGCGGCCGAAAGGATACCCGCCGGGGAGCTGTCTCGGTCGGGGCAGAATAGCTCACCACCTTCCTAGGAAGTGTGAATGATGATTTCGAATATAAATAGAAAATGTAGCTTAAATTACGGGCGCCCAGACAACAGCCACTTTCCCACAAAAATGGCGTATCTATATAACTAATATACTGTTTGTCAAATTGCAGTAGTCATGATAGAATTGAACATTCTGGGTGGCTGTACTGCTAAGTAGAGTTAATGAAATTAATAAAATAAAAAAAAGGTCTAACCACTAATCCACCGTGGTCCGGGCTGCATGAAGGAGACCAGAGAAATGTGGGATGACTTGGTGCGGTGTTCGGCCCACAGTTCACCGTCAACTCACTCCTGGAGGCAACTAAACACCGGTCGGGTAATATATCGTCACTTGAGTAACATCTCAACGATAAAGCTGGTAATCTCTAGTCGTGTCAAGTGCGTGAAAAACATAGAAAAATTATATAAATACTACAGTTTACCCGGCCGCGGGGAGTGTAGACGACTGTGAACTGGAGAGGGTTTCTGAACGTTCGGAAGGTATTGTATTAGGCTTGTTAACGTCCGCCGCTGTTATGCCTGAAGGCTTATCATGGGACGGCGTACAGAGTAACTTATCACCTAACTAAAACCAACACCCATGCCTTACGTGGGATTCGAATTATGTTCCTCCCGCATCCCATACCGGAGGCGCACCAATCGACTACGCCACGGGAGGTCGGCTAGGTTCGGAGAGCTTCGGTGGCTGTCGGCAGCGTGGATAAAACAACCTGCGTGCTCCAAAAAAGATGTGTGTGGTGTGATCAAAGTGCTGCCGGACGAGATCTGGGGTGTTTGTGTACTATCTAGGCGTTGCGTTGGAGCGAATATAGGAGTTAACAAGTGACACTCAAAAAAATTTTATTTGCACGGAGGACTGGGATATAGTGATGTGTAGTAAATCGTAAAAGACAATCGTGTGTCGATGTCTTGTAGCGTCGTAATAAAATCAAAATCAAATATTCCAATAGCTAATTTATTTAATTAAATTCTGTTCACTGTAAAATTAGCACTTTTGAAATCACCGTTACAGAAATGTCACTGCTCCTGCCTGCATATACTTTAACGGACGCACTGAGTGACATGCATCCAGTAAGGTTGTTAACGGATAGAGGGAAAGTAGTTCTCTGTCTAACGTCGAATTATAAGTGTTAGGAAACAATTTGTGATGACTTAAATTATTTATCTCGCTTTCTGTTTCTTTTTTAATCCATCTAAGTGTAAAAAATTAGCAGATTCGTAAAATATTTGCTTTTCTAATAATTTAACAGTTTCACTTAACCGACGCACGAATAAAGCGATGAGGCCCATCAAATTGTTAATTTTACATAAGGCGGAAGAATACAACGTGCATACAAGTAGATCTTGAGCAGGGCATTCACAAGTGCTCAGATTACCGTGAACAGCCTATACGACCATCTCTTTACGGACCTGGCTATGCATGCTCGAGGTGTAGGTATAGACTCGACGCGTGCTTGTTTGAGTAGAGATATTTGGGTGGCTCTTAAAAACGGGGTCTCCAGAGCCGATCGGGGTGAATTGAAGTGCCTGTGTGTGGAGCAGTGCCGGAATGCAAGGGCGGGGAAAACGGGAGATCCTCGAGAAAACCCGCAGACAAGCAGCAGCGTCCGACACAATTCCCACGTGCGAAAATCCGGGAGCGACCACGCCGAGAATCTAACCAGGTTCGCCTTGGGAGGCGAACGCTCTAGACACTGAGTCACCGCGGCCCCATGCGTGCTCAAGGCACACATTCGTTTTTCGTTCTCCTGGCGTAAAGCTGAAACTATATCATGTTTGAGGCATGCATGCCCAGGCAATAAACTGGCTCACCTGGCGCCACGGCTAAACGCAAAAAGTAATATGTTTAAACACATCGTGGTATCAGGGCATAAGTAGCTAAAGTGTGTGACATGATCGAGTTTTCGACAACTCGCAAGGGTGAACCTTTACTACTTATATGAGGTAAAAGCAATGATGTTATTTTGTGGCTCTGTTCGGAACATATTAAATCCACGGGTCCTGATCCGGTAAAAACCAGGAACCAGCAGCGGAATGAAGAATCAGTAAATCTTCACACGTGCATGCCGAACATTGCGTGTAGAAAACTAGCGACGGAAGTTGTCTGTTCCAGTTCATGAAATATTTCAACAAGAATTTAATTTAGCTCTAATATTAAAAGTTTTGACGTTGCACATATTGAAAAACATATTATTTAAAAAATATTCATCCTTTATTTTGCCTAAGTTTACATTTAAATTTAAAAGACGATAACAAGTGTATATTTATCTGGAATAACTTATTATTGAAGTATTACGATTTTATTATTTAAGGTGTTGCAAGAAACCGGTTACAAAATGGTTGTCGAACTAGATAATTATATCAAGGCAAATCTAGGCAAGGATTGAATTATATCCTCCGGTACAAACCAGGATTCTAAGGTATTTTCCGTGTTTCATTATTCCCACAAGCTAGTCACGTTATCCGACGGAAGCCGTTTCCTTATGGTTGATGACGTAGCTGAGGATTAAAGACTCGTAGTATTTGCAGTGGAAGACGCCGGCCGTTTCTTCTTCAAAGAAGCAAAAACGTGTTACTTGGGTCAAACTTTTATGTTTATGTCAACTGTTCTAGCAGTTTCACACAGTTCGCGTAGATTTTCACAGCACAAAGTAAAAAATCAACGTCTGCTGTCGAGCAAATGTGAAGCTATTTACAAGCAATTTTTCGGCCTAGCGAAGATACAGGCTCTTGAATAGACACCCAAACATGTAAAAATAGACTTTTAAATCACTATGTGTGAAATGGTTGTTTTTCCCGTGCCAGTGCTTCTAAAAATATACATAGCGGAAACACCAAGATAAATGACGTTACTTCCAGCTTTTCTGCGGGATATATAAACATTGTCAGGCGGACTCAGCAGCACAGACTTGAGTGTATTGTGACAAGAGGCGGATATGTCAGGGTTGGGAGGATGGATATCCTACCGAGGCCCTCACACAGCCTCATTTGACTTCCACGATAAAAGTAAAGGAGTTAATTAACAGAAGTGGTGTTTCAGCGACATGGGGAGACATATATATATATATATATATATATATAAAATATATATATATAAGCGATATGCAAGAAATGTAAAATTTAGTTATATTTAAAAATGTAACTTAATAATTTTTTCAATAAGCCTTTAAGGAATATTAAAAAACACAATATATCTTAGAATTCAAAACTTTTACACAGCGCATTTATTACCCTCAAAGCCTCTTTTTCACCAACAGGAAAAAAGAGTTAGGATTCACAGCTGGTCCCAACGGAGGTCCCTAACCGACCGGCGAGCCCTTGGTTCTGACCACAAATGGTTCTGAAATAAAAATGTTGCCATTTATATGACTTTTGCTGTGTTCGAATTAAACATTTCGTTATTCAGTCACTTGCAGTTTAGAAGGTTTCGATTTGGATGCTGTTGAAAATCATTTATTTATCGATAGTAATAACGTGTCAAAATTTTGGCCATTATATATATATATATGTATATATATATAAAGGAATTGTTAAATACAATTATGTTTGTTTTATATAGTTCTTTACTTACCAGCATATTATTTGATTTACAAATTATGCAGCTAGCATTAATATTTTGCGATATATTACAATAACTGTAAACATATTTAACTTTCTTAATAATGTGAAGCACTAGTTGTGATTACTAAGGACGTTCTTTACCGAATGTATATTTCATAGGCCAAACTAATACGCGGTTGCCAGATTAAAGCAAATAGGGTGGCTATTTTGTAATTTCGTATTTTCGTAAGTGTTTGCTACATAAAAAACCGAAATACGAAATTAAAAAATAAATACGTCACCGTTTCTGTATACAAAATCGGGCCACGTGACAATTCAGCTAACAAAAATATACCAATTCAAACGCGACCAGTCGGTATTCGTACTGAGCTTATAACGAAAACTGTGGTTACTGCTAATTCATACTGACTTAAGTGCCACACAGCAGTATAGTCTTTACTTGCAGAATATTACCGTTTATATGTTGAAATTTCTTGCAACGCAGTTTTTAAACTTGGCACAATTTACTAATGCGAAAATATTTTTAAAAATATGTTCTGGACATCTTGTGCATAATAAAACGTTCTTTAAGATCTTCGCAGGACGAGATCACTGGTCTGCGGGTTTTCTCGAGATCTCCTGTTTTGCCGCCCTTGCATTCCGGTGCTGCTCCATTCTCACCTCTTTTCACCCTCATCGGCTCTCAAAACCTCGTTGTTAAAAGCCGCCCATATCTCTCAACTCAACCAGATATTCGCTGTATAAGGGTACAGCAGCATCGCCTTAATGAGAAGGTAACTATGTAAGAAGCGGTAATGTAAACATAAGCCAGTATTATTCAGCTAAGTTGCATACGTAACAGTCTATGTATATAGTATAATAACAAAGTAGGTTAAATTTTTGTCAAGAATTGGGTCATTATATAAGGAACACCTGACTCAAGAAAGTAGAATGAGAAGCAAACAGCCAGAATTTATATAGTAAGGAACCATTGCTGAGGTATTTTCGAAAATCTTGGAAAGCCGAAATCAGGATAGCCGCAGCCAGGTATCGAGTCTATGTTCCGCCAAATGCGTGGCCAGTGTGCTACCAATACACCATCTCTCTCCGTTTCACTTGTAATCAGCCCGCTTTTCTATGGCTTACACTTTCTGTTCACTTGTCAGTGAGGGGCGAAATCTTTTATGGCGAGGTTCTTATTCCTTCGCAACTTCGAATTCCTTCTTGCCTGGGCATGCATGTGAGCTACTTTCATATTGGTCACTCACACGACTCTCACTTATCACCGAAATATTTTTTGGTGCAGTCCTTATTGCAGTTTCAGCAGGAGAGACGTCCGCATATGCGTATGTATGTACATAGGCATGTATACAAGCGATGAAATGTACCATCCCTTGGTATGTCGTAGATATTGTGAGCTTCTTTATCATACTATGTAGTGAAAGTAAATAGTTTCGATTAATTTATTTTCTAAGTGAAATAGTATCCTCTAGCAGAGGGTTTGCCTTCAGTTGCTCAGTCGTGACATTGAAACTACCTCTTAGGGTCACTTGTGTTAAGAGATTTGGCAGGCACAGGAATGTAATAGAGGTGCGGAATCCATAAATTAATTTGTTTACATTTGAAGTTACGTAGAAAAGAAGTAAAACAACAGTATTTCCGGATATTGGAAGCTCAGCTAAAGTGGATTTAAGTTGCAACGCTATTATTGTGCAATACTTAGATATAGAACAGAAATAACATTGGTGACTGTAAAAAAAATATGAGTAAGAGAATACTATTTCCAAGTAATACAAAAACCAAAGAAAACATGTGCAGGAAAGTAATTATCTTGAAGCGCGGTCACCACTTATGAGCGGTGACCGCAGATGGCATTGATCGCCTTGCACAAGAAAACCTTACCGCGGATTGTCATAGTAGAGTTCGTGGTCACACGTAAGATACGTTACAATATAGATGTAGGTATGCATATAAATACACACACCGTTGTTTCCCTATATAGTTTTATTTAGAAAAATAACTAAATATCGAAAGTATGCATATAGCCGTGCATGGCATACGCGGTTTCGCATCGTCAGTGGCTTGGACCATCTTCAAGCACACATGAATTGATACACTTTACTCATGCCGGCTGACTCCTGGAGACTGACTCCTGTCTCCTGACAAGATGTTACTGACTTACAGGTTTAAAAAGAACTATCGTATGCCAAGTCTTGTTGCGTCACTCAAATAAAATATATGATTCATCTGTATGTAGTTTTGCTGTAGACTGATTGTTATTACGGGAAGAGACGAGCGCGTAATTGTCCCGAACACTGCCATCGGGATGGGAGTTCCGCTGGCGCTTCGGTGCTATGTTTTACAAACTGTAATACTGTTGGAATGTGTTTTTGTTTCCATGGCGTGGATACCAACGCGTCTCTTCCTCTTGCTTGGCTTATCTGCGTTGACTTGATTCATTAAAAAAAAAAAAAACATATTTTATGGCGACTCGCGGGCAATTCCTTGAGAGAAATAGTAAACAGAAAGATCGATATTATTGTCAGAAATTATTGTTGGATGGAAAGTAAATACTCTTATCTGGCATATTTTGTTAATTCACTTCATAAAATTTTAGCAAGTAATATTCTGACATGCGTAACTTTTCATTTGTTTACATGCTTGTAAGTGGGAGAGACGGTTCAAAGTAATGCAGTTGGAAATCCGTGTTCGGAGAGCTTTCGTTTGAAAGCTTCAAGTCACCAAATTATAATTTTTCTTGGAAAAGTAAATTCTACGTTGATTAACAAGAAGTAGAACTGCCGTTTTCCTTAGAGTGAACGTAGTATTGTTTATCCAATTACTACCAGACTACATAAACAAAAAATCTTACAAAGGAATACAAATAATTACATTTTTTAAAAGCTATGACTTTACAACGGATTTTAGTTCTTCCTGTAGTCTTAGTTAACAAGCATAGAATTTATGATATGGAATTAATAGTGTTTATTTGCGACTATATAGTTAACAAATTGAGATAACTGCATCTAAAACTACGAGATTTTGTTGTTTCCTGTCCACCCCCATTCAACCCGACCAACACGACAATGTCCGAAATTCGTGTACTGCACATACGGAAAACTACTGGAAGTTTGAATAGTGAAAATTTATATTGGACTTGGTGGAATATACTTAAAATTACAATTTTACAAACATGTTTGCTGCACGTTGATTTTGGCGTGGCCCGGCGCGGTTGGAAACATGTTTTCACGGCACTTTTTAGTAATTTATTCTCACATTTCGTCGGCGCAACATGTGTGATCTATGACTTCGGTAACAATGGGGACTGTATATCCAGCTCCCGCATGCACAGGAGTGTAGAGAGCTAGTGTTCTATCTTCGCCGGTTGGCGGGTGTGACGTCACAGGCACCCTAGCCAGCGTGTAGTTCAAACTGAAGATCTTTTCCCCGACGAGTGACGCAGTGTCTTCCTTATTTGGACATTTTTGAAGAAAATGGCTGTTATTGACCGTTCCAGTGAAGATCCCTCTACACCCTAATGAACTTTAAAACACACCACTACCAAGTGAAAATTATGTTGTCTTCTTATTTCGGCAAATACGCCCCTATTGGTGGATTTATTTAAAGGAGAGTAATACTTGGTTGTTATTGGGGATTGAATTGTGTTCACCTTCCTAACAAGTAATTGAGTTGATTTTGTATATACATTGTATACAAATGCTCGGTCGAGGTCAGACTTTCGGCCTCGAGGGAGCATCCATCTATATAAGTTATGTAGTGGTAAATATACCTCCTAAAAATGTTAGGCTCTTCAAGCGAGAATATATCATGCCACGTATGGATATATGCCTGAAAGGGCTTAAATTTACAAGTAGAATGATTTTGCAAATATGTTTCTAACTGAAATCTGACAAGAAAACAACTTACAGTTGTTATAGTGCTTTCTAACCAGTCGTTTTTGAGCAGGAACATGATGATCTTCAAACAGGGAATTTTCCTCGGAAGTTGAGGCTCGTCATTCGTGACGAGTTGCTTTGTATCAGTGGGACGCAAGGAAAATTTTAAAATAATGCTTGATGAGGTATGCATTTTGAATGGCAGGCATGTCCACCCAGCCTGGAGGTTTAATATTTTAAAAATGTTTTTACTGTTGCCATACACTGAAAACACGAGACATTAAATGGCAAAATTAATTGTGAGGTCAAATGTTAAAGTTAATTGCAAGATTAAATGGAAATTTTAAATTAATGGGTTTTTGTCCGAACCATGTACAGGTAGCCAAGATAAATAATTAAAAGTGAGAGTATTTTTATTGTGGCTTTTGGATTGTCGGTTAGCCAAAAAAATAAAAGTATTGTCAGTTAAAAAATATATCATATGTTTCCATGTTGGAATTTCACTTGTACAAAAGATTTTTTTAGCATGGCCTTTAGAGGGCTTATTAGCCAGAATCTGAATATTGTCAAGTCAAAAATTTATATTAGGCTTTTAAATGGTTTTAGAGAAATTTTGCTTCTGCGTGGTTTTAACCAGACATATTATACTGGTTGGTAAATCTGAAATTAAATGTACCTGAATTTCCCTGTCAGTTAGAAAGTATTAAAATATAGCTGCATATGGCAGAAAAGATTGTTGGTAATTTTCGAGGATATTTGTAAATGTATTTATATACACATTCCAATTATTGTATTACTCTTTAAAGAGATTTTTGCATATAGTGATTTTTTCCCAATAATGTGAAGATTGTTGAAACAAAAGAAAAAACGAAAATAATAAAAATCAAGTTATCTCTATACTTCATGAATTTTCATACAGTTTCGATCATTTCGCATAATAATACTCCTGCCCTGATCAATGAATTTTACTTTCTGGCTTTTTTTTTGTCATCAATGTCTGATGTTCACATTTTTGTGGGACTGGGGAAATTCCAGCCTTGCTACGTCCTTGAGTTCAAGGGCTTCGCATGGGTCTGGAAATATTAAATCGTATTTAAATAAAGTACTTACTCATTTAAAAAAATTATTTAATGCGAACAGGACTATCAATTATTGAATGTCACATAAATAGGTACACAATCTTTAATTTAGTTTCGATCATGCTGAGCAATAGAGCTAGTTTCAGGCAGTGTGTGTAAAAGATTTAAAACCTTAAAACATTATGTTCATAGCCGTGTTTTAAGTTTTGACGAACTTGTGTTACTGCGAGCTACTATATTTTCCCGTAAGTGTACAGAAGGCAGTCGGTCAATTAACTTGAGGGGAAGCGTAATGGGAAAACATGTAATGAGAAACTTTGACAACATTCTTCTGAGTAAAGTTTAAGAAGCAATTAGCAATGCAGGTTTTCCGAGGAATTTATAAGCTTTCGGTTGCTCCATTTGTGAAGCGAAGCTTACTTTCCAAGGAACTTATAAGCACTCGCACCATTTAAGACAAACATAGTTTCCCAGATTGTCGACGTAAGATGTTGATGTCACCGTAGTATTTGTCTGTAGTACGCTGCGTTTCAACATACAAATTTACAGCTCACGTAAATGTTTTCTGGGGGTCTGACCAGTCATACAGTCCACCAGCCTGTCCCCACTGATATTCGACTTAAATTGTGGAGGAACCTATTAAGCCTTTTCCGCTTGTGGGTAAAGCGTCGGTCGTTCCCTTTGGTCGATATGTCTTCTCGAAGTCTTCTCGTTTCTACAAAAATTCCATGTGGATGACATCTTTGTTCGTCTCGTCGCGAGTTGACGCTATCCATCGTTTTGGATCTCTCATATATGACATGTCATGTAAGTTCTGTAATCTTTGGGTGACTAGCTCATATACTGTGTTACTAAGCTCTGCCTTCAGTTAATGGAGTTCCCTGGCTGTAGTCTAAACAAATCACGAGTTCCAGTGAGCAAAATAGTTTGTGAATAATTACAGTGTTATCTAATGTAAAAACAATGTTTACGTCTTTCCGGTAAAATTTTTTTTTCAAGTGAATCCTTACAGTAGATTAGTATTCATGCAGATATTTAAAAGTCACACATGATGTGGTTTAATCGAAAACTAAAATTCAAAGATAATTATAGGATAATTGTTATGTTAAACTAATCTATGCGACTATTTAAAATATAATTTACCGATATTTATTCTTATTTGAATGTCAACCATTATTTTTTTGTCCTGAAATCACATAGACATTTTCACAAGTCACACGATTATGCATTAAAAATAATGGTAGCCGTCCACTATCATAGTTCGTTCGAAACAACCTGTGAACCCACTCCACTCGATTCCGAAGCCTTGGGATCAACTATCTATTACTGATACGGTGATCCCACCACTTGAGCCAACGAGGCCCAAAAACCACAGAAGCATACTCTTTTTAATGCCATGACTAAGAAGCAGCTTAAAAACAATGTTTTCGTTGAGCATTCCTCTTGATAAAGCCATTATAGGGATTATGGAACTGCAGGCCCAGGAAATTACATTCCTGTACTTTCTGGTGCCATGTGACTTAATGCTTCCAACACTGAAACATCAATTATTTTCGCACCACTTGCAGTTTATCTGTAACTCAAAACGATCATTAGTCAGCCTCTCTATATAGGCCGACATTTTTGCCGTCTACCTCATGGTGGGGTGACAAAAATTCGCTCTGCGGAAATCGGTCCTCCACAATTAGCATGAACTTTTACAACAGTTAAAAGAAGGGAGGAATTATGGACTTCCTAATTTCATTGTAAGTTAGGTTTCCTCGCGTTTAAACTGTCTGGAAGTTGTTATTCCCTTAGTAGCCAAGAGTGGTAACACGGATTTGACTCCAGAAACACCGGATACGTAGCCTATTTCTGACCGTTGCGACCTTTTGGTTCGTCGGGTGTCAATATCTTGTACATGTTACATGGCACATGTAAATGTAAACAAAAGAGGCCTCTAAATGGCTTTCCTCGAGTCTGCTTGCATGCACGCTACTGGGGAATTGGTAGTTACTAGCACCTAGACCTGACCACTGGTTCGACTGCTTTACGAACAAGAACACCAGGGAGTTGTACACGAAAGACAGAGCTACAATATGAAGAAACTAGGAATTCCCATGCTAATGGATACACTGGTGTAAAACA
This sequence comes from Dryococelus australis, assembly GCA_029891345.1. Classification (NCBI taxonomy): domain Eukaryota; kingdom Metazoa; phylum Arthropoda; class Insecta; order Phasmatodea; family Phasmatidae; genus Dryococelus; species Dryococelus australis. The sequence goes on from CM056996.1 coordinate 71,733,490, forward strand.
TTTAGAGTAAGGGGAAACTTTGTCTGATCACCAGAAGATCAGTTGGCCCATTCATAAGTGACGACAAAATTGAGGCTCGACCTACGCTAGCATGTCCTGAACCTCCCAATGATGGGCCTTCTCAATGCGCGAAGACACAGTTCTGTTGCACTCTTGGGCATATATTTGAGAGTGAGGAGATCACTTTGGTAAGATCATGTATGAGTGTGTGATCAGAGACTACTATGTTAGATCGCCAGAAGGCGTGTGACTGCACCAGACTGGGGCTTTGTTGCAAGGTTAACTGATGCGTTAGATACAGACGTACTGCGTTTCCTGAGCGTGTCTATGGAGAGCGAGTTACACGTAAATCCGTCTCGTTTGACTCTTATCGGTTCTCAAGACTTCGTTGTGGAGAGCCGCCCAGCCTTTCTACTTCACACCACAAACAACTTAATAGTCGTGAAAGAAATAGGTTGTTTCTTAAAACATCAAATATTTAGTCTACGAAAAATTTCGCAACCTACTACGTAGGAAGCGTCCGATTGTATATGCCTTGACTATAGAGCATTTCCTTTAACTAGAAAGTGTCCATTACTCAAAGATTATTACGCTTTATACTATGCACGTAATGAAGAAAACCAAACTAAGAAGAGAGGGATAATGTAAGGGGGGCAACGGAGCTCGCGAAAAATTATGTCGTCGTGGAGGACGTAAAGCACCTGCGTTTTGTCGCTTATATCCAGAATAATGTGAGACTATTTCTGTTATGATATTAACAGTTAAGGAGCCCTAATGTGTTCAACATACATCATTATTTAAGATCTAATTATATTTGTACGTGTGAACGCTTCGTAAAATTAATGACGAATATTTTACAAAAATACTTTCTGCTATAACTAAAAGCCATTAACACATCTTTAATGGCAATAATTACATAATTTTCTCACCACAATAGAAATCTTGTAGTAGGTACACTAGTCGTAGTGCGCTACTACACAGAATGTTCGTAGTGGGATTTAAAGTAATAAATGATTATATATAATATTACACTCTACATCTAAATCAGTGAAAATTTCACTGTTTCAATCAGTCAACCTGACTGATTCAGCAGTCACTTCAGTGAATTTAACTGATAAATCAGTGAAAAATGCCAGATTTTATTCACTTATTGATTCAGTGACATTTTCCATTGATTCATCAGTCATTTTTTCCACTGTTTTTCAGTGGTTTTTTTTACTGATGGATCAGTTAAACGGCGTGTAAAAATGGTCGTCGAACAACGTTTAAAAATGGTCGTTAAACAACGTATATGTATTGAAATAACAACGAACAAACTAATAAAACCAATACGAAATACTTTCCAAAATGTGTTTCGTCTTTCAAAATACCATTTTAGGAGGTAATCTGAACATTCAACCTTTTATTCCGTTTTTACGTCTTTCAGTTCATTTTCATGTAATCATCACAGAGCTCGGTTTGAAGGTTTGAACTCCATACAATGTGGTGAAGGGAGTGCACTCGTTTTAACAACCCTAACGGTACCTACCAATTAAACCAAAAACGAAAAGTAAGGGCATACCATTTAAAGCTACACGATTTCCATGAGGAATATGACATACATTTTGCTTTGTTTTTACTACCTTGACTTGGTAGCGTAGATGGAAAGGTAAGGGCTTAGAAGCGAAGTAGAAAGGGCGTGTGAGTTCATGCCCAGCCACCTTCCAGCATTCCTTTATTTTTTTTTAAATTGCGCTATAAAAGTAGTAAACTACCATAAATATGTTTATTTCAGGGGATTATGTGGTTAAATTCAACAAAATCCATATTTAATTCGCCACTGCAGTCGGCCGTCACTTATTCAATCAGTGAAATGGTTTCGCTGAAAAAATCAGTAGTATTCCACTGATTCTAAGTGGAGCCATTATCACTTATTCGAGTAGTTGAATTGCACTGCGGATCAATGGTTTTCCACTGATTCGATTTTAGAATGTACAATCACAAAAATGTGAGACGAAGAACACAAAAGAAAAAAACCTGGCCTAACGTTTCGGAAATATAGTTGGATTTTATTTTTCTTTGACTTGCGAATGTTTACGGCGTTAAGCATCGACGGTAGTACACAGCTAATATGAAGGTTAGTGACGGACAGAAACTACAGAACTAAGCGCACGGCTGGTTAAAATAAACTAGCATTACACGTATTAACTGATTTCTCTGAATAATTACGCCCGAAAACACAAGGAAAGGCACAACACAATCTAAAACACTACTCTGCAAAAATTCACTAATCAAAAATTTATCCTTATGAAACCTTCTTACCCATAAACTCGTTTCATACAAAGTAGGCTACTGTGAACAACATCACGATCTAATACGAAACATAGACACCTATTTATTAACAATACTCGGTATATATCTCTCATTAAGATTTACTGGGAAAAAAATCCTTAATGCTGTAATTTCATATGAAAAAGAATACAGTAGTGAAAACTAAAAATCAAGCAGATGAGAAATCATCAAAGTAAATATTTTGACTGGATTCAACTCATTTATCTTTCTAGTTTGGGCTATGTTTTTTCCCTAATTACCGGGTTCATTTGGCAGTTTTTATTAGCCCAAAATTTAAATCAATCGTAACTCTGAATATATGTAAATTTTTAAGTCCATGAATTTCATTAAAGGCTGTTCACGTTAAAGAGAGAACTTTTGAGGCCCTAGTTACTTTTTTCTTTAAGGCAATTTTTATCGTTTAACTATCTTTCTTGAGTAAATATTGCCGTGTGAGTAATAAAATCAGTTTATATATTTCTGCGGACTTGAAAGTTAGCGTCTTAGGCTATGATAAAATATAATTATTGACTATTTTTCCAAATGAGAGGGTTTTCAAAAGTGCTCAATTTACCGTGAATAGCTCATAGGTGAATGCTGGCTATTGCGGTTAGCATAAATATAAAAAGAAAAAATGGCTTCTAGGTAGGCTTTAGAAAAATTTTCACAGTGGAATTATTTCCTAAAATTAAACACATAGCAGTTAAGGTTAGATTAAACGTATCTAAATAAGACTGTATGGGCGAGATTCGGCAGTTTTACTGCGGGAGACGGCAATTACCGTAAATGGAGCCATCGGAGTCAGAGTCGGTTGACAGCCCAGTTGAAACACTCCAAAATTAAACATGTCTTCCAGTGTTTGTGGCTTATTCTTGCCGATCCACACGAATAACAGCTTTAACTACAACTTGAAGGAATACATTACATTCAATAGGCATATGATTCTGTTCAAAATAAAAATTTAAATAATCGCCCACGTAATGCAGGACCGACATGGCTGTGAATCGAAGGACAATTCTTTTTTTAAATAGTCTGGGCGCTGATATTCCTATGATGTACATCACGCGTAAAAATTGCGCTAAATTCACTGACTACTGATAACAGTCATCTCACAATGTTGCTTCAATAAATAAACTAACTGCAAAAAAAAAACCTTTAAAAATCAAACTTTTTTATATAAATGCAGTAAAAACAGACAAATTATTATAGTAGTAGTTACAGAATTTGTAGAACTGTAAGGTTCCTACAAGTTAATATTTTTGTATCGATTTATATTTGGTATATAAAAGCTTGACCCAATATAGAACTTATACATATTTAGCGTAAGGCTTCGAAATATTCACAATACAGAATGTAAAGTTCGTTAACATAAGCGTAGTAAGCAAATATCTTGCGTAAGGCTCTTAACTATTAACAATATAGAACATATACACAATTTGCGTAATTGTAGTAAGCACATATCTTGCGTAAGGTTCTTAACTCTTCACAATATAGAATGTATACCTAATTTGCGTAAACATAGTAAGCACATATCTTGCGTAGGATTTAACTATTCACAATATAACGTATACCTCATTAATGTAAGCGTAGTGTTATATACCCCCTTAGGTGGTATGTAAACGCAAAAGCATGATTATGGTTGATAACGGTAGGGATTTATGTGATTATGTATTAACTCCAATGCACAAATTTAGATTTATTTTACTGACACCGTTTTGCTGTAAAAACAAATGTGATGTGATAGAATACAGGTGGATTTAGAATAGGTTAAGGACAGAGCTAGATGGAGAAGGGGCTATGGAACGGGAAAGCTCTCTCGCCCTAGCTGAAAAGCACTCACCCTCAAACGCCACTCGGAACCCGCAGACCTCTGTGGACCGTCGCCAACTGACACCTTGGCCCACTGCTGTTCCGACCATCATATCCTCTGTTCCCATTGGCTCTCTCACGTCGCGTCACCTGGGTGGGATTACTGAGACGATTGCTGATGGATTTGCCCCAATATTCTATGGCAGCTAGACCGAAATTTTCTGCTAACTCTTGTAGCCCACTGCACTTTCCGCCGTTGTTCCACTGTCCTCATCTGCAGTTGTAGTTTATAAAAGACGCCTTGGCCGCATTCCCACCGTACTTGCACTCGTTTGTGATGTCGCAAACCTAACAGTAGTAAGTTCATATCTTGTATAAGGCTCTTAACTATTCACAATATAAAACGTATACCTCATTTGCGTAAGTATAGTAAGCAAAAATCGTGCGTAAGGATCTTAACTATACGCAATTTGGAACGTATACATTATTCGCGTAAGCATTGTAAGCACGTATCTTGCGTTAGTCTCTTAGATATTAGCGCCAAGCTTTTATATAATAAGTATAAATTGATACAAAAATATTAATTTGTAGAAAAGTTTATTACAGTTGTTCGTCCACGTCTTACAAGTTCTACAAATTGTGTAACTACTACTACAATAATTCTTCTGTTTTTAGTGCATTTATAAATAAAATTTTGCTTTTAAAGGGCTTTTTGCAGTTAATTTATTTTCCACTTTTTAGTCTCGCCAATTTTTTTAATTATTATAAAAGTAGACTATTTATAAATTCACAGACTCGTTCGTCATCGGTATCGCTTGCGTTACAGATGATGGAAGAGTCTGTGAATTTGTAAATAGGCTACCTGTGTATTAATAATAGAAATAATTATTGAGACTAAAAAGATACAAAATGTGTAGTTAATCTCTGGTGGCCCCTTCTACACTTCGGGCTGCAACCTGACCAACAGTGATGCAAAAAATATGCGATACTAAAAAAACTAAAAAAAATATCGATATATATTCATTAAAATTCGTTAGTTTCATTTGTATTTATTACTGTTTCTATTTCTGTGTCACACTGACTGCAAATTCCAAATCTATTTACATGTTATATCTTTCGCAAGTCACTCCTCTATGGATCCTTAATTACCTTCATAATATTTCAACAATTGTTATAAACGCTCATTCTTATTTGCTATTGAAATAGCTAAACCTAATAAAATTGCATTTCTTACTTTAATAATTATTACACATTTTTCTTAAACTTAAATTCTTTTCTCTATGACACCCTTAACGCCTTTTTCGTACCTTGTTGTCAGGCACAAAAACCCCACACACCCGGAAAGGGGGAGGGTGGTTGCTACCCTAACTTGCCCCTTTCCCCAAGGAAGACTATTGATCCCCCAATAATTATTCCCACACTTCTCACCGTTTTCGCGTAAAACGAATTTTAATTATCGGACAACCTCCCTCCCCTCCGCCACGAAGTTGGGGGAGAGGGAGGGTCAGCTACCCTAAATCGTTCCTTTTCCTAAGGGGGACTATCGATCCCCCTTAGGCCCGTTGTGACGGAATGTCCGTCACAAGTGTTTAATGTGTGGAAAAAGCGCTCAGAAATCTCTCTTTTTAGATAAGTGTGAACGCCTGCGGAGGAGTGAGCGATGATTTGCACAACTGTCATGCGTAGTTGGTGGTGAGTGTACAGGCGCTCCTTGAGAAAGCACACACAGAGAATTCATTGGCTGTCCGAATTTCTCACCACTCAGAATATATTGGCAATAATGAGCGCGCTGCCTGTATTTGGTGCGCTGAGATACGAGTCTCTTAGGAGGAGGAGCGCGAGAGTGGGGGGTTCGCTCGGTGGCGTATATATTCGGGTGCACGCGCTGTCTCTGAGAGATCCCCTTCCTAATTACTCCTATTTATATTCCTGGAAACTAACACTTATTTCTGCTTCCAGAGAGATGACTAGCATCTGCAGGCAGGTGGCACAGTTCTGTCCCCCGCCTCCAGTGCCGTGCTACTGTGGGTCCACCCTGGATACATACCAGCAGCGGATCGACACATTTCATATCACCCTCATTAACCCTACAAAGTCTATCTTAGCGCACTAACAATTACCATACTTTCTCCTGCCCTAATCCAATAAAAGGAATTATTTTTAACCTCCGCGACTGTCGCATAATTTTTCCCAGGCCATCTCCGCTTTGCCTGATTTTCTATGCCCCTTGCTAGACCCTTCTTCTTTCAGGGTGTGTCTATGGCTACAATTGCAACCAATGCACCAGACAACCCTGCTCAACCATGATGCATGCTCCCACCAAAGCAGGAAAATGAAAGATTTATTTAGAAATGCTGAGAATATAACGCATGAAATCTGGATACGTCAAAAAACTTAAGCTTCTAATCGTATAATCGTAATTTAAATCAAATTTATTCAACCAAAATATAATGTAAGAAATGTAATCCTAGGTCCCAAATGCAAATTAATCTAGGAGGGCGTTACCAAAATTAATAAATCAATAAATACCCGTAGGAGAAAACGTAAACAAATACATTAAATGGTAATATAATTCATAATTATGCTGTAACATCTGAAAAACAAACGCATTAATATAACATTTTCTCATCCGGTTCCATAAGAAGTCTGTATTTTGCGTATGTCTTTCTTAGTGTATTAAAATGCTTGATTTTCAACAACTAGTATATACAGAGAACATTTAATAAAACCAATTAAAATACTTTCAATAATTTTTAGGAGGATTTTATACAAATATTTGATACTGATTGCATGTCAGTTTTTCTAAATGTAGAAGATAGTAGTGGATTACACTTCATGCTGAGCAATCTCCAATAGGCGAATGATTTGTTTTAGAATAGTGTTTTCTAAGTTAATTTTTTCAATACTAATGTGTTCCGTTTTCGTTTACTAAATAAAAATTTTTATGGATAAAAAATTTATGGAAATAATGGTTTGTCATTGTTAGCTTTCAGCACTTTTCGTTTCCGATTGTTCATCTGCCTTCATATCTTGATCAACTTGTCAAATGTTCGTGCTATTTTGTGTGATTTAAATTTAATATTTACAAATTCGCAATGGGAACGTCATTCGAATTTTATTAAATTTTTAACAATTTTGATGGGTTTTCGCCAGCTATTAGTGTTGAGAATACGTGGTATAGACTATTCACGGTAAAGTGAGCACTTTTGAAAGCCCTCCCGTTTGGAATAGTAGTAAATAAATATATTCTATTTTAGCCTTAGACGCCAACTTACGAGTGCGGTGGAATATGCACACTCTGTTTTTTACTTACACTGCAATATTTATTTTAAAAGGTGGTGAAAGGATAAAAAATGGCTCAAAGTAAAAAGTAACCAGGGCTTCAAAAGTGCTCTTTTTCGTGAACAGCCTATATACATAGTGACTTAATATCCTTACTCTTTGCCTACAAGACGTCTAGAAGAAGAAATTTGTCCTCAATCTGGATTTAAGAAATACTATTTTTGCTTTCCGCTTCGGTTGCGTATACATCCAACACTGTCTCCTTGAATGACGCAAAAATTATATATATATATATATATATATATATATATATATATATATATATATATATATATTCCTCATGTTTGAGTTTCGTTTAATATCAGAATGACAAAGTAACTTTATTCACAAGTATTATTTAGAAATTTTTCTGTAACATTTAACTGGAGCAATTTTGTAGCTCTTTGCGAACTTCTGAATGGGTCGTTGTCTTAATAACGTGTTAAATTGATTTGGCCTAATATACCACAGCACAAGTAATTTGATTTTACGTTCAGGCATATTTTTTAAACCGATAACGATAAACGTTAAACTTGGAATCTTGAATTTGAACTTCTTTTAGAAATAATAATATGTTTGCGTCTGTTAATTGCTTGGAAAATATTCAACATTTCTTTTTCAATCATGCACTGTAAAAAAATTTTGAGGTAAAATTCTCTTACATGCTATGTTAGCTAATTACCTCTACATGTAAGGTCAAATTACCTCTGAAATGTAGAGAAAATATATAAGAAGTAAAGTACTATTCCCTAATTGTACGGGAAAAGTACCTGACAAAACTGGGGGAATAATCCCATACAAGTAAGGCAAAATTATCTGTAATATATAATAAGAATTAATATAAGACTATCCCGGAGTTCTGGTAGTGTTAATTAATTGTTTATTGTTTATATCGTCTGATGATTAGTAACCGAAACCTCAAAATTAAAGTCATTGACATTTTCTGGTGGGTGGGTACAAACCATGGTCCTTTACCACGACAGGCCAAAGGGCTTTCTATTACGCCACAACAACAGCATGACAGTACTCGTGAATATAAGCGTGTTACATGATTGTTTCGTCCGTCCGTTCGCCCACTTAACAGTTGAGAATGCTGAAGAGATGAACGCGTCTAAGATAATTTTCCCATCCATGTATGGGATTTTCCTCTGCCACGTACGTGAATTTTACTCCAAGAGTGCGGTTATTTTACCTTACCTGTAAGGAAAACTATGTTTACCTCACAAGTTTGCGAATATTACCTTACACGTGTCAGTTAATTTTCCCATTACTTTATTCAGTTTGTTACTGGAAATACTGGGTTTAAATTTTATCTTCATTTTCAGATTTCTGAGCAATTATTTCTATCAAATCTTTGTACTTTCCTTTTGAATAGGGCGTAATAAAGATATTTATATATGTTATAATACAGAGAGAAACTCAAAATAAAAATTGTGTAAATTACGTTAGAATCTATAATGCGATGGTAATAGTTCGCAAACCTACTTACTACAATGAAAAATAATTGCAGTAATTTATCCGATTTGGGAAATATAACTGAATGTAGCAGTACTATTTCCAAGAACTCCGCCATATGCAAGGAATTGATTATATTTGTTAAAATTGCATATTTAAATTGATTTTTAAGTGGCTGATTTTAAATAAAAGAACGTGAGTGAAAAATATTTCGGATATAAATACACTGGAAGCCAAGCATTTGTACCTTATTGAAAGAATCTACTGATTTCCTAACTGATATTCGATAAAATTTTCAGAATTTTTAATCAGTCCATAAGTGAACACTCGAGTGTCATTCATGGCCGTTTCAAAATTTTTGTTATTTTCGTACCTTCACGAGTTTGTAATATCTTACGGTTTTTGAATTACAAAAATTAGGTTAAAAATTGCTACAAATTTGGAGAGATCTGCATATTGTGGTCTCGTCTAGAGTGCGCGAAATCACTGAAATAACGTACGAATTTGATAATTTAATCGATACACTGACAGATATAGGTGAAGCGGGTCTAAGAAGAAATATTGGTGTATAAGTAAGATATATTTTATGTTTTTTAACGTAAACTCATAAGAGTGAAACGCGGTTTTGTCAAAAATAATTATTTTGATATTAGAAAAATGTTCAATATTTTCAGAACTGAAATTTTAAAACTTATTCGATAATCGCTTTTAATAAACTATTGAATAAGAGTACACTAATAAAAATACTAGTTAAACATAGAGATGGCTTTCTTACCTGCTTAGTGGAGCCTGTAAATGCTGGTGCACAGCTCAGTCGTGCAATCTTTCAGCCAGCAGTGATCCTGAAACAAAACAAAACAAATTAAAAAATGAATTATCATTAAAACTGTATAACAGTTTTACCCCACATCCCTCAAAAATATACATTTTCAGAAAAAAAAGTTTTCTTTTATAATCTACATATTTTTTATTCCAAATTTTCTGCTACAACCAAAACAAAAATCCTGTCATGTTCACAAATAACACGATGGAAATTACTAACAGAAACATCTTATGATTTAAGATATGGAAAAGGAAAAATATAACCATGCACAAAGCCTTCTTGAGAATTACCAAACACACTGGTTATAATTAGTGTATATTTAAAGGAACATAGGTCTTAATTTATCGATTATTTTCATGTATTCATTTCATATAATGCAGTGTGTAATACGGCTAAAAACTGAATATTAATTTGTGTAAGTTCAGAAATGAATCGTAGAGAATTTTTTCTGGTAAAATTTTTTCTTTTCTAGAAGGTGACTGGTGAGCGGCGCCACCAAGTCAGTCCATACTTATTATTGGAAAGAGCCGCTGGAGTTCTGTCAACAAACCTTTGTTTCGTTTCTGCAAGCATATCTTTTTTGGCGCAAGACTGGAACCCTGCAGTCACAAAAAAGCCTCTGACACAGTTACCGCGCGAATTGTTCACCAGCGATTACACAGTAAAATCATCAGAAAAATTAACATGTTTGAAAACGTCGCTGTCTGCAAGACTACGACCCACGCCGTTTTCAAATACACTGGCAAAAGTTTGTTTCAGTCGACAAAATATTTATTTGTATAGCATAAAAAAAAAAAGTATTTAGTTGTCCCAACGAAATATTTTGTCGAGTAAACAAATATTTAAAAGCAACAAAATTGATTTTGTTCATCTAACAAAATGCACGCTTGAATAAACGAAATTTCTGTGTAGGGCCAAGTGGAATTAGACTGTCGACAACATATTTGGTTGAACCATCTGTGTTTATTCGTTGGAACGCTCATTTGAATGCCTTTTTTCGAAAATGCAGCTCGATATTTTGTTAGTATTTTCTGTGACAGGATAGTAACTGTGTTTGTTAATGTATTCACTGATGCGTAGTTATCGTTTAAACATCATAATAAAACAGCTTAAACACGAAACTAAAACGTGAATTGTAATTGTAAAGGGCTTTTTAACGCCCCAGTTTTATGCTTGAAAGCTTAGCAGGGGACGACTTACAGGCTAACTTATAAAGTAACTTAAATTTCCACCCATGCCTCACCCGGGATTCGAACCCAATAAGTATTGGCACACGTTGCCCGGCATTTGAATTTATATATTAAAAAATATTCTCGTTTAAGGATTAGTCAATTTAGCTAAGTTTGCTATTGTAACGCTTGTGTGCAAACAATCCAGGTTTGAATCTCGCTCGGGCAACCAGTGTTTTTAATATAGTAACCCAATCTGTTAAATGTACACAGAGCCAAACAAATCTTTAGTTGCAACAAGCAAATCTTTGTTTGGGGCAACCATATAAGAACCACAAATTAATTTGGTTTCAATAAAAATATTTAATTTCTCCTAACAAACAAGTTTTTCATTGGCTGAAACAAACGTTTAATTCAGTGTATATGCGTATTCATAAATCATGGCTTCATTAGTGAAGTAACTGTTCGCACAAATATCCGCCTAAGCCACGTCGTTCACGTAACAAAGCTGATGTGTAATCCATAGGGAACATTACTAGAAGCACCAAATATTTATTCTGTTCTCCCAATTAAGTGAAGCTCCCATATCGTTTACAGAACACTATCTCTTTCTACTTATTCCATTAAGGGAGGGCGATCTCGTTAATTGGGCGTAACTAACGTTTGCGGCCTCGGCTTTGTCCTCACTGAAACAAATTATCCTCGAGAACCCATCTTTTCGTTTCAAGCCATACTTTGTTTTCTTGACCCAGTGCGATTGTTAATACTACAAATTGATTTAAATCCCATTAATTTCAATTATATACCCTACTACACTGGTAGTTTTTCTCACAATAATACACCTTTCATTAATTTTCAAAATGCAGAATACATGAAAACATATTACATTACAAAGTTTTATTTTTAAGAATCGACATGCTCAAAACTTAATCAACTGTTCACTTATTATTAAAGTGTTGTCTGAATTAATTATTTTGATGGCCATACTTCATAGAAATCTCTCATTTCAAATTTCACATTTTTTGTTCAAAAAGAAATATGCAATTTACCGCTGTTGGTGTGGTAAAAAAAAAAAAAACAAGGTAGTAGCATGATCAGTATTTTCTTCGTAGTCCTGAAGCTCACAACGCGCGCTTTTTTGGTAGCATGTGCGTACACGACATAGGTCGTATAGAGTATATGCTTGTAACAAGATAGTGCATGAAGTTGCATGACGGAGCACTGAACTCGAACATTGTTCAGACAAGTTGGATGATGCTGGCATGGAATGACAGAGCGTGAAGTGCTTGTAAATGATTGCACTGTGTCGAAGCACAAATTATTTTACATAAGTAATCAATGATATGAGTAATTTATTACACATAAAACCAGGAACAATATTTTAGAAAAGGCAAGACAAATGTTTCCTTCAAAATGGATTCACAATATTTTATGTGCAGCGTTAAGACTCTCTCCATACACCATGGAATTTCAAAAAAGAAGCTGCATAAATTATTTATAATGCATTGACCACAAGTATTAAAACGAGACAAAATGTCTCGTGAATGCTCCTTAACAAGTTTATCAAAACCAGTAAACATTCAAAATGCAGCACACGATCATTAAGAATTCTGGATAGCATTTAATAAAATCCAAAACACTCGTTGCACAATATTACCATAACATTTAACACGAAAATTAAAAATATACTTAAAAAAATAGCTAAAGAGCACAAAATACTCCTCATACCAACCCAATGGCACCTTGCACACGCGGTTTTACAAGGCTGTTCACTCCTCATATTAAAATTCACATAAACAAACTCCAGCATACCCTCGTGGCATAATAAATTATTTAAAGACGTGCTCACTAAAATTGAACTGGATACGGCAATGAATCATTAACTTTACAATCATCTTAAGTATATACACACTCCAACTGAGTGAACGAAAGTACTGAATACTCTTCAGTAAAAAGGGACGATCTAATATACTCGCTATCATTCAGTACATGAATTACTCTCTCTCCCTCTCTCTTTCTCTCTCGTTACTTTATGTATTTGAGCATCAGGCACAAAAAAATCAACCGCCGATCAATAAAGTCACACATACTATGTGTGAGCACGTAATATCTGTAGCAATTACAAAGTACATGAAATCTTCAAAATTATACCGATAAGGGTCATAACAGGCGATGACTCGGGTTTCAGAATATTAACGAACAAATAGGCAGCACCATGGGGTGGCGCACTTTGCCATATTCAAAGCCATTGTGCTATAAAACACACGTTAAAATGCAGCCTAGAAAACCTGAACTAAAATATTTACTGCCTGTGGAGGCAGCTTTGAGGAAGCTCCACCGGCTTAAATGAAAATAAACAGCACGAAATGACGTGCCACGGTAGTATGGGGCGGCGCGTTCAACCTGCCCCACTCAGCGCTGTACGCACTGGAAAATTTCTACAAGCTGCCACGACGAACACATTATGTTAATCTGAAAACTATTTGTACTGGCGAGCAGAAACTGAATTTTGAAAACACACAACTACTGCTCGTCGCCTAAGCCACTGCAAAAACACAACACTCAATCTACTATTTTACGAAACACCAATGCATTCACCACTGTTCCGTGACTCACGGTAATTAGGCTCGTTGCTCTCAATGCTTCTACGGTATATCAAGTTGACTAGTGTTAAGCACCAACCCAATACTCAATTCCTAGGGACACTCGAATTTCGCGAAAATATTTCACGACCAGTTGTATTTCATAACACTTTAGCTCATGTCCACTTTTGTGATTTGGTAATCTAGATGTTACGCGTCTGAAGTGCCTGCCCACGAATCAGAGACGTACAGTAGCGGGGTAACTTAATTCTGACTGGCCAGTCAACTAAGAAAAATTTTCTTTAATATATTCCCACAGACACACGCCACCAATAAGCAAAAGGAAACTACTTGCACGCTCGTAGGGTATTTAAACACAGCAATTGCGGAGATATTTTCGCGAAATTATGGTATCCCTATCAATTCCATGTTACTGACTGTGAAATTAAACAATCATCAAGGCTAGCAGGCGACGTCAAACGCAGGTTAGAAACGAGAATGGCTCGAGGAAGCTTAGCAAGCCACTGGTCTGAAGAGGGGAAGGAGGGAAGGTATTGAGGGGAAGGCAGGAAGAGGAGAAACCGAGTAGGCACGAGAGGTGGCTGCCGCAATCGACATACGGCCAGCAATGTAGAGTGAAGACGGCGACACCTTCGCAGCACTACCCGGTTGGCAATTGCACAATTTCCGCTGGATTCCGCCGGATTGAACAAAGTTCAGCAGTATTGCGCAAAACATACCTTTTGCGGGAAATTATGCTGGTTTTGAGGGGAAATCGTAAAATTTTGAGGGAAATTCTGACTATTTTGAGAGTTTTTGAGTGGAAAAAGGGAAATTCCGAGAGAAAAAACGGAAACACAAGATGGCCCCCGTGACACCGCAGGACGACCGCCTGACACCTGTATCGCGTGAGCATACTATTTCTAGCTACTCACAGAAAATTTGCATTAAAACAATGGTCGCGCTCATTTCTGGTTGTCGATAATGTTATTATGATTAACAGTTCATAGGAATAACTTTAAGAACAAATAAATATTTTAATAACATTTAATATATCTATTAACTCATTAAAAATAGGTTACATTTCTGTGCAGGTGGGAGTTCAAGTAAACCCTAAGTTGTCGCAAGACTTTATAGGTACCCACCGATTTATAACGCGAATTGTACAATTGTTAAAATTGATGATCTGTGTAAGTATCTAATGCACAATGTTGAGGATGCAACAAAATATTAATATATAGGTTTTTTTTTAATGGACAAACATTTTTACTGCAATCACTTCAGGAGCTTTCTAAGAGACAAGATGCATTTAAGCGTTTTCGATCACTGTTATAACAAATACGAATATATTATACAGTACGAAGAAGTTATTGATGCAACCGATTAGGCAAATTTCTTCGGCACTTGTATAATACAATTTTTGTGATGTTTTCAAATTCTCGGATCGATGTTAGTTTTAAAAAAATCGTCAAAGAAGATGGAAACGTCCAGTAAATGTTGTTGAAATCGTTGGAGCAGTTAATGAGCTATATATTTTAGGATTAAATTATCTTTCCAAATAGTTAAAATATTTCTTTAATAATATTTATTTAAAAAGAACGTCTCATTGAAATGTTCTATGAATAGTGCTGTACGTAAGGACGATTTTCATTAATGAAAGTTTTTAGGAATTACGTTTTTACTTATATTGTAACTAAAATTTCATTGAAAGAAGAAACGATTTTTACTTTTAAAAAGGAGCAATTAAAAGTCTATAGAATTAAATCATACTTATGTATTTAAAATTATTCGAGCTATGGAGAAGTAAAAACATATAACTTAATATTCCTAAATCTAAGTAAAGTGAACAGATTTAATGTGCATCACATAAAATTTTTAAGAAAATGTGAGGCCTACCTAGAGGATATTAAAATCATTTTTGAACATTTATTATTCAAAATTCACGAATAAAGATGGCTGACCGACTTACTTTAGGTATTTATAAAGGGACGCTAAAGACTAAAAGTAAAATATATGAAACAGAATTTTCGAAATATCTGCAACGTGAACTCACAGACGAGACGTAGGCCTTAGGTTCATCCTCAATGTAACGCTATCAATGCCGATAATGGTCGCAACTCGTTAGTGGTACCCGAACCTCAAAAAATCGTATTTACATATAAATATATCGTTTTCTTCTGTTTGTATTGCGATCCTGTATTGCAGTGCGATATTTTAAATTCGTTATTAGCTGCAAGTAATCCACGATAACTTCCCGATCTGCAGTTTCTAGAATATCCTAGACTGTTTCTTTGAATTTTGACTTCCGAGTGAGAATTACGGGCCGTGAATCGCAGGCGCCGGGCCGCGCTAGGTGAATTTACTCTTAATCATCAGCGGGTGAGTTTCTGCTTGAGTGTTAGAAGATTAGAGCCTCTGTCTACGAAATCGAGGGGTGGGGGGACGTATAGTCTTAATTTCTAGTTTTCTGCCAGCAGAGATTGGTTTTTGCGCTGCGCCGCATACGGTTTTTATATCCGCGTGTAATTTATGTGTGGAGAGCAATATCGTCTTTAAGTGCACTAAAAGGACGTTATTGACATACGTGAGTACATATTTTGTTTTTCTAGATTACGCACCTCAATAACTTGCGAGCTTTCCCGGGTCAGCGTAAACCTACGGTCCTTTGAAGTATGATCTTTGTTCACCCACGAGCTAGCCAATTTATTTGCGGTATATTAGGGAACATTACTCACATAATTACATGCTTTTCATGTAATGGACATTCAGCGTTATCACTAAATTTTTATAATCAGCCCCACGATATAACTTATCTTATAGTTTATATATTATCACTACATTGTTTTCTGCAATTTTGTACTTTATATGGGTCGCAGTTATAACATAGGTCCATCAGTGTTTTCTTTTTAACAGGTACACTAAAGTTTTAGTATTGTTATACATTCTGCTTTGAAATTGGCGTAATTTCGTAATTTAAAAAGATATTTTGATACATTGTGCATATAAACGAAAGCATTCATTCTTATACGATTGACACAATTTAATGACTTTACAATGAATTTAGCACATGTAATATTATTTTTCTATTCCATAATTCTAATTTCGAAAGGAGGAGGGACACTATCTAGGCAAGAAGGGGTATTATCAAAATATTAAGTTTGGTGGAAACAGTTTTAATAATTCGGTACAAATGGCGTACGTAAGTATTTATATGTATGCTCGTTTTGGATAATAAGCATTTAGTATATAACGCAACTTGAAGTCCCCTCTGTCACACTACTTATATATAAAGTTTGGTTTGAATTAGTTAATAAGTTTATTATATATGCTACAAAAAGATTAACATTTTGCAATTGAAGCTAGCTTGTAAAACAGTACAAAATAAGAGAATGCTTATTTAGTTGTCAGTGTTTGTTATAGTTATTGCCAGTACCAGACATGTGGTTGACATAAGTTTTATCGATGAAAAGTTATTGTGCTTAACGTCAATTACTTACACCCGTAGATCAAAATTTTTAAAATAAATTCCTGATAATTGAATATCATTATTATTTATATGTCGTAAAGTAGTAATGTTTTACGTCAAATTTGGTAAGATTAATTTTTCTTATTTTTATTTAATCCTCCAAAACGTCAAACAAAAAAATAAAATTATAAATTCATAGTTGGAAACGTAATACGATTAAAAATTTTTTTTTAGTTTCAATATGTTTCATGGTTTAGAAATATGACGCGTATAAAAGTCGCGTTTCCTAGGTACCAATGGCATACTACATTTCTGGTAACTTTCGGCAAATGAATTGAATGGTTTATAAAAGACGCACACATACCCGTACACGCGCAGACAGGAATGTAATATAATTAGCATTTCTTTTCTTCAGAAGAGTGTTACGAATGCAGTTTATTAATAATACCTGTCGAAGACAATCGTGTTTCCTAACAATGAAACTCCTTTCAGAGCTCTACAATAAATATTTCTGACCGCACCAACCACATTATGCTATTGCTCTTTAAGCTTACTGAACTTACGTGCACACAATTATTTGCACTTGCCAAAGGAAAAGCTTACTACTTTGTGTTGGGTGATTCAGTTTGCAGGTCTTGATCACGTTATCAAAAGAAACGGCTTTATCATATATAGTTTGACAGTAAAACACTACTTCCCTGCAGAAATATATTGTATAAAAATATTATTGAGTTTGTTCTAATTTCGTACATTTTGTAATACTCTGCATTATCGTGGTGTAGACGAGAAGTCATTTCGGGTATATGATACAAATACAAATATCTAATAAATTCGTTCGGTTATATATAATGTATATATATATATACACACACATCTATGTGTGATAATTAAATGTCAATATCCGTTGTTTGCTCTGTATTATAACAATTCGTCTTGGATCAATTGTAATAAAACGGTACTTAACATCTTAGTAATTTTCTGAATCAGTTTCTTAGTTAGGCTAAAGTAACTTGTTACAAATGTTTCGTGGTAAAACTGTAGGTCACAATGATATCGAAGTTGCATGTATTTATAAAACCCCATATATTTACAGGCACACATCGCCTATTATGCATTTTTTTGTTACTACGTAATATTCATCGCGGTCACTTTCTATGCCCTTTTAACTCTATATTAGTATATTTCTCTACAGATTAAAAAAAATGCTGTGAATAAAATTCTTTAACATTATGGGAAAAGGAGGGGCCGGGGGGGGGGTGTGTGTTGAATTAATTAAAACATGCTTTTTATTTTACAAAACCTCACATTATATTTTTGCAAGTACCGCATTAATCAAAGCGAAACTTTTTTCCTTGAAGAATTTTTTTTTTTTATATTTTATCGAATCATAGAACATAAAACTAAACCTTGAGGTACACTTTCATATAAACAAATTGTATCCTCAAAGTTAACGTTATCTATTGTAAAAGTTTTCGTCTACTTTTTACGTGCGTAAGCCAATGTTGTTAAATTAATAAAAAGTGGCTCTCTCTTCCTCTTAGCTGCCAGTTAAAAGCAAGTGCTAGCAGTGAGCGAGTATGTCCATTTTTATAGCCTCTTTTACACCAGTGGACGTTTACAGTCCTCGCGTCTGAATCCGGACTGATAGTTAACCATGTTTCATTACTTTTTGAGCGCCTTCGGGCGTCAGTTTAAATGCAGAGGGAATTAATTCGCGTCGGTAAAGCGTTGCTTTTGCTTTGAAAATACCTGCAGTTTGGTCGTGCGGCCGTTAAAAAAAAAAAAAAAAAAAGACAATTCTTTTCCCGACAAATAATGCATTATATATTCAATTTAAAACGTTAACATGCCTCTTGCGATCATTACTAGCTCTGCACTGTAACGTTAAAAAATAATTTTTTTCTCTTTGACCTTATGGCATATCTCAGACGATAATTTTATTTCCATTGGAATTTTCGTTGTAATTGCCTCGTATAATTAGGTTGTTATTTTTGCGAATAATTCTGAATGCTAACAGAATCACATTCACATTTGTGTCGCGCGTTTGGAAAAACTTCCAATATTCTATTTTATGTAGTTATTATTTTATAATATTATAGGTCATATAATACTGAGTGTAACTTCGCTAAGATTATTTTATGTGCAAAACTCAATTCATAAATTTGGTTTTATCCCCAATGCTTCTAAATTAAAATATAAATTTAATTGAAATCTTTTCAGTAAATAGAAACCCGACCTGTGTTAACCAGTTTGATTAGTAGGCCAAATTCCAGTATAATCATATTACCTGACAAAATTATGCATGGGCTTTATAAGCAAGAAGCTTATGTGCATTCCGCAACTTAAAGATTTTAATTTCTAGGTAAGTTATAATTTATTTAAAATACTCGTAGTGTTTTAGATTAAATGTGGTAAGAGACGCCGATCGGTTTTAATTCATACTTTCGCCGAGCCAATGAAAAGACTACAAACATTTTTAATACCTTCTTATTCTACACGCTTTCTAAAAAAAATAACCTCGGAATGGTACTTTGAGGAAGTTTTATAGAAAACAGTTTCTAATTTACGTAGCAAAAGAGTTTGTTTTCAAGACATAATTTTCGCCAACAAATAATTTGTTAACTTAATGAAATACGCAATACTGTAACCTAACCTTCACTTATATCACTTAGTAACCAATTATAATCTATTTACGGTTGCTACCAAACTTTATGAAGCCTTGCTTAAGTTATACTTCCAGGATATTCCTCCGCCTCGTGCAAGCAAAACTTAACAGAATGTAGAAAACTACACCAAAGGGACAACGCACCGCATTCGTGCGCACTCAGTGTAAAAATATTTGTATTTTGCATAAGAACTATTTCTTACAAGGCATTACCAACATAAATGTTTTCTCGCTGTTTTTATTCGTACTAATTACAAATGATATATTATATTTAGTGGATATAATATAAGTAAAAGTTCAATTAAACAAAAAATACGGTACTTTTCCGTTAATGGAATTATAGAACGCTTGTGGTGTATATTATATCTAAGAAAAAACCCAACAAATTATACAGAGGGCTATTTTTTAAAGGTTAGATTCAAAAAGTGTGAAGAAAGAGTGAATAGACTATAGCGTTTAACTTTGTTGCAGCACCGTATGAGGCTCGCTGCCGGACTCACGAACTATCCTAAAGACAAGAAAAGTTAGGACTTCCAACAGCCTTAATACTTGCAAATATGCACAGGTGAGTTATCAGCTAAAAACACAATTGCTCGGATTTAATACATTTGTTCATATTATTCTACAAACGAAAATTAAAGAGACGAGTTTTTTTTAAATTTTTTTATTCACTTCTTTAGTGTTTGAGCAACATGGGAGGGTAAAATATTATTTTGTAAAGCATAAATGCAAGGACATTTACATGAATTGCAATTGAATTTGCGATTCTGGTATGTTTCGTACGGTTGTTTCAGCGGAAGTAAAAGTAAGAAGAGAAATTTACACAAAAAGTCGAAAATATTGGGAAGTAAAATATTTTTCAAGTCAATAATTCAGTATTATAAGTAAAACAGAAATGATGTTAAGATATTAAACTCGAAATATCATCTTACGGCCTTGGTAGAAATATCCCATCGAACGTTTGTCTCTCTTACTGATGTAGACGTACGTAGATATTAGCATCGCGTCCATGTTTCACAAGGCAAATGAGAGTTGTATAATTAAGTTGGAGGAGAGTTAAAACATTTCACGCTCTGTGTTAAGCATTAAGCTAACGTACCGCTAGCAACTCAGCACTCCGGAATTTTTAGCGAGCAGAAAATTGCTGGCAGCCACTTCGAACGACACGAAATCAAGTTACAGATAATGAGGTTACAGGCCTGCGTCACATATCCCGCGCGCGTCACAGACGAGTGGATTGACATGCAAATCGCGGCACGCTTCGTAAAAAATAATTGTGTCTTGGTACTCTTTAATTTTTCCTTCCGTAAGGCGTCTTTGCGTCATTATAATGTATCGTCTCCTGGGTGTAAAGTTACGTCATCAATTGACCAACTCTTGCCTGATTTCGTGGGTAATTTATATTTGACTAATTGTACACAACCGTTGATGTTAATATCACATGTCGTACCAGCCAGTTTTCTAAATAGCCCAATTTGATCGCCTATTTAAAATTTCATTTTTTTTGTGTGGACGCATCACAGGGGCTTGCGGAGTTTTAATGGCAGCTGTATTTGATGTGGTGTCCTCGTTTATGGCAAAGTGCTTCCATCTGATTAGGTACCTCGCATCGATGTTGCCAAGGTAAGTCGCTGATGGCTCAGGTGTGTTGTGTGCACGATGAAAGAAACACAGTTCCAGTATGTAACTTCCAGCACCCTCTCACCTTCCGCGGCACCTTCGTTTGTCTAAGGAATGCGGTGTTTCTGTCTTTAAGAGACTGCGTCACCTCGTATAAAGAAACTGTTAATTTTAGTATCATAACAGAAGAGTCAAGGTCATAACTGAAAATGTTGCGTTATAGAAGCATTACATCTCTTAGTTCCGTGCAATTTTTTGTACCTGATTGTTAATAGGTGTCCGTGTTTGTCATTAAAATGTGATAGTGAATTAATACTGTTACGAGTCGCCAGTCGGCGCCGCGCGGGCAGGCGAGATGGCAGCGCAGCACGAGCGACAGGCGGGAGGCGACGTATCAGTTACCTCAAAGCGTACCGCATTTTAAAATCTCTTTTTCGCGTAAGCTACTTGCCCTGCCTGTATTGTTTTTCGGCCGATATCTTAATAATACTCTGGATTACTAACATCGTCTCTCAGCGCAACTCGGAGTGTGTTGAACCTTCGAGATGGTCAGGGTTAGAGTATAAATATTGCGTCTGACCTCCGAGCCGGCAGTTTCGAGTTGGAGTGGTTGAATGGACGACTGGCGGGATTCCGAGCGAGCGGCGTGGTCAGCTGTGGGAAGAGGAAGGCGAAGACTGCGAGTGTCAACGTTTCGAAGGGCGTGGCTGGAGCCTGGACTGTTGGATCAAGTGCGTGAATGAAAGACATTATAACTGATGGAGACAGATAGACTGAACACTTGCTAATAATGGGTATGAGTTAATTGACTGTAATCAAGAGAGACATTGATGGCATTAAGTAAAGTTGAAATAAAAATTAAATTGTTCGCTCAATGTTTAATAGAGAGAATAAAAGTGGGTACAGTTGATTTATGTTGTACATAGTAGCAGAGTGAGTAAATTAGAAATCAAATTTTCGTTTCTTTCTTTTACTTTTTCATTATTAAGACCTTCATCCCTTACGAACTCAGATGCGCTCTTAGGCGTCTTCTCAACATGTAATAATATATAAAACTATGTATTCAGTTAACTGCTGCATAATTATGCGTTAGCAATTAATATAGTATGTCCGTAATGATGGGTGAGGCAATTAGCTAAGCTTATATCGACGCATTTTTCAATAAGTTCTCCTAAGTTTGAGTAAGCTCGTTGATGAGCACACGTTACGTCTTTCACTGACGCAGTTACAGGGTACGTGGAGTGACAGAGGGAAACCTTGGTCCAACTGCCCGACGAACGTGCCCGGGGCTATCGCCTGGGGAGAACGAGCGAGAGTAGAGGGGTGTGGACGGTTATTAACATCGAGGAGAGCGAGCGAGGTGAGCATAGAGCATTGCCGGAATGCAACAGCGGGGGAAACGGGAGACCCCCGAGAAAACCCACCGATCAGAGGCAGCGTCCGGCACGATTCCAACGCACGGGAATCTGGAAGCGATTCCTCCGCCGGGAATCGAACAAGGTTTGCCTCGGTAAGAGGCAAGTGCTCTACCTGCTGCGCCAACTACGACCCCGTGGTGATCGAGGCCTGGTCGGCTGACTGTCCGGCGAGGGAAGAGTTACACAGCGGAAAGATTTGCCCGCAGTGGATGGGTGCCTGAGCGGATACGCGCCGTTTATTCCAATATATATGATATGCACTTTGATAAATTATTCTCAAATTGACCTTCTGAAAATACACGCGTTCGTTAAGCAAAAATGACGTGTAGTAGTGCCGCTCGAAATTCCTATATTTGCAGCGCTTTATGGAGTAAATTATCGATACTAATCTATAGTTTCTCTCCGGTGACCAATTCTTTAAAGTTTTACTTAAGCGTTCAATGGTTGAATCTCTCATACTGGAAAAGGTTTCGACGTTTCCCCACCCATTGTTTGGTCGACGCAGTGTGCATCAACACAGTCCCGGTATTGTCGTGGACATATAGTCGAACTGGGAGTAGCACTTCGGCTATATCACGGATGATGGTCTCAGTGACAATGTGGGAAGGCACTAAATAAATACAACATTACCAGTCTTTGAGCTTGTGGTTGAGCAAATGTTATGTTAGCTGGAGGTGCCTGCTCTGATTGAGTGTATCTCAATCCTTGGTTATGGAGACCCTCCTAGATGTACTAAGTATTTTTGTGAGGGTATCCCGAAACTCAAGAGTCTAATAAATTCCTGCGCGATGGACAGATCTAAACAATCGTGTGTGTATAAAGAAACGCAACTCGGATGCCAGTGAAGTCCTTCACGACGACAAAGGCGGCGCTTCATCCTTCGGAAACGCACAGATGTTATTTCCATTTAGCATGCCTCTGGGGATGATAGCCGGCTCAGTAGATTGTGGGCCGTCATGTTTCTCTGTACAGTCAGCGATATGAATTACATTACAGTTTATATGCTTTCATTAGCTACAAAATGTAAAATTAAAGAAGAGAATATGGTGCGGTAAGTTCGTTTACATAATCTACTACAGTACGTTGTTTATGGAAAAGTGAGCATATTTTAAATCAATATTTTAAAAAATCACTGGTACTTTATGAAAATCACCACCGAATGACTTTATACTTTACAGTTTCTCAGTGAACTATTGAGTTTTATAACGGAACGTTTTTGTTTTCCAGTTTATACTCTGACAATGATTACGTTTTTATCTTAATTAAAATGTCCACTCCTCTATTCTTGTTTTGCCGATGTGCAATTCAAGTTAGCGATAATAATTAAGAACACTATGATAGGCTTTGAGAAAACTCTGGTCGAGTGTTTATTTCAGTGATGGTATTGGGTTATAATCATTTAGAGACCAAATACACACGTTTATTTATTTAGTCCACACCAAGACTTTCGAGCCACGTGTTCTGCAAACGACCAAAAAAGATGCACTAACTGATAGGTTTGTGGCTGTGACTATTTGAGCTGATTGAAAAATCACCAAAACTGTTTTACTTTCTTCGAGCCCCACGGGTGGCCACGGTTGGCATAGTAGCTAGAAATCTCGCCTTCCACAAAGGTGACCCGGACTCGATTCCCGGTGGAGTCATTCGTGACGTTCAGTTGGTCGGTTTTCTCGGGGATCTCCCGTTTCCCACGCCCTTGCATTCCGGCGCTACTCCAAATCCACTTCGCTTCACACTCACACTCATCGGATTTCAAGATGCTACTCGGCGCCTCAGGCGTGTAGGGAGAATACATACGAATGGCAGTGTAGATGAATAAACAACCAATTTATGCGAACCTACAGTTAATAGACGTTCATTCGCAAGTAATTATAATACTGTTCGTCTCATTTATGACTCGTGTAATTTATGAGCAAATAAAATAGATTAAATTTTCCGAGCTATGAAATCTAAACGTTGTGCTTGAAATGTAAAACACATGCAATGTTTATATTTACATGCAGTGGGAGGTCACTAATTGGCGGAATATATAAATTAATATACAAATTTCAAATCACTCACTTTACTATGAATGGCCAGTATTAAGCATATGATTTTTTTTTCGAAAGTCAATATATACGATCATTGGGTCCATTTTAATAATTTCCAATATTGCTCATCAGAATGTTTATACACAGATTTTGTGTTAGCACTTATTCTTAAAATTAATTATTATATTAGAGAGCGGAAAATAGTTCACACTTAGAATCAAGGCCAAGCTTAAAAAATGTTACGTTGTTATAAAAAGGAAATTAAATGTAACTGCCTGCAAAGTATGTCGATTTCTCCATACGAAAGTGGCAGATTGTCACTTACTAATAAACAAAACACAATAGCTGTTTAATTCGGCAGGAACTTGCGATCCGTCACTTCTCCACGCAATGTACATCCTTTTTTATAAAGGGCGCTGTGCTTTTGTCTGTAAAATTGCCGACACCGTACAGCATTATTCACGTTCGATGTAAGCTGACAATCACGAGCACTATCCGAAAGAGCAAGCTACGAGATCTTATCACGTGACAGTACCATTACTTTATTATTTTTCGTGCATGCACATCTGGGACCCATTAGCATCAGGAAATGTTATTAGAACTGAAGCTTGTGCCGCGGACAACAGGCGAAGTGATAACGAGTCTTTGATGTGCCCGATATCTATAGATAAATCACATGTTGCTATGGGACACAGTCACACTTGAAAGACCATGTCCAAAAATAAAATAACGTCCATTGTTTATCATTTCTTGAAATTTAGTCAAATTTGCTTGTTAAAATCTCTCGTCCACATTAGAGAGCTATAAATGACCATGTTTAAATGTCAATCGAAAATTAGCCATTAAAATACTTAACCATTTTTTTAAAGACTTTAAGGATATGATACGATAAAAAGGTAAGATAAGGAAAGGTAATCAACTGCTCTAAAAAAATGGACAACATAAGAAAATAGTACAAATAAACACAGGAATATATGTATACTTAATTAACTTAAATACAACTTAGATAGTATATGTATGTTGTTAGAGACTGTATTCGATAAAGCGAGAGTTTCTGATGCCGTAGTTCCTTTTTTTCTTTCAGCCATTTATTATCCTCTAGCCACATAAAAAAAAATATTTTAATGTATGTAATGTAATAAACAAAGTGTAGATATTCCACCGCACTCGGAAGTTTCTGTCTAAGGCTACGTGTGTGTGTGTGTGTGTGTGTGTGTGTGTGTGTGTGTATATATATTATATATATATATATATATATATATATATATATATATAATATATTCTATTATTCTAAATGAGAAGGTTTTCAAAAGTGCTCACTTTACCGTGAATAGCTTATAGTAAAACGTAAAATGTAGGATGTTAATTTGTACGAAAGCTCTAGTGATGGTGAACTGAGCACTCGAAATGAAGCAAAAATATTAATACCTACTCCATTGCGCTTTTTTTCTTTCAATTGCAGGTACATTCGTTGTTTACATTTTAAAAATTATACAGCTACCGTAGCAACGAACAGACAAAACACTGAAAACCAAATGGACGCAAGCAATTTTTTTTATGGCATAGTCCTAGTGTAACTACACTGGCCATAATTTAATATTCGATTCATAAAATTGAAAAAATGAATCTCGTGTATAGCACTAGTAGTACTATTGAGTCTCATGTATAGCGGGAAGTCACCAACTACGCCCCCAACTTGACTGCGAGCGGCGCTACAACCCACGTCCCGTGTGCTAGCTTGACCACCTGCCTGCCTTACCTACACAGCACGACGCAATATCGAGATGAGCATATTTTTCGTAGAATTGAAAATGCTCACAATTGTTGTGTGCTACTGCGCGACGTAAGAATAATAATGAACTTTTACCTTGACTGGAACTGTGATGTACGCGACGAACGACATACGTTTTCGTGTTGCTCATCGGAGCCCGAGCCGCGGCAGACCGTCATGCAGTAAGTCTACTGTGAATCTGAGCGGCCCGGAAAATTGGTTCATTGACTTGCCGCCTTGGGCGCTAGTGTAGCGGAAGGGATGTGTACCCGCGTGTAATGCGCGTTATAGACGCCACAAACAGGACTTTACTTCTTGGAAATTAACTCCTTTCTGGAAGGTGCCGATGATTGCCATTGGCTAATTTAAAAATCGACTGTTTGTCCCTAATTTAGAGGGGTGTTTTACCCTTCCAATTTGTACAATAAATTAACCCAGCAACCGACTGACACCTAGAGACTCGGCTGCTGGTTTCCAGACACGTCTTTAGTTAAGTATTTAACGTCATGTTGTAGGGCTTATATTGGCCAGGTTAAAAGCAAAAAAAAAAATGGACTTTCTTGTCTGTCCATATAGCTTGTAGAAATTATCTTGTTATGCCTAGACAAATAATTAGAGATGGCTATTCAATTTATTAAAAAATAGTAACAAAAAGCTGTTAATTTTAAGAATGGTTTTTTTTTTTCAGCCTTAGTTTTTGTAACCACTAATGTTAAGAAAATGCGTTTTCAGCCTTGGTGTACGTTGGTAATAAAAGTTATGTATTGAAACATATATAACAGAAAATATCTAGTCTTTTCTAGTTTTAATTTGTCCTGAAAAGAAGTAACTTTGAAATAAATTTTAAGTATAGCAATTATATGGAATACTTAGCGTCATACTTAAAAGGAGAATAATTTTACACGATTTTAATAAATAAATCTTACACAATTTTAACAGATATATTTGGGGAGTATCTATATACATGAATTAATGGATAAGGTAATTTTTCGTGCTGTGCCATGAGTGACTTAAAAGGAGTCACTGTTTTTAATATACTCCAAAAGTTGTGATTTTTCAACCTTATACAAAGCTTAAATTTTCGTGGTGTGTCATAATGTTTTAAGGGCTGTTTTAATCTTTCCTTGCTCAGATGATTACTTTACGCAAGTAATGTTAAATAATTTGTTGCCTCAATACTGCCGTATCTTTACCTTTGCCACACGACCCTGTACGTTAAGCCACTTTGGTATCGGAAATTGAGAAGAACTTACAAGATAGTATAGTTACTCAACCTGTGAATGTTTAAAAGAGGAATTTAAGTGAGGATAAAAAGTGCTTGTTTTGTTTGTGGACGAAAAACCATCTCGCAAAGGATTGTTTTTTTTTTTTAGGGCGGCGAATGCTCTTTCTCAAGGAAGCAGATCAAAGATTAGTCAAGGTAAAATAGCGAGTACACAGACGGAAAATGGAATGTTCAGCTAAACAACTCAAGTGATAGTTAAAGGACATGATCTGTTTTTTACTATAAAGAGAAAGGACACGTTCGAGCTTGTTGCTCACAAAGAGAGAAGGAGATTGGGGAAAAACAGTATAAACAGTTTGTCATTTGAACACAAATATGGCTTGTTAAATGTTCCTGTGGTAATTTCAGATAAGATAAAAGTGTCAGGTTTAGTAGATTCTGGAGCTACTTGCTCCTTAATTAGCCAAACATTTTGTAATAAGTTGTTACAATGTTTGTATAAGGGTGAAATCTGTGTGGAAAACCAGGAAACTATAAGTTTTTCTCTAGTAAATGGGGGAGCAATTAACCCGTGTTCTGTTGCAAAGTTAAAAATTAAAATTAACTGTTTTTCTTGGAAGATAGATTTTCGCATTTTGCCGGGACTTTGTAATGTTGTCTTGTTGGGTATTAATTTTTTTAATGTAAAACAAGGGCTTGTTTGAGTGTGCAAAAAAAAGAAGTTGATTTTTAATTTTTGTAAAACTAGTCCGGTGGAAGTTGCATCAGAATGCTTTAAATTTAAAGGAGTTTCAGCCTCCGATATACCCACAGGAAAGCAAAATAGCACAATTGTGTAAAGAATTTGAAGATGTAGTTTTCAGTTAAAATTGGCCATTATATAAAGCAACCAATTGTCTTAAAGTTGAAAGACGCCGAGCCTTTGTCATCAGTGGCCTGTAGCGTGGCTCCTCCCAAGTTAAAAAAATTTAAGACCTTATTGTCAGAGTTGCAGTCCCAGGATATTTTAGAGCCATCTAGTAGTCTATAATAGAGTCCAGCATTTTTATTGCCAAAAAATACAAGGGTAATTTCGTATTATTGTGATTACAGAAAGGTGAACAAAAAAGAATTTTTGTGTGTGGATCCCTATCCCCTACCCACTATTAAGTCTATCTTTTAGCACGAGTGCTAGTCCAAAAAATCTTCTATTTTGGATTTAAATGCTGTCGTTTTGCAATGTGATCTGCATCCTGTCTCATGGGAGATTTTGGCCTTTGTGACCCCGTGGGGTCAATAGCAATGGAAACGTTTACAAATAGGGGTGAATAATAGGCCACAGGCCATGGGAAGAATTTTATTTCAAGTCTTA
Organism: Dryococelus australis; assembly: GCA_029891345.1. NCBI lineage: Eukaryota > Metazoa > Arthropoda > Insecta > Phasmatodea > Phasmatidae > Dryococelus > Dryococelus australis. The sequence continues at coordinate 71,762,505 of CM056996.1, forward strand.
GGGAAATTTCAGTATGAATTTTTGTTAACTTATATCGACGATGTTTGTGTGCACAGCAAAACATTTGAGGAGCATGTTCAACATCTTAAATTGTTTTTAGCCACGTTAAAAGATCCAGGTTTGACAGTTAATCCCGAAAAGGTGACATGTGCTAGGACATCTGTGAAGTATCTAGGATTTGTGATTAGGGAAGGATACTTACTAATGAACCCGGAAATAATTAGACCTATTGTAAATTTTCCCGTCCCAAAAAACTTGAGAGGGGACGGCGATTTCTGGGGATGGCTGGATTTTATGCTAAATTCATACCAGACTTCGCAAAAATTTCCGAGCCTTTGAATGCATGAAAATGTAAAAAGAGACAGCGTTTGTGTGGGGTATTGAACAACAACAAGCTTTTCACCAATTAAAGGAAAAATTATCTACTCCACCCATGTTACACCTCCCTTTGTTTACAAAGCCTTTTGCACTGCAAGCAGATGCAAGTTCAGAAGTTCTAGGGTGACTTAAAAGAAGTTACTGTTTGTGATTTTTCAACCTTATGTAAAGTTTAAATTTTCATGCCGTATCATGGTGTTTTAAGGGCTGTTTTAATCTTTCTTTGTTTAGCTTGGAAGTGTACTCTCTATTTATAAACGTATTGAATAGCCAAAATGTACTCAGTTTTAATGAACAAATGGAATTTTGTAGCAGTATATTTTGCGGAAGTAATGTTTCGTAAATATTTGGTGCTTTTGCATCGTTTGTACTGAAATAGTTTTCAAATACAAGAGTTTTTTTTCCCGTACAGTGTGCGTATTTCTAATTTCTAGAAATTTAAATTGTAGTCAAAGTTTTGTTTGCTGGTTTCATATTACTGATGTTTTTTTTGGTTACGTGGCGTTTCTCGTGTCGTCCTGGTTGCCGGACGTAGCAAACCCCGCACTATTGCAAATAAAGCAATATGTTTCTACGCTGAAAAAATTTACTTAGAGAAGATTCCCCAAAAACAAGACTTTCGATAGACTACACAAACGTTTTAATGGATTTGATTATTAAAATTAAAAATATTTTTGTGATGAAGAACGATTGCTAAAAATTTGTTGTCTTACCAGTCCACCAAACGGCTAAACAGACCTTCAGTCTGTCAAAAACTGTACAATTTTTCTCAGTGACATCTGTTGATGAATATAATTTCGCATGACTTATAAGTTTCCTCTTTCCACGTCTGCCTTTTTTCTTTGAATTAAATGGTACTGAGTGGTAATTTTTATGACAATTTTCTATATAATAACTGTATAAAATATGCCACCAACCTTTAAGATAGAGCACTTGATCATTATAATTCAGGTTTGGATTTCGCACGCGGGTGGAGCAGCGGGTAACAGCTTGTTAAAGGCTGTTCACGATAAAGTAAGCATTATTGAAATCAACTTTAGAAAAAGTCACTATCTCTATCTGCATATATGTTAACCGGTGAACTGAGGACATGCGCTAAGTAAAGTTGGTAACGATGAACTGAAAATAGTTCCATATCTTAACGTGGAATAAGATGTGTCAGGTTACTATTTGTGATAATTTAAGTTATTTCTTTCACTATCTCCATTTTATTTTAATACATCGAAGTGTAAAAATGGGCAGATTTGTGAAACATTTTTTTTGTAATAATTTCACAGTTGCACTAGATCGACGCATGAATTAAGCATCTAGGCCCATGGAAATGTTAGTTTTACATAAGGCAGAAGAATACAAAATGTGCATACAAGTAGTTCTTAAGCAGGGCTTTCAAAATGCTCATTTTACCGTGAACAGCCTTTAGATCATTAAGTTTCACAGAGAAGAGTGCCAGACGGAAAGACTGCACAGCAGTGCGGTGTCCTGCACGTAGAGGCGATTACCTATATGATGTGCGTGGCAGGGTCGTCCTTGCCTCTCGCATGCTTCTAGCACTAGGACACGCAGAATACGCCCCGTTAGAGGCAGTTTTCAGGCCACGTTCAGGACAACAGCTTTACCAGTGCCACGTACGTAGAAACAAAATATTTTGAGTTGCGTGCCAGAGTGGAAAAATCCAGTAAGAACAGACCATTTTGTATGCCAGATTTAGTAACTGTAAGACGTAAGTGAAGCAACATTTTTCATCCTAGAGAATGATTTTGAATTTAGTTACAAGCTCGTGTTCAAAGTCAGGCTGGATAAAGGCCTGAGTAGTTTTAAAAATGATACCAACATTAGTACAGCTTTAACAAGTGGGCTGAAATGATAGATGACATATTAATTGGACAATTTAATGGAACGTTTTAAAGTTTTTTTTTTTTCAGTTGACTAGACTGTTAGAAACTTTACAAGCTTTTAGATTTTTTCGGGTTTGTCCATTGCATTACACATACGTCGAACCTATAAAAGATAAAAATAGCTGCATTAAAGCGAAATGAATTATACACTACTTATGTTTATAAGAAATTTTTCCCAGATACTTTCCTAGAGGTTCCTGCACTTTGAATAGTGTCATTTATATTTTATAGCATCATATAATATTAGGTTTCATTACTTACGGTACTATAGAAGCCTAGATAGACTTATAATATACCGATTTCAATAGCTTTCTTCTCAAAAAGCTGCCATCTCGAGAATTTATAATCAATCATACATACGAATCGTGTAAAAATGAGCAGTCATTAAACGTACTCAATATTAGCGGTTCTTCAGACATGACATAACAATGCCGCCATTCCTTATTATTGTAATGAGCTCGCCCCCCTGCTGTCTCCGAAAGTTTATGAAAAGCGCTGGCATCCTGATATCGGAACGAAGGTTTCAGAGAAGAATGTCGATCTTATTCCTGCTCAATTTTATTGAAATACCTCCCCTAATGACCCTTAATGATGGTACAACGGAAGAGAGAAGAAATGTCTAGGGATTTAATGTGAGCTCTTGCAAATAAAGCAGCACAGCCCATCGACTAGATATTAATATTTGTTTCCCTGTATTTTTTTTTACTCTAATATTTTTATGACGTGGTAACAAAAAGGACGACCAACGTGCAAAAACCGGATAAGTTAATTCCCAAATATGAAATTAACTTAATTACTGAGATTTGCAATTTAATTACTCTGTAGAATATTTTCAGAATATTACTAAATTCCGTGTTTGGTTTCAGCTCAAATTAATTTCTGATCGCACGATAATTCCGCAAATAAATTCATTGATTGGTTCGCCTATAGTTTTATTACATGTTTACAGGATACATTCACCTCTAAATAAAAAAGCTAGCTGAGCCATATTTGCAGGCGAACCAGCTGACAAAGGGATAAAAAAATTTAAGGCATTGTGAATATTCCAAGAAACCTTCTAGCTAAATTAACAATGTTACGTTTAATAACTTTTCAAAAATAGTTTGTCACAAAATGCGTAGTCAAAATACCTGTAACTACTTAGAAATATGGCATATATAATTTTTATTTTTTTTATTTTTTCAATTGTATTACGGTTTTTATCATGTTTATATAAGTATGACATCTTTTCAGAATGTAGGAAGCAGTTTAGACCCTTGAACAACCTCCGCTTACCTGTAGCTAAAGGTTATGTTCCAGCCACAAAAGCAGAGCGAAAGAAAGGTTTCACACGCGCACACACGTAAAGTTTTGGATCTCCACCACCCGCAAAGCACTGAACCGGCCAGTAGGCTTTTCGTCCTGTTGCGTATATGGTTACATTTAAAACGGTAGCCCTGACATTTCGTTTGTATAAGTTTGTAATAGTTCAGTGCATGACCTTACACAGGTTTGTATGATAGATAGAATATTTTAAAGTACAGCAGTTTAAAAATGCCGTTTGCGGGTATGACGAACATTGAAGTAATGTTTACACTATGCTACGTCACTTTATTTTTTCGGATTGTCGTGAACATAAACTATGTATGAGGTAGAAGTATCTTCGTTTACTTCATATGTTCCCAACACCGATGCATCCATTGCTAATATATGTATCAAAGTCACTTGGTCAATAGATATGAATAGGCTTGTTTACATTTGAACTTTCAACACGCGCAATTTTATGTGAACAAAATAGTTTTGAGTAGCTCGAATATATTCTTGTTATATTAAAATCAGTTTAGAGGACGAGTACATACATATCAAAGAATATGTTTACATCACCAGTTTAATAATCTCACATCCTATCCACGTTGTTTACGTCAAAACTATCAACATACGAACAGTTCTACGAACAGTTCGGTGTTGGAACACGAAGAGTGGCTATGCGCATCTTGCATGCGCACACTACCCCCATATTCCCTTTACGGTTGTGAAGTATCATGCCTTTTCTACTGAGAAAATTATTTATAGGCTCTTCACTGTAAAATGAGCACTCCTGAAAGCCCTGCTTAAGATCTACTTGTAAACACTTTGTGTATTCCTCCGCCCTATGTAAAGTTAACATTTCCATGGGCCTCGTCACATTACTCATGCGTCGGTCAAATGAAATTGCGAAATTATTAATAAAGTAAATACTTTGCGAATCTATACAATTCAATGCATTACAAAAAATAAGCGAAAGAAATAATTTTAAGTTATCACAAATGGTTGCCTAACATATTTATTCAACGTTAAGATATGGAACTATTTTCTGTCCATAGTTACCAACTTTACTGGGCGAATGTCACTCAATGCGTCCATTAAAATACATGTATGCAGAGACAGTGACTTTTTTCTAAGGGTCATTTCTAAAGTGCTCACTTTATCGGGAATAGCCTTCATGACAATATGTAATACAAGGTGACGCGTATTGTACTTACCAAGTGCTGTTGGCAACCCCATAAAAATGCATGTGCGCATGGGAGACAAACCTACAGCTTTGGAGTCGTGGGAGTCACGCAATTAGTATACCATAGATAGAGATGATGGAAAATAGCGAGAATGTTTTTGAGACAACATATTTTCTATAAAATTCTTACTTTTTTATTCTTTCATGATTGGGCGAACAGGGTTTTGACTCGGCTAAGTTGTTTAAATACCAGTAACGAATGTTTTGCTTTATAGTATCAGAATCCACACTGGCCCAGTGAGATGGGGCAGTAGTTTCATGCATGCATGCATGATAACCAATAAGGAAAGAGAACTGTTGGACATGTACGTTGAATCCTAGCATAAACAGACAACATTTCCTGCGATAAAACATCATCTCTAACCACGGGGCGTTGGTCGGTGCAGGCGCGGATTGCTAGGGGAACACAAATTTCGCGAAAAAATTTCCGAACATGTTAGATTTCAATACCCTACGGGCTTCCAGCAATTTTGTTCTGCTTGTTGGCAGCGTGTCTTTGAGAGAACACATTTTCCTACCTGACTGGCAAATCAAAATCATGTAAATTCAACGCTTTACGTCTGTGATTCGCGCGTAGACACCAATCAGTTTATTGGTTCGTACTTAGTTCTTTGCATTTATCTGCGGATAAACTACGTGTGGATTAAAAAAACATTCCTGGAAATATCTGTAAGGCGTGCGTAAATGCCGTTGTAACAGGGTAAGAAACGTATGGGTGATGAAGCTCTATTACCTGGTAAGAAGTGGTTGTTAATTTTAGCAAACTGGACCGTGGTTACGAAATGAGGATGCCGAGTGAAATTTTTTTTATGAGGCTAATACTGTGGTAAAGATTGTTCATCAGTAAGAATGAATGGGTCTCGCAGCTGCAGTATAAAGTAAATATTTACTTACTTCCTTAACCAATCATGTGTAACTTCATATCAAATATTGCGTGAAATGCGTTTTCGAGGTTGCACTGAGTGATTTTCCAAGATAATAAATTTATTGTTACGGATTCAGTAAAACCATTAAATGAATTCTGTTATTTTACTAGTCAAATTATACGTGAATTATGCTCGTCAATTCTGGATTGTAATTCACATCAGCAGAGTGACTTTCGTTGCCTGCAATTGGATTGTAGGGGAATGGCATACTGCCTCCTTGACTGCCGTTTATCTTTTGAATAAGTTCTGGAGCTGAATCCTACTGCGTGGAATGTGGTTTTAAATTGGAAATACAATAGAGGAAGAAGACAAAAAATTTTCCTCAGTGCAGTTGTGCATTTCAACCCCGGTGTTCGGAAAGATTTATATTTATATTAGATTTTGTAACAAGTATTACGTGCCACCGGACAGCGAGGTGGCCAAGGCCATTTTGGATGTCGCCATAGATTAAATTGTGGAGGTTCGGTTGCCTCGTATATCCTTCGTGTACGCCATTTTTTGAGAAATCCGAAAAAAGGAAAAGAAAATATAGACCTATACCGATTGTTTCTGTGTCGTTCAAAATTTTCATTGGAGAGGTGGTAAATAGAATCTGAGCAGTAGACAGTTTACAGCTAACGTAAATTTTCCTGAACCTAAACCGAACACGAAAGTAATCTGAACGGAATAACTGAGACTAAATAGTTGTTGATATTATTATATTTTGCAATAACACAATGCAAAACCTAAAGGATTTTTTATTTTTGATGACAAGGTTGAAGTAGGCATTTAGCATTCAGGAATTGAATTTCTAAGTCTTTAAGGAATATGGAAGACATCTGGGAAGAATTAAAAAGGGCGATGCCTCCTGCATTATTATATAAATGAATATATTTACATTTCTGCAACGAAGTGTTATTTAAGAGTTCTGGCTGTATAAGCTGCGCTTGAGGTAAGTGTGCAAACGACTTTCTTATTATATTTATATATTATTAATCATTTACTGATATATTTTTTAAAACTTCTCCATTTAGTTTATTGTTTAATTTGAAGGATAACCAGAAATGCAGTACCATATACTACGACGGCCTTGAACTTGTACTGGCGTTCCATGTCTGTTCATTTTGCCTGCTCTTGCGGTATGTTATGTACAATATGTAGATATTTACACAGGTAATGAGTAAAAGGTGCAAACATGGACTTGTTCGTCTCTCCGTTGATTGCATCTGCGCATTGATTGTCTTAGCACCATGTTGTCCTCTATGTGTCCTGGCTCACGAGAATATATAGTTTTGAAGGAACAACTGCTCATTAATACACCATTCCGCGCCACGGGATGAGTCTTTCCAGCGTGTTTCTATTCTAGAATTCACTCTTTCGCAAGTGAGTTGGTAAGCGTGATTCTAGCAGCCGAACGTAAGAGATTGCTATGCGACCTTATGGGACAGGGCGAATGTGTGAAGAATCCAATGACAAACAAATGAGTACTGTATTGGATAAAGGTGTACGACCCGTAGACGTGCGGGAGCACCAGGTGAACTCGGGGAAGAATGTCAAATACATAGAGCCACCTGTTTTTCGCGAAAATATTTACGCGAAGGATTAGATCCCAATGTCTTACGGCATACGTGCAGTTTTCCTTTGGCTAATTATAGGGATAGGAACATTTCGCGAGTTAATTTCAGGAAACGATAGATGTCAAACACTTGTATCTGAAGTTGACTTTGCAATTGGATCACAATTCATTAGACACGCCCTGGACGACTCTGAGCCAATAGCACACTTGCAAGTAAACAAGTAGCGAGGGCCATACTGCCAGGTGTGTAGTAACATCTGACGCTCTAAGAGTACGCAGGACTATTGAGTCTAGCCTACAGGTAATTGAAATCGCAAAATTGTCCTATCCCTAGCTATTGACCACGTGTCATTGTCGGGAGACAATCCGTTACCTAATGGGCCAATCAGAATTAGGTTGCTCCTACACTGAGCGTCCGTGATTCGCGGGCAGACGCCTTCCATGCGTGATAGCAAAAATCGTCCAATTATGAAAGTGGATCTGAGCTCTAGTGTTTTGGAATGCAAGTAGTCCTGAAATATTTTCGCGGAAAACAGCTGGTCTTACAAATACCGCATTGCTTCTTCGAGCTAGACAGTCAAATGGTACCCACTTTGATTTTTGTCACCTCCTCTGTCCACGTGCCAATTCTGTGCGCACAAATTAATAGCGTGATGAGCGGTTAGACTGCTTGCCTTCCTCCAAGTCGAACTGAGTTCAATCCCTGCCCGGTTCACCCGCAGATATTCGCAAGTGGAAATCGTGACGGACGATGCCGCTGGTTGGCGGGTATCCTCGGGGATCTCCAGTTTCCCTCAACCTTTCATTCCGTCGCTGCTCCATTCTTACGTCATTTCACCCTTGTCGGCTCTCAAGACCTTGTTGTTAAGAGCCGCCTGAATAGCTCAACTGTCTCGACTTTCTCTCTCAAAAACAATTTCCCATTCCAAATTTGCATTCCAAGATGTGCGTAACAATAAAAATCATCTAAACTGAGAATAAGTGAAACTAAAAAGACGAAGATGTTCGAGTAAGATTTACTAAAATAATTTGCATAGACTATTAAAGCCATGGAATAGTATATGAACTCGTATTAAAGTGAAGCCATAATAAGTTTACTATTGGAAGATAATTTATCTCGGGGCTTAGAAGCCGGTAGGTGACATTAGCCATAAATATCGGAATCGCTATAGTATAATATTGGAAAAAATTCAGTTAAAACGGGTTCAGTTTAAATTAAAATATCCTATCATTATTAGGGTAAACGTGAACATTTCTTAAATATAATACCGGAGTATATACAGGTGTATTTCGTGGACTCGACGAAGGAAATTAGCACGGGATTACGCATCACCGCCTCGTGGTACTAATGACGTCACTTGTCTTCCAACTCTCGGAGGAGAGTTGTTAAGTTGCTGTTTTAGCGGTCAGATCTTGTTGGATCTGGAACCAAGCCGGAAACAGTAATTTCTCTCGGCAGGCAGGCAAACTCCCTAACGGACCTCAGATGCACTACAGTCCCTTTCAACACGTAAAACACGCGAAGGCCAGCTAAAGGCTGTTCGCGATAAAATGAGCACTTTTGAAATCAACCTTAGAAAAAAGTCACTACCCCTACCTGCATGTATTTTAACGGGCGTACTGAGTGATATGAACGCAGTAAAGTTGGTAACTATGGGGGGAAAGTAGTTCCATATCTTAACGTTAAATAATACGTGTTAGGTAACCATATGTAATAATTTAAATTATATATATATATATCGTATGTTATTTTTTTAATGCATCGAAGTGGAGAAGTGAGCAGATTTGTAAAATATTTGTTATCGTAAGAATTTAAGTTTAACTTGACCGACGCATGAATAAAGTGGTGAGGCTCATGATAATGTTAATTTTAAGTTATATGGAAGAATACACAACGTACATATAAATAGATCTTACGCAGGGCTTTCAAAAGTGCTCATTTTACCGTGAACATCCTATACCAGCATTTTGATAAACTATCTCAGCAGAAGTAGTAGCATGATCAGTATTTTCTTCGTAGTCCTGAAGCTCACAACGCGCGCTTTTTTGGTTCCTGTGTAGCCTCATTTTATCACAGCGGACTCTGAATATCGCCTTAAATATAATTCCTACCAAGGAAGTCAATTCCGACCTCTTCGTCCTCACAGAAGCAAGAAGGCCAATTCACTCATAACCGACGTTAAAAACCCGTAGGTATACGCCAGAAAATTATAACTACACTGGAACATCGGGATTTAATTGGGTCATGCTAATGCAACGTGCATTCGAATTACCTTGTACCGGTAATTTTATCAACAATATCCAACATCCACAAATCCACAGCGCAAAAATAAGAGCAGATTGGCGTAGCACCATTAAATATGAATGGAATATTTAAAATCTAATCTGAATATTATACTGCCCTTTTTATGAAAACAAAACAACTTTCCATAGAAGTTATGATTAAAAATAATAAGTATAATCTTGTGCGTAAATAAAATTTGTCAGATTTATTGCCATAGCTGATTACAGAAACGTTATAGAGATTTTCAGCAGTGAACCTTGGTAGTTCTGCATGTATCGGTGCCTCTACAAGAATATTGTGCTATAGTTTTAATGATTATAAATGACCGTAAACTCAACCGTTAAACCATAAACGTGCGTGAAAATCTTAATATGAAATATTAAGTAGCAGTCGCTCGAAAATATCCAGTAATCTTTGTTAAAGCCTTTCTTTCTGAAACTCTGCTCACAGTTTGGTGGCAAAATTAATGTCAACGAGTAGTCTATTCTTGGTTCTTTGTGCTAAGTGACTCTGCCAATTGCCGTACAGATCGGTGTTTAAAAATTAGAGTTCCTTTGCTTCAGTGGTTGGTTGGCTCTTTTCATTTATTTATTACGTGCGAATAAGTTGAGGTATTTAATTGATTTTGATATTTTAGTAAATCATTCTAAGTAATGTATCTCTGGAATTTATCGGGGTTCCGTAGTTGGGATTGAAATAAACAAAAACTTCACTTTTATAGACAACGATCATTATTAAAATTTAGCTGAACGACATTATGGCACCTGAAAATGACCTTGAAGCGGAAGATGAAGGCTTGTCCTGGTGATGTAAAGCTATCTGCCGTCTGGGCCGAACTGCGTGCAGTACCCATCCACCTCGTCTTCACGATTCAAATGTAGGCGGTCCAGCTGACTCAGGAACGGTAGACCCTTCTGGCTTCCCATCACTTCCAAAATACAGGAATATACCCATATTCTAAATTCACATCCTTCAGTAATAAAATCGCAAATTGTTTTAATGTTTTCGTTAGCCACTTTTTTCTCATATTCGTATTTTTATTCCCTTCCTACTTCAACCGTACAAACCAAGTTAAAGTTTCTATTCACACACGACATTGATTTCCTAACTTATAATTATTTATATGTGCAAATCTTAGGTGAACGTTTATGTCGCTGACATAGGCAGGATATCTATCTACCAAACAAAATATTATTTTTGACATACTTTATTGTTGTGGGTTTCGTAGAAAACCAGTGTGATAGTAGAAAAATCTACGCAGAGGCACAGTAATGAAGCGAAGTTAGGCTGTCGTCAGTAATCTATCAATATATACTGTTCACAAAGATTCGCCTTGATTTCCAATAAACGTAGGAAGAACATACATAGTTATGTTTCTCATAAACTTTTAAAAAAATTTTACCGTGGAAAGAAAATTAATGTGAAGGTCATGTTAAAACATATATCTTTTCAGTTTCTTGCTGATAATGTTACGATTTTGGTCTACTTCGGTGATCATAAGGAAGAATTACTAATTATTATTGCGGAAAACTGCTTTGTTCTATAGCTTTTATTTCACATATAATCAAATAGCAAAGTCAAATTCTATAAAGTATAATTTTTTCCTTTAGAGTGAATGCGGATGATATTATTTATTTTTCCGCTTAGCAATTTTGTTTACAAAGTGGATATCATGTGTGATGCACGTGGACATTCCGAACATGAGAGTGGCGGGTTCCATTAAATACGTTTTGTAATTCCAAGAATCATAATAACACGTATTCCTTTCTAAATATGAATCTCATTATCTCAATGAATGCACTCTGTTACCATTTGTAATGAAAATAATAACTACATGGTTTACATTTGAATAGTAATTTTTGTATCAATTCCCTGCTGTAATATCACGCTCAAATATAATTCACGTTTTCTGGTATTGCTTATTTGCCGCTGTCATTATTATAATTAAATAATGTCCAGTATTACGTGAAATTATGTCAGCCAAAATTAAATTGATTGGTTTTTAATGATCTATCATATGAGAATGGTCGAAGAACAACAGTATGATTTCTCCACAATACGTGTTTTGTGAGTAATAAGGAGAATACTTCACGTATGAAAACTACTGATTAATTATGGTGGTAACAACTTCAATCGTCTTGTGTTTCACGCAGTCATAAATTTCATAAAAAGCTCCTTTTCGCTGTAATTTGTATTCCTTCATTCCAGAGACAGACTACGTTATTCAAGGAACCAAATGAAATCTTTAGTTCAATTGACTTTTTGCCGATAATGTACACCGAGTTAAACGAGTACTACAACGCCACTGATGTATATCTCTGCTAACAAAAGGAAGGATTTTCCTGGGACGAAGGAAATAATCCTGTTGTCATATAAAGTCCCGGATTTTCAACATTTCTCACTTATATAAAACTAAATTACGATTGTAGGCTAATAAAGCGCTTAAAATAATATGCTCATTCGAAAAGTCTGTACAGTCCTGGATTTTCGTCTCTCACTCTCCTTGTAAAAAAATTTGCGTGAAAGCGTACTACACATTAATATCGGGGAAAATAACTATTTCAGACAAGTGGTTTTAATACAGACGTGAAACACCTTATAGCCTATTCACGGTAAAGTGAGCACTTTTGAAAACCCTCTCATTTGGAATCATAGTCAACAAATACATTTCATTTTACGCCTAGACATTAACTTCCTAGTGTGGTGGAATATACACACCGCGTTTATTACTTACATGTCAATATTTATTTTAAAAAGGCAGTTAAAGGATAAAAAATAACTGAAAAGAAAAGTAACTAAGACTTCAAAAGTGTTCACTTTACCGTAGAGAGTCGTTGCTCGTTGTTTATCCTTAATCAGTCGTTTTATAACAGACTATAAAATTTACGCCGTTTTTAAGAGTTCACTTGGACGTTTTAGCCGAGAAACAACAGCCATGTTTGTGTTGGAGGCGGGCGATGACTGATTAGTGTTGAATACGGGTTTACAGTTTCGCACCTGCCCCTTTATCGAGCTCCCTGGAGTTTCTGAATGGGGTAAACGTAGCTGGATCGACATCCTATAGCCACGCTGCTGTGGCAGTATTAATCACCGGTGAAACTTAAGCGTGATACAATCAACCAGGGTGGGAAAGTGAATCATCGGAGAACCACAGCCTTCACAACTAGTTTCTGAAAGTTTAATTGGAAACGTATCTCGAGTATTCACAGGGATCTCATGGTTTCATTAATATTTCTGATCATATCTGGTGGAAGAAAGGCAATATAATAATTGACCCGGCGAAAAGTAAAAACTCTCTGCACATCAAAAAATGTATATCGTTTACGTTATAAATTAAAATGAGTAAATACATATCTAACATGACTTTTCGCGTGCATATTATTCTCATGCATTAAAAACCGATACACACACAAGCTTAAATTATATTCTTAAATTATTTGTGGAATAGTTGTTTGCGCGAATACGCGTATCTCGGTAACTTAATGTTCTGCAAATACGACTTTTTGTCAGAAAAGATAAACAGCAATTATCTATGCCCCTATTTTTTACTTTTATCATGTTAAGTACATATTAAGTCATTTGTCATAGTCGAGAAAAAAATTCGTGAGAATGATTAAATATCACATTTTTAAAGCTTCTGTATGCAGTTCCCTTAAGCGGCAAAATAAAAGTACAAACATACGGGCATAGTTTAATCTGCGGGCTTTCATGGCGTGTGATAAAACTCCACTGTTACAGATCTAATTTGCACAGTACAGCGTCACGACGGAAACACTGCACGCCTTGCGCGTAGGAGCGATGAGGCACTAGGCGTGTGTGTTAGTGTCGCCCGTATCGCTCCTTCGCTTCTTGACCTTGAACCGCACGAGGTTCATCCCACTCTAAATATAATATTATCAGCACTGAAATAAACAGAATGTATTATGTTTTGAAATCACCGTTACTGTTAATTTTTTAAAAATTTAGTAGTCCCTAACAGCGCTTGTGATTCTTTGTGATATTTTAACACAAGCCGCAGCCGTTGCGGAGACTTGAGCAAATTATTTTCAACTCACGGCTGGGACACTAAATGAATACACTCAAGCTTGACTCTCCCTTTAACAGTGACAATTTTTTTGCCAGGCTCAAATATGAATTCTGTGATTGAAGCTCGAATAATTTTGTAATTTATTCATATAGGTTACCTCTACAAAAATAAAATTAATAGAGGTTTTAATTTTAATATTTAAGCAGAGCCAGATGCGCTTTCATTTTTAATGTACCGAGACTAAAATTCTACCGTCGTGACAGCAAGTCAACTTCAAATATTGTTTCAGAGGAAAGAGAACTGTTATTTTGAAATAAAAGGCAAGACGAACAATAAGTTTCGTTACTTTCATTTAGTTGAATGATAACGTAACAATACGGCACAGTGTTTTCAGTGCAGGAAAGTCTTACGGAATATTTCACAGCAAGCGTAGGACATGCATAATACATGTATTCTGACAAAACCTTAGGGAAAAATGGCGAGTACGCAGTGTGAGCAGTTACACATCACGGCGTCGGTCTCCACGAGATCGATCTCAGGAACAGTCGATTATTGGCATATAACATTATATGAACTGGGTTTTTTAAATTATAATAATATTAAGCCATATCGATAATTACACTGAACTTCATCGATATCCTATACATACTAAAGAATAGAACCGAGCGAGGTAATATATGCACAGTGTAAGGATAACATACTACAGACCAATACAACAATGCAAAATAAATAACAAAGAAGAATATTTATATTATAATAGAAGGGTCCGCCGTTATTAATTATATTCAAATAAAAATTGCATCCACTAGGAAATTGCATACAGTAACTGCTTTCATAATACATCAATTTCTCTATTAAAGGTCAAGTGAAACTTTCTAGTGAATTGATCATTATTTGGTAATACTTATGAAAATAAATTGTTTTTTTAAATGTTTTTTCTTTGTTTTTGCTGTTAATGTATCATGACTATCTAGCTTATTTTAATATAAGTAGTGTGTCAATTTATCTCACCTCAGCCAGCGTACTTGGTGTATTGTCAGTAACAACAAAAATACCATAATGGTGGAGAGCTTCTAAAACTGGGATATGCTCCATCAAACTAAAGACGTGTCATAGAACACCATATAAAATAAGATCACTGATTCGACAGGAAGGAAAATGCAATGAATAATCAGAAGCTATGAAAAATTAACGTTTTCATTATGCGAATAAATATAATTCACACTCATGAAAATACCAAATTTAGCTTTCGACTTTGAAATAAATATGAAATATAAAAACACATGCAAACTGAAATATGAATTAGGAATATAACAGCTGTTACCGTGAATTGTGAGCAAGCAAAAAACCAAACTAAACTATGAAAATGTGCATGTCCAGAAGAAATTCTGTTTCTATACACTATTGTCTTTAATTTTTTTTATAGTTAACTAGATGGGAAGATGGGAGAGACTCCTATAAATGTACAATAACTTTGACCAATGATAAATTAAATATAAGTTTCGGAGCTGTCATTGTCATTCATATTGTCTTTTTTTAATTACGAACATGCCTATATATGGTTGTAAAATGTTATGGAGATCAGCCTCACAAATAAATGTATCTACTTTTATCGTATAAGTGTAAACGATCTTTGTAATTTGTTAAAAAAAAATTATCTTTTAATATTAATTTACTCAAATTGTGGATAATACTGAAATATGCAAAGAGGCATAGTTTATTGTAATTTACATTTGACAGTTTTTAAAAGCAAAAAAAAAAAAAAAAACAAATCCCTACAAAACTGTTTAGTGAAAGCGCACATTTTATTGACTGTGAAAAGAGCGAAAGGGTATAAGTTACAAACGGCCACGTTGAAATTCACATAATACGCAGTTTCAGAACCCAAAAGTCATAATATTATACCACAATTGTTTTATTTAGGAAAAAGTAGTAAAATAACAAACGGACTAGTAAGCTCTATGAGTTCGCATAATCACTGTATTTCGCAGGTAAGTATATTTGGTGAAGGAATAAATTTACGTGCACTTACCAACCAATATAATATTGATTGAAATTTTTATTTATTATAAAGCTGACTTTTGAATCCAGAACTTAATTTGGTAATTAATTTGAGTTACAGTTGATACGGTAGGCAATTAAACACTTTCTAACTAACTTAATTTAAAAAATGCACCGCCCACAGCATTAACATTGTTGTTCTTTTACAATAATGCTAGAAAATAATTATAATCTCCGGTGATGTGAAATAACATACCATTTTAAAAGTAATTTTTTTGGGAAACTGAAATACAGTTCATTTTAAATTATTTGCTCCTTATATACAATTTGTTATTTTAATAGTGCTCTGAAACAGTCACTGAATTAAATCATATTGGTATATTGTCTGTTATTATTGTGTACACTGAATAGAATAACTGATTTTTTGTGTGGTATGTTGAATTGTAACGTCGCCTTGAATGTAATCTTTCAGTAATGTATAAGAAATCGTACCATATTTTCATATATACAGTACTACGGGAGGCTACCTCAAATTGTTATGCTTTGGTGTCTCAATTTCGAAGTTAAACTATTTTAGTGTTCTATACCATATCTTTAGTACCATTAAACTGTCTTAGTTAAAACTCGGTGTGCTGAAGTACCTGCTAGTTCCAATAAATTCACCAAGTAATTATTGTTTCAGTCGATTGCCATTGTATAAGCTAATGCCATCAACAATTACTGGTACAGGTTTGCGTCATATTTCAGAAACTACTTGACTGATTACCATAAAACTTGGTAGGAATTGCTCCTGTTCAGACCTTTTAACTCGCTTAGTACTACTTTAAAAGCCTTTCAGAACCTCATCAAATTACGTACTTATATGTGTACGCCTACAGGAGAGTCGGCTTATTAGGTATATAAATAGCTGTCTGTTGAAATTTGGTTAAAATTACCTTTGTAATTTTTTTTTTATATTTGTATTTAATTTGCACGGAAAGTTAGTCCCTTTATCAAAAGCAACGCGTATTTGTCAAAAGTGGTTTCTCGTTTCCATTAATTCTGGGAACACAAATCAAATCACGTAGCGATTGAAAAATCCTTCGAATACGAAGCTTTTGTTCAGACCATGCACTGATATTGAAAATGTCAGTTAGCTACTGAAAGCAGAGAAGAGCGTTCTGGTAAGCGCATTTGCTAAAATGAGAAAAAAACAGCTCAAATATGGCTTGGCTTGTTTTTCCAGCTGAGTAAAGTAAATGTTGCCTGGTGACTTGCTACGTGTTATATTACACATCCAGCCACACATGCAAGCGAAATGAAAACACCCCAGTTTCCTGCGCATGGACGACATGCATATGCAGCGATGGGAAGATATAGCAGTAATTAAAAACTTGAGAAATTCGGTAGTGCGAGCACACTTTTAGATAAAAGAATTTGTCTGCATTGGAGATTTTATTCGAAGAGCTGATCCACAAACGAGTATAATATCTAGTTACTGCACAACATTGCCATTTTTAGACTGTAAAATGCAGTATAAAAATTTTACATAGTAATTAATAACTAGGACTATATAATAAAATAACTCAAAGAGAAATATTGTAGGCGTTAATGGCTATATCCAAAATTATAAACATTTATATACTAATTAATATTTAATGTACGAATATCGATGTCTATTTGCTTGAGAAGAAAATGTAAAAAAATAATTTTATACTATATTTTTCACATTTATATGCAAATTATGTATGGTGTGTCATTAACCAATTCCGTTGCGGGAGGCAAAAAAGGATATATTTTATTAAAGTTTCTTTTTTTATTAAATAGTTTACAAGAGCAATAAAATATGCTATCTGAACATAGTTGTTCAACACACAGAAAAATCTAATCTTGCTGAAGCAAAAATTTTTTATTGAAGAATTTCTTTAATTGTACATGTTGTAATAAAATTAATACTGTTGTGACAAAGTTATTTATGTTAACCACTTATAAAGTCAGATATTACTGTAATGCAAACATATTGTTGAAGTGTTAATGCTAACAAAGGCTCTTATTAATGTTGCTGCAACCAAAAGTTGCATTACGCTAAAACTAACGAAATGAACAAAATATTCTGTGTTACTACGACGTTAAAGAAATGCCGAACCAACACAAGTAACCATTGAGTAAAGATTAATACTAGACCGGCCATGGGATATGGAAAAGTCTGACTACTTGATGTTAGTTTTTGGGATGATTCAGAGGAGCGCTAGTTTTCTCGACTGGGAGTTAACAGGTAACGACATATTCAATTACATAGATCATTGAGCCACTTCAAATATTTGGTTACACATTGCATTTTACATCACAATAATCATGACAATATGCTGGTGTTAATTACTATGTATAATTAATATTAATTTGTAGCTAATCTTTTATAAGTACAGAGTTGCAAATATATATTTTTGCTAACAGTAATGTGCATGTCCTGCTGTGGGCAAAGATTTTCAAGCAGTGTAATCTTCCTAGCAGTACTTAGTGGCAACCGTTCCTTAAGGGTAAGTATTTACAAACAATTTAATTATACGCGCTCAACTTTTGGCCGTAGTTCGAGTGTGAGTGAGTGAGCAAAAATATTTGGGCAGCTCTTAAAGCGAAGTCTTGAGAGCCGATGAGGATGAAGCGAGGTGAGTATGGAGCAGCGCCGGAATGCCAGGGCGGGGGAAACGGGAGATCCCTGAGGTAACCCGCCGGCCACGGGCATCGTCTGGCACGATTCCCACAGGCATAAATCCGGGGGTGGCCCCGCCGAGAATCGAGCCCGGTTCATCTTGGTGGTAGCCGAGTAGTCTAACCACCAGCCCACCGCGGACCCGAAGGCTGGATCTATACACTTCTGCCGACGGCTATACGGATTACTAACTGCAGTACATATTCAGAGACCAAGGGAGTGTTAAAATGGTTTTTTACTATATTTTGGTTCAGAGGATCACCAGGAGAGATTTTGTTCGCTCTCGCGGTTGTCAAATTATGTATTTTGGCAGGAGACACATACGAAGTTTGGCAGCTTTATATTTACATTAGCGCATTTGCCATTTGTAACGGTTGTAACAAAATTAGTTTCCAGAAAGTAAAGTATCCTTTCAGTAAAGTATCACTTTCATTACCGCACGTGAAAATCGCAGTTTCAACACTCCCGCTGTCACAAAAATAAAACAAAAATTGACACAGCTTTTTAATTAAATCTTAAGATTTATCTAACACTTTCACATTACAGTAATTGAATTAAGGTACTTGGTGGCTGAAAGAATGAAAGTTGTTAGATTTTGGAGGTAGGAAAGTGAGATCTGATTAATAAATAAGTGAATGCGAAGAAACAGCGACTGACCTTGACGAAATTTGACTTGCGTTTTAACGGTTTCTTTTCTCCCGACAACTCTCACCACCTTATATACTTTTGTCACGGCTGTCACATGCTAGTACAGTCTGTTGACCGCAGTACAGAGTTTGGTGATTTTATTATGTTATATAGCGTCATTTAACTGATTTAAAGTAAATAAAAATCTTCAAAAATGCTCGTTTAAATATACTCGGGTATCCGCCATTTGAATACGAAATATTAGTTACATAATATTAGACTAAGTGACTCAGGCCAACTGACTTTAGTTAAAATATTGTAGGCTAAACAATTTTAGGCCCAGTCACTCGTGGCTAGAAGACAGGGCCAAATGACTCTTCTAAAAGTCAAAATACTCCTTTTTGTGGAAGAACAATTTAGGCCAAGTGACGCACATCCAAATTTCGTATAAACGTATATGTATTCCACACCACAAAATGGCCGTGGTATTTCTCTCCATACAACGTGTTTCTAAAACATGGGAACAAACTTCGATAGTGACGAAAATATAAGACTGAAATGTAACTATCGCATTTCTCGTCAAGTGATCATTAAGGGAGTTATGTGCCCTTGAAAATTACGCCGCACTCTGTATTGAAGTTTTCCTACCTGGTATGCAACACACGATCTGTTTTGAATATTTAACATGAATTATCTTACAAACGGTTGACCTGAGTGTTGCGAAAAAAAAAAAAAAAAAAAAAAAAAACAACTACATTTTGGTTGTTAATTTAGACGTGATGATAATTCACAGGTTTTCTTTAAAAATTGCTTAAAACGCAGTGCTACAAAGTTTTATGCAAAAATTGGGTGCCCACAGCTATTTACAAAAGGAAATTGGATGATATTACTGACTGTGGTTTTTGAGATGTATTATCTCCTTTATAAAAAAAAACACTATTCACCTATTTGTTGCTTCATCTCTCTAATATTCTCTACTAAACGAATTTAAAAACTCGAATTTTGGGAGCACATACACTGAGAGAAAATCGAACAAAGTATTTGTTTGTATAGGGCCAAATGTATATTTAGTTGCCGTAACAAAATATGTTGTTGAGCAAACAAAATTTGAACAGCAACAAAATTACATTTGTTCGTCTAACGTAATATGTGTTTGAATAAACAAAATCTCTGTTTTAGGCCAAAAATAATTAGACTGTCAACTAAATATTCTCTTGAATCAACTGAATATATTTGTATGGCCTCTCATTTGACTGCCTTCGTTCAAAAATATAGCTCAAGCGTTTTTTTTTTGTTGTATTTTTTGTGATAGTAACCGTGTTTGTTAGTGCATCTATTTATGTTTAACAATCGTATAAACACATTAATAAAATAATTCACCATGAAACTGACACGTAAATATGTAAAACTTGAAATATTTGTTTGTACATGGTGTCCAATATTTACAATATATCTGTTAGAAAGCCTTCTGGCGTAATTAGTTGTCACATAAGCTGATATTACTAAGGCGTACACTGGACGCAGGTGATCTTGGTTCGAATCCCGGTCAAACTCATAAAGCCTTTTTATATCGGCACAAAATGATGCACGCGCAGCCGAATAAATCCTCAGTTACGCCAATCAAATTTTACAGTTTGGGCCAACCAAGTGATAATAACAAAATAATTTGGTTTCAGCAACAAAATATTAAATTACCCCTATACAAACAAATCTTGATTCAACAAAATCTTTTTCTCAGTGAAGCTCCCTTAATAATCACTTCAGGAGATAATATGTTCATATACATATATAATATTCTATATTTTCGTAATTAATTGCCTGCCGAAGTTTGTCCCCATGTTTTAGAAACCAATATGTGAAAGTTTCCACCAGAGCCATACGTCATAGTCATCCTGTGTACAAGGACACTATCAATCTGAACGTCTATACATGTTTAAAATCCCTGCGGACAAAAGTGAAACCCGTATAAATTTTTGTGACTACTTACAAGAATCGTAGTATTTTAGCCAATTAATTCGCACGAAAAATAAATTAATCGGGTGTCGTTACAACATTGCTCTTTTTGCGGGTCTTCGAATGACAAGCGTTTTACAGCAATGATGAACGCCAAGTGGAAATTTATTTGAGGAGTGCTGTAGTTTACATTCGTGATTTGAGAACAAAAGAAACGATTCTGTGAACGATTCGAGAAACACGACTTTCTACAAGATATTTTAAGAGGCATATTACTAGCATGGCTGCGAATACAACGGTGAACAAACAAGGAGCATTTACATCTACGGTTTGTTGTGTTCAGGTAGGTATAACCATAGACTAAAGATGAGGTAGACGGATTCTTCGTCTTCAGCAAATTTACCCAACATTGATCTACCGCGAACCAACACAACTGTCAAAGTCACTTAGGCAACAGTGATGAACGTGTTTGGTTATATATTAATTTTCAAAATATAATCACTTTTGTATAATTATAAGATTTTAACAATATCATTTTGATCAAACTATATTACAAATTGATTAGCCTACAAACATCTCGAAGCTTTTGTTTACTAAACAGTCTTTTAATCTCAAATCCCGTCCACGTCTTTTTTGATAATTGTGTTGTCAGTAATGAAGTTCAATATTGGAATCAGCAGACGGTTTCTGCACCTCCAGTGAGATCACTTTACCCCATATTAACCTTACGGATATGTATGAACGTCTCATCGACAGCGAGATTAATTAGAGACGGAGTAAGTTGTTCGAGAAGCAGGAGAGATGAAAGAATCGGCTATGGCCTTTACCAAGGAACAATCCCAGCATTCGTCTTCCTATACAAAAGCTCACGAGCAAACGGTGAATGTGTTCTTTCTATTCCTTCGTTTAAAAATACACAATTATACGATTTTATATAAACCTCATATTCGAATAAACACAATAGGCTGTTCACGGTTAAGTGAGCACTTTTTAAGGCCCTTATAAATTTTTCCTTTCATTAAATTTCCCTCTTCCTGCAGTTTTTTGATATAAACATTACAATGTGACCAGCAAACACAGTGTGTACCTTTCATCACCCTCAAAATTTACTGCATGAGGATGCAATAAGATATATTTATTAGTGGTTAACGCCTTTTATTTTCCTAATATATTTTTAAGGGAACATGCTTCTATAATGTTTTTTTTAAATTAGTACTTATTCATTTGCGAGAAATATCACATTTTTTGCCGATTTAGTTTCGCTTTTCACTATCTGCAAAAGAGCAAAGAAATAAGTTCTATTGAAACTTATTTAGAAGGGCTGCGAACAGAAATGGACTGAAGACCTAGGACGAACTTTTGCTATATCAGATAATAATTCCATTTCTTATTTAGTTACGCATGGCTGGTTGGTTATTTTGCTCAAGATCGCGTGTATTGGAATTCTAGTATTTATATTTGATTCAACAGCAGCATGCCTCGGTTCTTTCTCGACGGAGAATGTTTTCGAAACGATTGGAGTGCGTTTATTACAAGAAAACTTAAAATAAAAAGATTGCAATGGAAATGGAAGCGAGCGGTATACAAAGAAATGTGCCCTTTCTACTTGTCTGATGTGTCGCACTAGGAAACATTTTATATTGTGTTAAAAATACGATTCTTGATGTCTGCAAGCTGAAAAGAGAAAATTCATATTTACAACAAAAATTATATTTGACATAACATATATATCAGCTTATTTCTGATGTAAGTAAAAGCCAATTCTGTAATATCCGATTCTTTTTTTTGCTGCCTGCTGGCGTTGGTTTACTTGTGTTTCAAAGAGGAAGTGACTCGTCAAATTACTATATTATAATTTAAATGCCGAATAAAATATTTCCTCACCTAGTTCGTTAAAAAGCAATCCACTCTCAATGTGAAAGAAAATAAGGTTTGAGGCTTGACTTTACAAACATTACTGTACTCCATAGTATATTTGTAAATCTTTGAACAGATGAGTTCGAAAAACAACGTAACTAAACATTACTCTTAAAGCACAACCATTTACACCATTTATAAAAGACGATATGGGTCCTCTATCCTGATTGCACTCAATGGCGACATTCATACACACTTGAATATATTTTTCATTGAAACATCTACTTATTGTAGCTGATTATTTTGCTAAAATACAAATAAACTATTTAACATGGTACATACAAAAACGTTTCACCCGGAATTCCAATTTCAACGTATAAATTCAAAGAACATAAGGCCGGGTTTCAAAAATTCACCACGCTGTTTGATTTCACAAAGTAAATATTTGGCCAATAATTATGTTTGCCTTAAGCCTTTGTGTAATCAGTGATTTTAGATTATTACTTTCCTCCAACTCACATGTAGTTAAAACTAGAACCCATTAACATAACAGAAAAAAGTTCACTTGACTACTTTCTACTGAAAATGATGGAGTTTAGTTACGAAGTATATTTCGTGTGCCTAAAGATGCACGATATTAAAATTATTTGATAAATGAATATTTTATGTTCTTAACGCACAACACACAATTTTTAGTTTTTAGATACTTTTCACAATGCCGATTTCTTCCTCCTCCTGAATAAATTTATACAAATATTCCTCAGTACACACACACACACACACACACACACACACACACACACATATATATATATATATATATTATATGCATCGAAATTATTCAAATATAATACACGGGGAATTAGGAAAGAACATAATACGGAACTACATTAAAATTGGTTGGTCTGGTAACAGATCAGTGTCAAAACGATGACTTCTCAAACTACCAGACAAGTCTGTGTACTTCGACATCGCCCTCTTAATGTTTAGAAAGAGGAACATTTCCATGGTTCATTAACACTTATTCTAAACATAAAACACGTACCGTGTGAACCGTACGGGATTCAATTCTTCAATTTCGCGATGACCGCCACATATTTTGAAGGAAATGGAGGTGTTAGTATTTAATACGCATTTAAGGGATAGCGAGTACCTATTGGAAAAACCATGAGCTCTTGAGATGTGTTTTTCTATGAAGAGATATCGTGTATAGTGTCTCTCAAGTAAAAACTAGCATGCTAAAAAAATTATGTTAGTTTCCCAATTCTACTCAAAATAGTGTCGAAAATAATTATTTCTGTAAAAAATAATGATTGCGTATAAGAGAGTAAATTGGTTGGTTAGTTTTTATGTACGTGACTGAACGTAATTAAACCTTCAAAGCACTATTCATGTGGCAAGTGAGCATAACGCTTGTCGTGAATGTAGACTACATCTTCAGTATACCAAATATAATTATTTCGTTAATCACCTTACTGCTGGCTCCTTTGAAATACATACACTGAACAGCAATAAAAACTGTGATACTCTATAATAAAGCATAGCTCCACATATGGAAGGAAAAATTTATAAACACGGAGGTTTATGGATGCCTGTGCCTTTATAATGTACTCTGTAGACAACAAACATAATGGTTTCTCAGAAACTGTACACAATTCTGTGTTATTCAGAAGTGACGTCAACAGCGATTTGAAGGATACCTTAGACATACTGTAGGTTAAAATCAGCTGAATCAGAGACCATGACATATCTCCAGTTTGTATTCGTGTTCCTCCAACCTTAGATAATTTTGATGTTATACATATAGAGTGTGTATGGTGGTGCATTGTCATGATGAGAGTGGCTGAACCCATCAGGACAAACGCAAAAACAAGAATGGATGTAAAACATAAGCAAGTATGGGTAGTAGAAAATTATGAGTTGGGCACAAGGCGTGGGGAGGTGGAGCTGTTCATACCTTGTCATTCAGATCCCCAGCGGCATTCTTGTCCGCCATGTGTATTGTCGGCGATAAAAATATTATTTAAAATTGATCAAAAACTTACTATCCCTGAGGTTTCCCAGCACGACAGCCAGCAGACGACTGGTCCCCACCACTTCCCCCTTCCAATATATTTAATTGTCCAATTTCACCACCCCCACCATAAATTGCTCACCTTCATTCGACCAGATATTTCCGGAATAACTTCGAGGTTGACGACTTATACTACTGGCATTTATTCCAGTATTTCAACGAGCAATCGCACTGGTTCATTTACTTACAACTGCTCTTTGGATCAGCAAACTAAATTATATGTATCCCTGCAGTTATCTCCAATACAGAAAGTGTTGACGTCGAACAAGAAGGGCCTTTGGAAAAATGTGATGAAGATCTACAACTTCAGTGCCACTCCATCGCATCCGGCGACCGAAGTGGACCAGGTATCTCTAAAATTCTGCAGAGCTTTGTTCCATGAGATAAAGAGATTTCAAAACCACGGACAAGTGATAGGAGATTACAAATTCTCCATTTACTCAGATCAAAGGTATCACCTGCAAAAGAAGCTCAAATGATTTTACGATTATTATGTTCACCTTTACAATTAGTAACAAAAACTACATTCTAGGTTTTTACATTCTAAATTAGGTAATTTAGTTTCAAAAGGGTTTCAACAGGGTTTAAATAATGCAAAGTATATAATAAAAATATGACTTTTCGAGAATTGTAAATCCTAGTTCATGGTAACGATTATTCTATTGTACCATGTAAAGCTTTTTTTATGCAGTATACATACCTTTTGAACAGTATTCTATGTCAATTGATGAAACACAAAAATGGGTTTTTAAGATATGCTACTGTATCACTTTGACAACGATATGGAAATTGTAAATGAGTTTATTAATACACAGTTCAATATTCTTACTAAACAAAACAAAAAAAAGCGTAATTGAAATTGCAAGTCATCCGGTTGCGTACAAGTCCACATTTTTCACTTTGATCGGTGATGCAGTTATAAACTCTGGTTATTGTTATCATAATAACCGATATGAAAGATTTGGTTTACAGAACTTAATCAAGCTGGCAAAGATATTTTGCTATGTTTATTCAGTGGTAATAAAATTCACATTGCTCAAAAGAATTTAGGTGATGATATTCAATTGCACAGACCTTTCATTTTATTAAGTAATAAAGAATATTTTTAGGGTCATCAATGGCATTCTCGAATGATACGTTACAGATGGAGAACTTGGAAAGAAGTAAAGGGTTTCAATAAAATTCAATCCATTATATGTTTATAAAATGTTTAATGAATTTGTACATATATAAAATATATTTATACACAGGTTTTATACATATATACATATTTGTACACAACACTCTCCAGAACTCCAGAAATAAAAAATTCTAACATATATATTGCATCGTATTATTCACGTTTACCTCCTCGTCCACTACCTTCTCGTCCATGTTGTTGCGGTGGTTTAAGATATGGTTTGTGCTTTTTTTTATTTAAGGCAGATTGAATCTCTCTAATGTGACCTTCGAGAGTACTAACTTTAGTTTGAAAATCATCAATTACACATGTATCAGTAGAAGAATCAATATTTTCTTGAAAAGTGAGTCAAGTAACTTCCACACTAGAAACACTTGCTTTTAAAGCACCAACTTTAGTTTATATACTAAAAATATTTGTATTGTTTTGTAAAGGGCTTTTTAACGTCCTTCAGTTTTATGCTTGATAGCTTAGCAGGTGACGGCTTACATACTAAATTGTTACCTAACTTAAATTAACACGCATGCCTTACTCGGGATTCGAATACAAAGCCTCCCGCACCCCATACCCGTGGCGCACCAACCAACTGTGCCACGACAGGTCAGCTACTAACTATATCATACGTAGGCTCTACTTGTGCTGTTGTTACTTCATAGTCAGCTCTAAATTCTGTAGGTGCATTAGGAGGAGTACCAGTACTTTGCCAATAAACATTTTCTTCTTGAAAATTATGGTAATTAGTATTATGATTGTTATTGTATTTGGATCACTGTAATATTGCGTAGTATATGGTGTCAAATTTTTTAAAGTAGTAGTTGAGTCCATATTTTCAGTAATCCAACACTTGGTTGCCACTTTTACATACACAGAACAATTAACAAAATCATTAGTTGCACTTGGATTAGAATGTACAGACATAATACCAATATTAAAACTAGGTTGTTGTTGATATGTGTGTTCACTATCGGCCAGATATTGCAAAATTGTGTGATTTTTTAATAATTTGGCTATATGGTAATACATCCGTAAGATCATCACCTTGGCAGGATAACGATGCATTGTAATATCGGTAACACGATTACTTGCAATATAACTAGAATTACCTAGTTGACTGCGATGCACATTAGGCAACCAACTATTGAATCCAAGGTGGCCAGTTGTACCTAGCATATATGAAGCATTAGTCGAAGAGACTTTCATCAAACCATTACTGAATTTATGTGAATACATAAAATGTTGTTCTTTAGCAGCCATTCTCGTGAAAGCCACTATATGACAATGAAAATTATAATGTCCTGGACTGGAAACTTGGCATATATTTCCCGCATTTGTATACAATATCTGAGTTTAGAATGCGTTGTCCCGAGCTATCTTACAACATAAGGTAAATCAGATATTGCATAATTGCCATAACCTTCACCCCATAAACCTTTTACCCAATCGATTTGATAAAAAAATTTCACTGGTACTAGATACTTCTATACTGTTCGTACCTTCATGCACAAATTTACGTGGACGAATATGAAATGGCCTATTTAATTCTTGTGCATAAATACCTTGTACGTAATGATACGCAGAAGCATTAACCACAACTTTTATCAGTATTAAATTATGTTTGCTCACCAACTGATGTTAATGATACCTGCACTTTATCTACTTTTGCATAGCCATGTAACTACTGATCATACTGCATATTGGTAATATAGAATGATAACATTACAACAGGCAAATATGCATGACTGGTTAGTAATGTTTGTCCACTAAGAGTATTATTTAACTTAAATTCATCATAACACAAAGTGTTACCCTTAATATCACATAAATTCATCTGAAATACAAATTTTATGTGAACATATATGTGGGTTTTTATACATTATAAATGTTCCCGGTGCACCTTTACTACTTACACCACCAGCTGATGAGAAGGCGTGGGCAGCATCACCAGCATCCATAATGTCCATCGCTGCTGGATCTTCTCCTGCGGACCTAGCTGCAACAGGTGCTTCGTCCCAGTTGTCTTCTAGCATGGAGAGATCGAAGGAATCTTTCCAAGGAAAGTCCTCCTGAGATTGCAAGGTCCGGCTTGTGGCGTGTGTTCTGCAGGACGTTTTGATGGACATGGTGTATAATCACCTGGTTGTGTAGCTCGCTTATCCGGTTGATCTGTTTGCTTATGAGCGCTAGTACCAGCTAACTGTTTTCGTGTTGTACGATGTATATTGATAGTATGGATTACTGCCCAATCACTCCTGGTACGTTGACATTTAGGTGAAATCTCTGGCATAGTGCGAAGATAAAATACACCCATAATACTATCAATACCGTACTTTACACCAAGTCTTGCAGCACCAACAGTAAAATGTCATTTACCGGTAGAATGAAAATCATTTGCAAATTGCACTGTCGCAGAATCGTCCGCTCGACATAATATCGGACTGTGTAATCGCCTGACTATAAGCAATATCGTGATGACGAGAGAAAGTATCATCAGCCTTTATCGATGCAGCATCATCGAATATGTTACCAGGACCCAAATAGTTATGACTTGTAAACAGCCCGCTAGTACGATGGTGAGGCATGAACTGACACATTACATCGTTGTTATTCACTTTATACCTCGTCAGGAGCCAATTCATTGAACGCATCGTCATCAAAACCGGTCCCCCCCCCCCTGCCCGACCTTGTCGATGTTGCCAGGCTGTGCTGAAGGTGTGCAACATTACATTGCACATATGTGTATATATAAACATAATATGGGAATATACATAATTATGTAAAGAATACATTTTATAAATGTATATTTCTATGTATATATATGTACCTAAAAATATTAAAAAGTAATATATAGTACAAACATATAAAAATAATATGTATTGTTTATTTTCTACTGGAGCAAACGAGTATTTGAATTTTTTCAGAGTGCTCCCATAATTTTATCTAAAATATATGGGAGAAGGCTTTGTGGGAGATTAAGACGAGCTCCTCAAAAGAGTAGTACCTGAAATGTTCCTTCAATCTTATAGATAATTCACAATCTGTTTCGTGAAGTGATTAGAGAGGGTAAGTTTGTACAATGGATGAATGGTTTGTGAAAAGTTTTGAGTACTGCATCGCAAAGGGGCGACTTGCTTCTGGGAATTGTATATGTTGGCGAGCGTGTGTTGTCGGTTCGAGTACCGATCAGATGGTGCTACATTTACTATCATCCGCATGCTCGCGAGTGATCGGAATGGATGGTGAGTTAACCAGCGTCTGTTCGTTTAGCTTGAGGATTCGTTGCGCAATAGCTTGTAAAACAGCATCGGCCATGCACCATATGACAAATGACTCATAACCGACACTTTTAATGAACGCAATTAATTATCTGCATATATAAATTAATATATTCTTGTATCATACGTTAGATATTATTAAACAAGCAAATCAGTAACATCTTGGCCGGAGTCAATCTGCAGGAGTCAGTCTGCATGAGTCAGTCGGCATGAGTCAGTCGACAGGAGTCAGCCGGCAGGAGTCAGTCGGCAGGAGTCAATCTGCAGGAGTCAACCTGCAGGAGTCAGTCCGCAGGAGTCAGTCGGCAGGAATCAGTCGGCAGGAGTCAGTCGGCAGGAGTCAGTCGGCAGAAGTCAGTCTGCAGGAGTCAGTTTGCAGGAATCAGTCGGCAGGAGTCAGTCGACAGGAGTCAGTCGGCAGGAGTTAGTCGGCAGGAGTCAGTCTGCAGGAGTCAGCCTGCAGGAGTGTGCCAAGTCCTTCAGTAAAAGTTGCACTGCGCGGCGACATGAGAAGAGTGATGTTTTAAGAACCCATTTCGTGTGATTGTTAGTGGCAAAAACTATCCTAGGCAGTTCACTAGACACGATAACTTAAATCAACATATCATGGTCTGTAAATGCAGCATTCCTTCTCCTGGCGAGAAAAGGTATGTGAAGAAATCGCTCCCCCCTGTTATCAATAGGCTGCATAATATGTTTACAGAAAGCGAGGGAACTGTGCCCAATACAAGTAACGAGCATTGTGCCATATAATCGGTTCGTATGAAATATACACTATCTAAACTAACACGTGAACTTAACGAACTTAGTAACAGTAGCTGCTAAGACTAATGTTCCAAAGATACTCCTTCAAAGGAAAGGATACTCGTTGATGCTTGTACCGATGACGAAACGGGTAATGCCACTGCTGAAAAAGAGAAGGATCATGAATACGATAATGAAGACAGTGTTAACGGTGAAAAAAGTGACGATTTTTTCGGCATCCTCACACATCTTCCCACTGGCCTTGCACAAGGAGATATCTTTAATTATTGGTGCACTAAGGAAAGGAGCTACATGGAATGAAACAATTCTGTACTATCCATCATCTGCAAACATCAGATAAATGCAAACACTAAATGCATGGAAAAAGTAGGATAATAAATTTATGTGCCCTTAGTAGTCCACTTTTAATTTATTGAACCTTACCCTACTGCATTTCTGAAAAAGGTTATTATTTCAGTGGTGTATAAAGTCGAATGCAAGGGTCTAAGTAAAAATTGCATTGGAAAATGTGCTAGGGGGAATATGGTTCAATATAAAGTATTCTGTCTTTCTCGGGCTGTTTAAGTGGGCTGAATTTTGTTTGACAAACAAACGAGCTATGGAAGGAATGTTTTTGAGGAAAGGACCTGGAAGTGACCCTGCCGTGAATTGAACATGTCTCGTCGTGTTGGGGCGAAGAGGCCTAGTAAAGAATGAAATGGTATTTTGGTGGACCTCCTGTGCGAAAATATATGTACAAAAAAAGGAAGCTATGAACGTATTCGTGATAGACTTTGCATAACTGTGGTCCCCCAATTATGTGACATAATGAGAGTATGTTTTACATTTTTTCGCGAATTTATTGCTTCCTGTGTGTTTGCATACTACGAGATTTTATATTTTAATGGCATCATAAGGGGATGATCGAGTGCAAGTATGTTAGCAAGCATCAAAATTCTTCCTTGGCATTACGGAGGTGCACGAAGTTGGCAGCAAAAGTTACAATCGATAATAGTCGAGTTAGCTCTCGCGTTTGGCCTTTCGAAAATGTATCGTTCGTATGTCTATGAAATACTACTATCTCTGCAGGTTCATAATGGAGTGTGTACTATTTTAAAATTGGTATTTTAAAAATTAATATTAGGGGACTGAGGTTTATTTATTTTTTTCAAAGGAGATTTCCATGGTGTGTGAACATACACATTTCCTCTGAAGGTGCAAGATTACTACAACTTAAAACACTAAGCATTTTTTTCACCTCGGAATATCGCGTCGATTCGGAAATATAAATATGTAGCGTATTATTATAAGTTCGTTAATGGGCAATATTTTTCCTCGTTCTGAAATGGGAGGTATATTTCCTCTTACCTTAATTGGGTTCCATGCGAGAATATATGAATTTTTTTTTTTTTCCGGCACCAAAATTCCTTAAGTTTTCCGGACCTAACAAGAGTTAATCTTTTATTCATGGAAGAAGGTTTTCACTAGTATTTGTGGAAGCGTGCTGATCGAATATTCTGTTAGTTTTTTTCCCAAACGGTTTAACACTAATTTAACCCTATGTAAGTAGGAGTGGAAATAATTCAAAGTATATGCATCAGCAGATGGAAGGACTGGTTCGCTGGGTTACGAAGAGAATAGTAATGACCCGAATCGATATATATTCCTAGCGTTATCAGCCTTACCAACAACGAATCGGGTGCAAAATTATAGCTTTAAATAACTATAACATTCAACATGGTTTTTCGGTATGCCTGAAAAATGCAAGGAATTGCTGATACTAAATAATAAATTTTAATGATCAATATGGATTTTTTTTTCTCGAAACGAGGATGGCTCCTTTTATATTGAACAAATACATATTTTTTTCATTCCTCTCTACCTGCTCGATTCTCATAAAATAGTAGTGTGAGCTTACATTTTCTAGGTGGCGTGTAAGCTAAAGCTATAATTTAAAAAAATTTAAAGATTACACCCTTTTGAGACGGAGTGAGTTGCTAGGGCAAACAGGAACAAGTAAGCACTCATCCAAGAAATCACCCCAGCATTCACGTGGAGTGATTAAAAAAAAAAAAAAAATTCGGCCGAACGAGTAGAGAATCGAAGCTGGGCTCCCCTGAAAATGGATCCCATGAATTAAAGTTGTAGTGTGTGAGAAATAAAAACATGCTGGTAGGAGCGGCGTCCACTCAGCTAACCAGCGTACAGGCAAAATTTTATTCAACACATGGTGCAGCGAAAAATGAATGTGTGAGCGAGCTCGAATACTACTGCACGTGTCTCTCGTTTACATCTGTAATAGGACTCGTATCCACTTCTTTAAGTACGCTTTCGCCTCAATAGTTTTTTAATGTATCTATCAATGTCGCCTACAAATTGGGATATTTCGGGCTCTTTGAGCCTGTGTTTGTGTGTGTTTGACGAATGAGCCAGCGTCTTAGTTTCACAGTTTCAAAAAGTATATTTAATTTCACCGAAATCAATTACAAATTTCGCTTTTGATTTTTATAGAAAATAAGGTGGGGTTCGCGCCATAATTTATTTCCAAAAATAATTAGGCCTTTACATAGAATTAATTTTCTAGCATTCGATAGGTATTAATTAATATAACTCTAAAATCTCGTGGCTTCCATAATGCACTGGCCACAATATGCTCTGACATTTTCGCACTTGTGAAGTCATTCCCCA
Source organism: Dryococelus australis (assembly GCA_029891345.1). NCBI lineage: Eukaryota > Metazoa > Arthropoda > Insecta > Phasmatodea > Phasmatidae > Dryococelus > Dryococelus australis. The sequence goes on from CM056996.1 coordinate 71,795,185, forward strand.
ATTGTCTCGACGAGGTTGAAGGGTGGATAATGAGAGCTGTATGCGCGAGGCTTTGCTGAAATTCGTGTTGTGGTATAGTTCTGCATAGTGGACTATAGAATCTAGGGAATAAAACTGTGTTTTATTTCGCGGAATTCATAAAGGGTGAATACCATTGTCAACTGCTGGATTAGAGGACGCACATATACATACACAAGTTCGCATGTCACTTTTCGTTCGGTTAGCGTCGCTTAGCAGTGTGGAGGACTCTGTAGGAGGATTTCGGGGGAGAGGGGTGGGGAAGGGGTTTACAGTGGATCAGATATAGCTTGTAATGGATCGAGCGCACGCGAATGTATGAAAATACAGTACTAATGTTAGCCGAAGGTAACAGTTTTTTATGATATTGTACTTGTGGTGGGTGTACCTTTATGCTAGCGTCTTCTCATGGGATATAAAACTCTTTACACATGCAAAACTTACTATACGTACATTATTTGCATGTGTAAAGAGTTTTATATCTGGACACTGGGAGCTAGAAATCTCATTGCACGTGGAGTAGCCGTATAGATATTATTTTCCCGCTGTCTAAATTTCCCAACGTACTGATTTTAAACTTGAAAGGAAATGTTTTTTAACGATTAGCGACTATGCCTTCGTGACAGGGAATACATGGGATCTTTCACTTTACATATCGCATACCGCGGGGGTAGCGAAGTGGTTTTAACTCTGTTTATGGGTTTTCAAGCCATGATTACTTTATAGAAAGCTGCATACCGCATCCGTACACGACACACGATTTTGTTTTTTAACCATGTGGTTTTTTAAACAAATATTTTGCTGGGGAGGGGCAAGCATGTTGTTTAGAGAAGAAGGGGAACTCGGTGATTGATTTTTCGTTAATATTTACCCTGAAACACGTTCTTTGTATGATTATTTATTGTGAAGTACATTTACAGTATGGGGATCTACAGTAATTTCGATATCTTTCCTCTCGATTTGAATACCTTCCTTCGTTCTTATGGGATAAGTTTTGCAATTCTGCGTTCGAGCCATACGTTAAATCTTATTGGTGGCGTATTTATGTGGAGAGCCAACAGCCACGTTTTCCCCATGTGAGTTAAACATGTTAAAATATCCTTCGAATATCAGCTCTCGTTGTGGATGCATAGGTCTTTAGACAGTGGTGGCATACTGTTTGTGCCTCCGCGAAACCACAGTCATCAACCAACCCAGACTCTGCCGCGATTCTTGGGAGTGATGATTTCTGGCACGATGGTGGGTGCTCATCCTGAACCCTTGGTTTTGTGGGAAGAACACACGCACTCTGCTGAGGAGACTGTACACGGCGGATTTGGCAGTTAAATGTCCTACAGTTACGGAGGATTTTGCATGCCTCAGCAAGCTATCGCGCCTAGCAAATACCATGCCACATTTTAAAGACTTATATTCGCTCGATCAGCTTTATTCGAGCATTCATTATTTTCGTGTTTTCGAACACTTTTGGTGAATGCAAACGGAAGTGTTACAATAGCATAACGGGTATTTAAGTTACTCCTTTGTAAATTTTGAGCGGCTGTAAATATATAAATATTAAAAAAAAACGAAGTTATAGTAACGTATTCTATGAATGGCATGTAACGGGGAACCCATGCTACGTCGTTAGTGTTGATTTTATTCGTTCGGAGAATTCATGCTTGTGAAATACTAATCGTCACGTGGGAAGGGCAAAATCTACTTGCTGCAGTGTGACGATGTTATGCAGGTTGTTACGTCTGCTCCGGCCAGTACGATCGTAAGACCTATTCTCCATTTATAATATATAGCACATGATGGGGCGATGACTAGTATCTTCTGTTTGAACTATTTACAATGAACCGATTTACGAGGAGAGGCCAATAATCGTGGAATGCAGAACAGTAGACGAGTACATGTCACATGCATACGAGAGTCTTACGCGGCTACAGAGTGTATTAATATAGATTCTAAATATTGTAACAAAACTCTTATTTTGTAATCGGTGCATAGTACATTTTTGTTCGTATATCTGATCATTCACTGTAATATTTTCACATTGCCAGATCATTTATTAAGTACAAGAATTTATTCAGAGCTAAATTTTTCAATTTTATTTTCGGCATACCATGCGATCAGTGGCGTGTGGCGAAGTGTTGCAAGGTAAGCTGGTGCTTGCTCAGTGCTGTACACACTCTGCGCACGTAGCAAGAATCAGCAACCAGAGTGGAGCCGGGAGAAACTGAATGTACTGCGGCCACTCACGAGAGAGTGGCGAGGCACCCATTACACACGTGCTGTGACGTCAACTGCACTATGTTTAAGTAACCGATGTAGAAACTAGCAAACGGATAGGTATAACACATAGCAAAATACAGTTTACCTTGCAACCGTTCACCACACGCTGCTGCATATGGTATACTTTGACAGAGATAAAATAATATCAGTACGAACTATTTATTTATAAAATGGAACTTAGTACTTAAGTGGCAAGTGCGGAGCTGGGGATTACATTACATAAAACACATTTAATGTAAAGTTTTACACTGTTAAATAATACGAGATACACAACTTGTCGAATAAACAAAATCCTAATTTATTCCAAATATGATATAAATTATATGGGAAAATAAGAGATATGTACGGTTCACGACAATTAATAAAGTAGTTACTTGAGTTTCCTATGTATCACGGAAAGTACGCGTTCACTGTTGGGTGATTTCATGGGAACTCACAACATGTTAAGGCATACAGATGTGTAAAAATTAATTCTGAAATTGAGTAACGTTATCAAAGCATTGAAAAGAATCCCAAATAAATAATTTTTTGATCAACTAGGTGTATTATAATTGTGAAGAAAAATTTATATAATTCATTTAGTCTGGAATAAATCAGTCATGTGATCGGTTTTCTTCAAATCAACGAGATAAATATATTGGGTACGTTATGGACGTAACGTTTTTCATTCCGCCTGAATGAACTTATACACATAAACAATTAAATGCCAAGGCAGACATATCTGCATTAACTCGGAAAAAAAATACAGCGTCTAATTTCACAGTTGGTTGGTTCTTCACTCCGCGGCGTCTTGTTCCTGCACACACATTAGTGTTCTTCGTAACAAGATAGCGGTCAGATGAGCATCTGCTGTGCGATCAGCCTTAAATCTCCCTCTGTCACCCTTGGGACATTACCCCTGCGGTCCACGACCTCTGGCCATTGTCCATCCCACTTTCGGCAAATTGCGTGCTTCGAGAAGTGGATTGAAACGGCCCGCCCGTGCGTCAAAGGTCTCTGGACCTGGCTAAGTACACTGACCCATCTTGTTACCCGCCACGAGAAATGTTTCGTGCATAGTGGAATGGTCAACCGGGACCGTCATTTATTCACATCAAGCTATTTCCCACACCTAATCCACCAGTCGTATTCTGGAAGGTATCAGAAAAAATATATATAAATATTTAAACGAATAAAGGGGACGTTTCTGGCAACACATAGCGTGTGGTCCCAACTGCCTGGCAAACATTTAGGCGGGCCTGAGTTCGATCAAGACCTGCTGCTCTGGTGGTTTTCGGGAGCAGTCAAGTCATAAGGAACTTCTCAATTCCACAGTAAGAAGGGTTAATATTCTTGCTAGAACTGCCGCATAAGAGGAAGTAAACGTTATTGTAACTTGTAAGGTGCAACCTCGCGAAGTACTTGCGTAAACATCTCCTCCCGAGACTTACCACAACTCAGCGGCGTGTGGTGAACTAATGCAAGGTAAGCTGTGTTTTGTTCTGTGCAATGCCCAATCGTTTGCTAGTTTGCACATAGGCCACTTAACCCTTTCAGACCCACATTACTTTACTGTTTCATGTGTTGCAACCAAACAATTGTATGAATTGTTCGTTACTTAAGTCGACAAAACACTTGTATCATAGTCACTGCCAATGAACTGTAGACTATATACTAGGCCAGGTATGGCGGACTCATGGCACAAGAATGATGCACATTGTGTTCGTACATCATGTTATTATTTCCTGCAGGCTGTCTGCGCTGAGAGGTTGTATGGGGTAGCTTTGTTGGCTGCGTCAGTCAGGCAAATTGGACGTAGGGGCATGAATACAATGTTTGAACAGCAGCAGCTGGTAATTTTTCTATGCAAAGAAGAAATCTCAACGAGAAATTGCGGAGCACTTGAATCTCCCAAGGTTCACCATCGGAGACATCATAACATGGGTTGAGAAGGAAGACAGAATAGATTCGATACCTCAATAAAGACGGCCAAAGAAACCAAGCGAGAGAGAAGAACGTCTAGTAAGCAGGAAAATAAAGAAAGATCCGAAAATTAGTGCTTGCAAACTTACTACGGAGGTATATACTCAATGAATGTGGAAAGAATTTCCATCCAGAAACCACACGAGGAGTTATCAGAAGAGCAGGATAAAATGGCAGGGTACCTAGAAAGAAATATTTTATTAATGACGTGAATAGAAGGAAACTATTTATGTTCGCAAAAACCACGCTGATAAAGATAAGAGCAGGTGGAATGATGTGATTTTTGATGATGAGACGAAAATGAATGTTTGTGGTTCTAATGGCAGGATAACAGTATGGCGCAAGCCAAATGAGGAGATAAAACCTGGAAACTTACTACCTACTGTGAAACAAGGTGGAGGTAGTATCATGACTTGGGGCTGTGTATCTTCAGTATTTGTTGGAGAAGAAGTACGTATCGATGGAACAATGGAAAAGAAGACTGTCACAGCATCCTGAAAGCAAACCTACAAAGTGTGCTGAAAAACTGGGAATTAGAAACACGTTTAAGCTTTACCATGATAATGACCCAAAACAAAAGTCATTCATTGTCATGAACTGGCTTTTGTATACCTGTCCCAAAGTCATCAACACACCTCCTCAATCATCCGACCTGAATACCATAGAAAATCTGTGGCATGAACTCAAAAGACGACAGAGGACTACTACAGTTATATCCACCAAATAATTAGAGACAAGTTTCAAGGAAGAATGGAGTAAGATTGGCACCAAATGTACCAGGAAAATAATTGCTAATATGACACAACTCTTGCGAGACGTAATTAAACGGAATGGCCATGCTCTATACCATGTTCTAAACGAACGTTTGTTTATTTCGCGAAGAGGAATCTGTTTGTGTTTGACTGATGATTGCCGAATATTAAAGTGGCATACTTATGCAGTATGGAAAGACAAATTTGTATCGTTTGGTAAGTTTCATTGCTTATTTCCGTTACTGGCTAACGCTATATTTAATTTAAAGCACACAAGAATGATTGTGCAATATGTTTTATGTTTATCTTAATTTTTAATGTATATTGAGTCCATGAAACTGCGATAATCATAGGTGGCCGAATGTTAATGTGAATCGTTGTATGTTCTTAATGTTTACATGACGTTTATTATTGAAATTAAACCAGGGGACGGGGCCGCGCAATCTGCGGGCTAAGCCACCATTGGTGAAGCAGGTATTTGTACGAAATAGTACTTATGGCACAATGTTGTATGGGATCTCCAGCACGTGCTCGCTCGCGCCTATCGGCGTTCGCTCGCACATCCCGACCTGCAGTTGCAATGGGGATAACGTTAAAATTGTGTTACATGTATGATATATATAAATGTAAAATAGTTGGAGCGGTATATTGAACTGAAATGAACCTAGGATATCTTATTGTAAAGCTGAGGAGGTCCATATGCTATTATGGTGCAAATTTCGAAATTATCGTGTGAAATACCGAAATTAATGTACCCCTACCATAACTTCGGTACACGAAAGATGGGTCCGCGTGACTTTGTACCATAATTATGGTACATATTATGGTACTCACTTATGGTATAGTCAATTCACGCGTTCTTCGGCCTTTGGGAATCGAACCTTTGAAAAATCACCCTAGGCGTATTATGTCAACCTGTTTTTCCAATAACTTGTATTCCACAAGTATTTAACACTGTGATTAACTTTAGAGTACTGTATTATTGAATTAATGAGCCTTTACCTTAGTATATTATATCATTTTTAATATTTATTTCGTATTAACTACGAATTAACAACAGCGAGAGCAGCGACGTGTTGGCAATGGCCGGTAAGAAATAGTTCACAGGTACAATCTTTTTTAACCTCGTTTTATGTACACTATTTGTAAGTTAAACGTTGCCAATTGATATATTTGTATTATTATATAGCAATGCTGGAAACAAATTTCATTGCTGCAGTTAAAAATATCCGCGCAAATTCACGCGTGTAGGCTGGTGTTTTTTTTTTTCCCGTTCGGAATAAAGGTCCAATAAGCGAAGCAGAGCGTGTCGCTCTCTCGTTCTCTCTGTCTCTCTTCTCCCTCTCTCTCTCTCTCTCTCTCTATCTCTCTCTCTCTCTCTCTCTCTCTCTCGGGAAGATCGTACCACCTGTGCAAGAAAAAATACATTTTGTTATTTCTAATTTCAGCACATCTCATACGTACAGTAACAGTAATGATGTCTGAGATTGTAGTTTGCAACTGAAACGAGACTTTATAAATACCTATTATATGTTATTTAGATGCAACGACATATCTTAGATGCGATGGCGCGACACAGCTCGTTGCGCGACACTTACGAATCCAGCAGGTTGGCAGACGTGGTGTGGAAAGCGTTCCCAATATGGCGGCAGCGGGCGACATACAATGAAGCGTCAAGTTCGTAGTCATGTTTTTGAAACATCATACGGAAGTTACAATGCTGTGGTAAACATGTGTTTCCACGGCAGAGTGAAATGTGATGTGATCGTTGCGTATGAAAGGGCGTGGTGGCTGCGTTGTAATCGTTACGCAGGCCAGGTGTGTGTGTTGATTTCAAATATGTGCAAAATGTATACGTTTTAACCATGAACTGATGTTATGACGAAATTAATTATTTACCTTCACGTCTGTTTATCGCAACGTTGTACCTTTGCGATAGGTGTTTGGAAAACAGTTGTGTAACGAGCTTACGTTTCTGTGATTTGAATGTCTGCAACAATCCCAACGAAATACTAAGCCCGCCCAGATAAAATTAAATAAATAATAAAATAAACCTACAAACCAGTAAGTACCAATGCATGTAAATATTAGCGGAATAAATGTTTCGGTAGGCCTACGTGTTTGCGTGTTCACCACTATCTTTTACGTTTGTCGATGTACAATAAATAAGCGACGCGAGTTGCGTGCTTGAATTTACTACGTCGTTTCGTTGGACTGGTTGTCCCTTCGTTGTAATTTTTATTCAAAACACATATTAATAACAACAGGTTAAATACTGCTGTTGTTTCCGCCACAGTTGTAACAAACACCGCCGTGGCAAAATATCGTGTATTATGTGTAACGTCCTATATCGTGTGTAACACATAGTTATAAAGCTGACCTAAATATTGTTATAGGCCTAAATAGTGAACATTTGTAGGAAATTGTTTCTGCAATATGGCATAATTCTTTGAACAGCTGTAAACAGCAAGCAACGCATTTGGTAGTTATAAAAGTAGAAGTGATTATGTTTACGTGTAGTAGGATACGTAATCAGTAACCAAAAGTAGAAATTTGGCAGGGTTTCATAAAAGACCGAAGTTATCATGAATCAACTATAGGTGAAATTATCTTTATGGGCCTAACCTATTTTAAGGGGGGATCAAGGGCTTAAAAAAAAGGAAAAAACCAAATTCCTACAAAATACGATAAAAATGAGCCAAGTAGCACCTACAGAAGGCTAACAAGTGTGGGAGGGTAGGGGAAATTTTTAGGGGGGGTGTGAGGGTTCAAAGGGCCTAACTTCCCATTGGAGGAGGGTGGGGTATAGGAAGGCAACCCTCCCCAAATCCCACGAAAATCGGTTGCAAAATGCGCCTTCCAGGCCGAAAAGAAGGTGCAAAATGTGGTGCACAAAAACCCCTCCCCCGTCAAGGGATGTTACACAAAGGGCCTAACCTGTTTTAGGGGGGAAATAGGTTAAAAATAAAGGAAAGTACCACATTTCAACAAAATACGATAAAAATGAGCGATATAGTACTCTGCGGAGTTGCAAAAGGGGACAGGGGGAGAAATCTTTTGGGAAAGGGGTAGGTCTGAAGGGCCTTACTTCCCATTGGAGGAGGGTGGGTACAGAAAGACAACCGTCCCTCCTCCCTCCCTCAAATAACACGAAAATCTGCCGAAAAACGCGCCTTGCAGGGCGAAAAGAAGGCTTAATACGACCTTCCCCCCCCCCTTGTCACATCCTCAAGCTAGTAGTGAGACTGGGTGAAAGGGGAAGGGGGAGTTCGACAAAGGAATGTCCAAAGGTGTGTAGAAATTGTCTTCCAGCTCTCCACACGATAATTATGGTACATCCAAACCCAACTTTTATGGTATACACCAACCTTAAGCCTAGGGCAAAAAAACCCTCCCCCGAAACTGGGAGAGGGGAGGGGGTCGATAATTATAACTCACTCCCTTGGGGCACTATTGATCCTACCTAGGCCCGTTCCCACCCTCCTCACCGTTTGGGCGTAAAGTGTTTGACGCAGCAGACTTTCGTTCTTGATTAATAATGTATAGAACCTTCAATCAAAAATTAACGAACCATAAAATATGTGGCAGATATTTATCCACCGCTTGCTTTTCATGTATAGGCATCAAAGAAAAAATAGTTCTTGAAGGCACATTAATAGTGTTTAAAAAATGGGCATTGGAAAGAATACTTAATTCATTCAGTTAGACATTACATCACTACCTATAACACGGCGTAGAAAAATAAAAATTTTATCAATCGCCCAGGGCAAAGTCGAGTACTCTTTAACTACAGGTTAAAGACGTCTTAACCGAAGCACGGAACAAATAATAGGTCAAAATTGCTACAGCACAGTACACTAACCTTTATAAACAGTTATGCATCTTTGATAAACTATTTCACTGTCACATGAGTATATGAGCCGCTGCCCGTCAACAACCTGCCTTGAAGTCCTGTGACGTTTTACTGGATGAACTTGACCAAGAACATGGCGAGGATGTGCCAGTAAAATCTTTTCAACCAGCAATAACATAGAGAGTATTAACAATGAAATATATGTTAGTGTGGTGGCGTTGCGTTTACCCTAATTCCGTTTTCTCTAATGTTAGGCTAAACGAAATTACGGTAAACGAAGTTAGGCAAAATTAAATTAGAATTAACGCAGTCAGGCTATTCGTAATCAGACCAAACTAAGTTAGGACAAACGCATTTATGCGAAGTGCAAGTTTCAGATTTTAGGATTGACGCAGTTAGGCTAATCGAAGTTAGGTGAAACAAAATTAGGCCAAACGCCGTTAGGACAAACACAGTTTCTGTCAAGATTATTCGAAAATTGGCATTTTAGGGTCAACAAATTTAGGCTAAATACAGTTAGGACAAACGAAATTAGGCTAAATGAGATTAGGGTAAAGAAAGTTAGGCTAAATGAAATTAGCCAAAAGGCAGTTAGGCCAAACGCATTTAGGATAGACGCAGTAGGACAAACGGAATTAGGCGATTCGCATTTAGGGTGAACGAAGTGCAGTCGTTAGTGTGGAAGGAAGTTCGCAGTCCTATTAACAAATGCATTAAGTTTTGGGTTCAATGTGTGTGACGGATTCTGCCACGATCCGAGCTTTGAACGAAATTCTGTTAGAAAACTCGCATGTTTTTGTGTGCTTAAATACACGTACCACTGATCCTAATTAGTTGCTTTTCACCAATCACACGTCCCAAAAAAAAAAACTAAAAGAATTGGCAGAAGCACAGAAATGATCAATTCGACACTTAAATGTACCAAATAACACTTAAAAAATACAAAAATAACTAGTATGAATAATTTTAAATTGTACGGAATTTCTTGGCTCGAGAAATTTTAACTTCAAAGTTAAATATGAAGCTGTTCTATAGGTATTCATCGTCCATACGTGAACGTAAAAAGTAACTTGACGACCATTACCAGGGTTTTAAAGTATTAGGCTGTGATACATAATGGAATACTGACATGTACGCATACAATTATAGGCTGTTCACAGTAAAATGAGCACTTTTGAAAGCCCTGCTTAAGATCTAGTTGTAAACACGTTGTGTCTTCTTCCACTCAAAGTAAAATTAACATTGCCATGAGCCTGATCACTTTATTTATGCGTTGGTGAAGTGAAAGTGTGGCATTATTAAAAGATTAAACATTGTGCAAATGTGCTCATTTTTACACTTGGATGCATTACAAAAAACACAGAGTGAAATAAACAATTTAAGTTATCACGAACCATTACTTAACATGTTTTATTCAACGTTAACATATGGAACTACTTTCCACACTTCGTTGCCAACATTACTGGGAGCATGTCGCTCAGTGACCCCGTTAAAATATGTACAGGCAGGAACGGTGACTTTTCCCTAAGGTTGATTTCAAAAGTGCTAATTTTATCGTGAACGATATGAAACCCTTCGAGGTCACATTCGACCATAAGAAAGCATTGCGATGGCGATGGAAGATAGCGCAAACCAGTTTCTCATGCGTTCCGTTTCCCCAGAATTTTAAGCGGTGACTTTAGTGGATTTACGCAACAATGTTCTCATAAAAGACGCAGCATTGTCGCTACAGCTTAAAACACTGTTTTGCAGAAAAATAAATATCGAAAACAGAGGGTTACTTAACAGCAATTTTTTCTGACTGACACTTTACAACGACCATATTCGTGTTTCGAATTTATAAGTAGGCGACATAATATCTACTTACATTCCTATCCTGAATAAAGATTTATACTGAAATAGTCAATAGAGTTTTTTTTTTTTTTTTAATTAGAATAGACACGTTGCTAACAATGAGACCCGTGTGACAACTATGGCGGCCGCTTAGGGGGGGGGGGGGGACTATAAAGCTGCGCGTATGAGGTCAAGAAGCGAGGGAGCGATACGGGCGACACTAACACGCACTTATAGCGCCTCATCGCTCCTACGCGCAAGACGCGCAGTGTTTCCGTCGAAAGGCTGTACTGCGCAAATTATATCCATTACAATGGAACTTTATTACACGCGATAGAATGCCACAGATTAAACTACGTCTATATAATAGTACTTTTTTCTTACTGCTTAAGGAAACTGCATTGGCAAGCATTCAAAATTCGATGTTTTACCATTTTGACGTTCATGATAAAGTGAGCACTTTTGAAATCAACCTCAGAAAAAAGTCACTGCCCCTACCTGCATATACTTCAATGGGCGAACTGAGTGGCATGCGCCCAGTAAAGTTGGTAACGATGGCTGGGATAGAAATTCCATATCTTTACGTCAAATGAAAAGTGTTACGTAACAATTTATAATTACTTAAGGATTATTTCTTTCGCTCTCAATTTTTTTTTAATGCAACAGTACGTAAAAATTAGTAGATTTGTAAAAATTTACTTTTATAACAATTTCGCAGTTTCACTTGACCGACGCATGAATAAAGCGATGAGACCCATGACCAAATCAATTTTACATAAGGCGGAAGACTACACAACGTACATATAAGTAGATCTTAAGCAGGGCTTTCAAAAGTGCTTATTTTACCGTGAACAGCATATAGTGTGAGAGTTTTTTTTTTTTTTTTTTTTTTTTTACCGGCAAAAAGTCGTATTTCCATAACTTTTCTTTGCCGAGATACGTTATTTCACGCAAACAACGATTTCACAGAAAATGTTTCAGTGTCTAGTACTGTTCAGCGGTCGGAAATATTCTTCCCAAAAACGTCGCCCCGCAAGAGGTGCGGTGAAGGTACGGTGTCGCTGTCAACGGTCTGTCGTCGCTGTAGCCGGAACGCAAGGGTTCTCTCAGCGAGGCTGGGCGGAAGCTATAAATACTACGCTCCAGGGTCGTGTAAATAACTGCGCCGCCAAGCCGAGCGTCTGATTGACGAATTGTGTCACTGTTGGTGGATGGCAGGCTACGGAGAAATGAGATCCCGGCTGTCGCGACGGAGCTGTATACTGATGGCTGCGCGGGGGGGGGGGGGGGGGGGGGGGGGGGAAGTGCGCTCGACACTGACGTCACTGGTTGAAAGGGGTCACGGGGCGTGCTTGTAAAACTCGTGTTCTCTCATTTTCCAAAAAAATAGGCTATTCAATTAACGAAAAATGTTTTAACCAAAACCATTTTGTTTCTGGCCAAATTTTGGACATTGTCACTGATTTCTCTGTCCCCACAAAAAACTTGAGCTTAAATTTTCCGCATACATACATGTAAAAAAAAACAATATTACTGTTCTATAAATGTACAAATAACGAAATCTAACTTGCGTAAAGAAATGAGATAATTCCCAGTGAAATAAATTGCCAAGAGCTACTTCTAGACGTCTAAAATTATGGTACAAGGAAATGTTTTTGCAATTTAAAGAAAAACTGCAGAAATGAGGAATTTATTTTACATTTTTGAAATTGCGGCTGCCCTTGAATTTCTGTTAAAATTATGTTCTTTAAGCATATCTTGAAATGAATTAAGACTAGACCTTTCTGTTGCCCTTGTTAAATTTTCTGCAAATGCTTTGGCTTGTTTTATTTGTGCATTACAAAATCAGCAAAATTTTTATTTTTGGCATATAATTTTGCAAAAACCATGTAGTGTAAAAAATTTGATCTGAGGAAGAAGTATTCACATATAATGTCTACATGTTGAACAGTATGTATGGTACAAATATAAGATTGTTTTTGTTGCAGACGCCCTTAAATCATAGTTAACAAAGTCGGCACTTCATTTGAGGGTCCTCAGTAGCCATACAGGACAAGACATCACCCTAATGGGACGACTAGACCAGACAGGTGATGGACTGATAACATTCCTTGGCTCTTCTAATGAATGCTTTGTCGGTATACAAATTGTTCCATGGACGTACCATCGTCATCAGCCTTTCTGTACAGTCCTGTGCCATAAATAAAAATATATTTCCATGTTCCTCTCATATACCCTTTCTCAAAATACCAATGAATTTTACGATAACTTAAAAAATATATGTTGGCTATAATGAGATATAAAATACACGTACATATGTTTGTACACAATGTAATAGGAGAGATATTCGTGAGAAAACCACATTCTTGATCTTCGGTCTGATTCGGAAGGGTTACGGAGATCGAGTGTCCGCAATAACTTGGCCAAACATAGGTCGCCGGACCTGATCCCTATGGATTATGATGCATGCAGCCGTATGGAAGAGCTTGTGAACAAATGATGGCACAGACACGGTTAGTATTGCTGGATCTTGTTAAGAGTGGGATGGACCCATGCGTTCTTAGTGAAATAGTTGTTTGCGCGAATACGCGTATCTCAGTAAATAAATGTTCTGCAAGTACGAATTTTTGTCAGAAAAAATAAAGAACAATAGATATGACTTCTTTTTTTTTTCCTCCATATTAAGTGTATTCTTGGAGAAAAAATTCGTGAATAAGGTCAAATAGCACATTTTTTTTAAGCTTGCCTATGCATTTTCCTTAAGCGGCAAGAGAAAAGTACAAAGATATGGGCATAGTTTAATCTGTGGTCTTTCATCACGTGTAATAAAACCTCACTGTCATAGATTTGATTTACACAGTACAGCGTCACAACGGAAACACTGCACGCCGTGCGCGTAGGAGCGATGAGGCACTAGGCGTGCGTGTTACTGTCGTCCGTATCGCTCCCTCGCTTCTTGACCTTGGACGCGGGGGTCCATCCCACTCTTAAGGGTGCTGTAGTAGTAAGCAAGGCCTAATTGCCGTGAACTGATGCGAGCCACACACTTCGCACCCAGATGAGCTGGCTTGTGTATTGCTGCAATGGGCGAAATTTTGGAAAAAATGTATTGTAATACTTCTGTCTCGTAATTAACTCTTCACACAACCCAGGTTTTTTTTTTTTGTTCGTAGAGTAGCATTAACCCGGCCTTTCCTCCGCATTGGACGCATGTTTTAAAAGTGTGCTGTTCCATATGCACATCTTTCTGCATCCAAAAATTCGGAACATTAGTCACAAATGATTACAATCATATTGCATACATTACATATAAAATACACTACTATAGAATCGGATTTTTTTTGTAATAAATTAATTTTTTTTGTTACCGTGTACAATATGTCAGTATATCGAGTGACAATCGCAAAAGCATTTCCAAACGAAGCAGTCCCGGGGCACCAAAAGAAAGTACCTGATCTATAAGGATTCGGCCTCACACTGAGTGGTCGACAAACATGTCGATGGGTTTATTTATAAATCACCTAGCAGTAAATTACTGCGCAAAACGAATTAAAACATATCCAGTTATTATTTTTTTACTGAAAGTTTTCCGTAGGCAAAAATAATTCTGTACGTTGTTACTTATTACGTGCATTTCAAAATGAATATTAGAAAACCAATAATCAAAATTTTTATATCTCTTTATATGGCATCACTGGCATAAACAATGTGCAATATGGTAAGTTTTGAAGAAGGTAGGCCTACATGAAGGAATACAAGGTAAAATATGAGGATGTTTCTCGATATGAAATGTATCAACCGGAAGAGAATTAGCAGGCTGAAAAAAAAAAAGTAAACCAACATGAAAAATTTTAATTTTTTATATTCTCTTGTAGATAAAAATGGTTCCGAAGATTCGAACCAAACATTTGAACATTATTCGTATGTTCACAATAGTAATGCTAATTCCCACACAGCTCGCATCACGTACCAGCCTCTACACGAAAGTCTAATGCGTGAAAGACAAATCACTGGTGTGTTTTAATAAAGTTTCCCGTAAGGGTAGAATGCAGAGATTTTAATTCCCAGCAATGTAAGTGTTTGTAAATATTTCTCACCTAACCGAAAACAGGTCACATATATTTTTACTACTTTCCTGGGTTTTATTTTTTAACGAAGATTTTTTTTTTTGGAATCATCTAATAACTTTAAATAAAGAAATAACTCAACACGTAATGATTTTTATAGAAACATGTATTATTTTCAGATATTTGCAAGTGATTTGACATGTAGAGATAATGAGCTGTGAAAATATATGTTTAGGTGTGTTATTAGTAGTTTATAAATGACGTATTCCCTGAACAAAATAATTACATAACTAATTGTTTGCACAGGCAGTGGTGATTATATTATGCGATGGGCGATTGACGTATAATCTGAGGTTCGTGGGAGGGACCAACCGAAAATAAGTTTGTTCACGAAATCTTGGAAGGATTCACTTGGAGCATTTCATGAACGGACTGCGATGGATTCACGCTTAGTTGCCCCCTTTAACCAGCAAACTGCGCGGAAAGAAAGCCACTAGAACATTTGTCAGGAGAGTAATTTCCCCTCGCAATTTCCCCTCGGCTGCCTGACGTCTCAGACGGCGGGGTGCACAGCTGGTCGACCAGAGAGCGGCTGATGCTGGGCTCCAGACACGCAATCCTGCCGTGCTTCACGTTATAAGCTGTTCACGGTGAAATGAGCACTTTCGAAAGCCCTGCTTAAGATCTACTTGTATGCACGTTGTGTATACGCTGTTGTCGGTAAAGTGCATTAACCACTAATAAATATTTTTTATTGCAGCCTCAGGCTTTAAATTTTGAGTGTGGTGAATGTATTCACTGTGTTTATTGCTCAAATTGTAATGTTCATTTTAAAAAGTATCATCCTTGTGTAAAATTAACATTGTTACGAGTTTCATCACTTTATTCATGCATCGAACAAGTGAAATTATGAAATTATTAGAAAAGGAAATATTTTACAAATCTGCCCACAATTATACTTCGATGCATTAAAAAAAATCAGAAAGCGAAATATATATTTCAAGTTGACATAACTTGTTACATAACACTTTTTATTTGACGTTAAATTATGTAACTACGTTCCCTCCATCGTTACCAACTTTACTGAGCGCGTGTCACTCAGTGCGCCTGTTAAAATATACGCAGGTAAGAGCAGTGACATTTTTCTAAAGTTGATTTCAATAGTGCTCACTTTATCGTGAACAGCCTTTACCATTGCGCGGGCACACTAAGATCATGCCTGCTCGCGTAGAACCACAAGCCGTCTTGAGGAAGCATAAGCAAAACAAATTGGTCGCCCGTCTTCTTGAAAGCGGAATTTCATTAAATGCTGTTTACGGTAAAGTGAGCACTTCTGAAATCAACCTTTAAAAAAACGTCAGTGCCCCTACCTGCATATAGTTTAACGTGCACACTGATTGGCCTACGCCCAGTAAAGTTGGTAATGACTGTAGAACTACTTCACTAAAAGAAGTTCAGCTATTGAAGAGGTTACATTACCTTAGAACTAGTTCCGATCGCAGGTGTTTCTCGTTCAAAGTGAACAGTTTTCACAAGTAGTTTCGAACAACTTCTCTTCTCTGCTGCGCCCCTATTGGCTGATTCGAAGTAAACAAGCAGTGTAATAAATATTGCTGAACTTGGCGGGAATTCCTGCACTTGTTGAATTAACTTAAGTTTAAGGTTGAATGTACTAATACCCACCCATTATGCCATCACAGTAAAAGTGTAGGTTAAATAGCAATTGAAAAGATAAATAGTGATAGATGTTGGAGACTATTATAAATAAATATCATACATTTTAAGTTCCATGTGTGTTGAGGTTAGAAATTCCATTGATTTCATTCTGCTTTGGGTGTGTGATGGCGAAAACACGTACTGTTTCTAAACTTGTTCAGACATGGGTACCGAATGTATTGATCGAAATGTGTTTAAAAGCACTCGTGTAACCACGGCCTAGGTCAGAATGATCTGCACTGCGGAAGCGGAATCATTCGACAAACCACCTGGCAAACTGGGTCATAGTAATTAGGTCTGGCTGACACAGAAGTATGGACTTCGGCCGGCGACTATAACTCCGCCCACGCCAAACTATTAGCGAATTGGGGAGGAGGTGGAACACATTAGCAAAAGGGGGGCGAGAAGTGTGGTCTGGGGATCCGAACCTGGAAAGGAGGTCTTCCTTGGGGCGTCAGCGACTCCAGGCGGACGCAGGGCACGAGGGCACCTACCTCCCATCCTATTTCTAAGTTAGTTGAAACAGTTATAACTGTTATTAAAAAGGGAAGTAGTAGTTTATTACTTCTTCTATTTCGCCTTTACCTCCTGTCAACCCTTAATTTTTTATGTCGCCTTAGGATACAACCGCATCGCAATGTTAAATCTACGTATGTCAGAAGAATACACAATGTGCATACAGTTAGATATTGAGAAGGGCTTTACAAAAATTTCAGTTTACCGTTTTCTTCGAACGCCACCCTTATAAAAATTGGTTACGCAGAAAATCAAAAATTATTATTTTTTTTATTTCGTTAATTTTGACAAGTTTAGTAGGTTGACAGGTGTTAGGTGGGTACGTAAAGCTTAACATCTCGTCAACAGTGAGGCCATTAGAGACAGATCGAGTTGCTTAGAGAAGCAGGAATATGGCAGGAATCGGCCATGGCCTGGAGTAGGAACCATCCCAGCATTTATGTAGACTGATTTCGGAAAATCATGGAAAACCGTAAGCAAGATGGGCAGATCAGTATTTGAACACAAATCGTCCCGAATGCGAGTTCAAAGACACGTTTGGTGAAATTCTGTTTACTCTTTCTGTCGGGGGCCGTGGTGGCTGAGCGGTTAGCCTGCTCGCCTCCCACCAAGGCGTACCTAGCTCAATCCCCGGGGGGTCACCCCCGTATTTTTGCAAGTGGGAGTCGTGCCGGGCGATGCCGCTGGTCGGCGGGCTTTCTCGGAGTTTTCCCCCGTCCCCCCACACTCTTGCATTCCGGCACTGCTCCATTCTCACCTCATTTCAACCTCATCGCCACTGATGACCTCGTTTTCAAGAGCTGCTCAAATCTCTGAACTCAACTCAACATTCTTGTCTGTTGTGCTACTTCAAATCTGTGTGTAGCACTACTTAACTCTAGTTTTTCTATAACATTTCATTTATAACAGAATTCATTTCATATTCCTAGCCTCCCATTTTCGTTTATTATCGGGACTGTAAGAATACACATTCAATTCATAAACGTATTGAATAAAACAGGAAACTCAAACACCAGGTAGAGTAAAGTTACTTCTTTAAAATAAAGGGCCGCGGTGGCTGAGTGGCTAGCCTGTTCGCCTCTCACCAAGGCAATCCGAGCTCAATTCCCGGTCGGGTCACTTCGGATTTTCGCATGTGGGCATCATGCCGGACGATGCCGTTAGTCGGCGGGCTTTCTCGGGAACCTCACGTTTCCCCAGTTAAGTTACATTCAACTACCATTAATATGCAGAAATCGGAAGTAGGAGCGGAAGTCATTAAACGGACAATTTATGGCATTAAAACCAGGTAATAAATGTGTTACAGTGCGGTAACACAAATTTTACGAAATTGGGAGAGAAAAAAAGAAAACAAGGAATAAAAGGAATAAAGAAATGGGGGTAATGTTCCAGGGCTTGGGTACTACTCAACATTAGGGGTAATATTTCCATTGCAATTCACACCAAGGAGCTTAAAATAACGCCCCCCTCCCCCCAACCCAGAGCCATTGAATATAACTTTTTTTTTTAAATCGAGGTACCTAAAGGTGAGACCTGTCATGAGAAGAGACCATTGAACTGCCGTACAAAGGAACAAAATAGAAGTACGAGGAAGGGTACTCGAGCGCACCAGACGAGTTCAGACGTCACGTTCCTGGCCCTGATTGGCACCGCGGCAGAGCACACTGCATTTGGCACTCTTCGAGACGTAAAGCTCGCACAAAGCAGTTCGAGCGGGAACAATAGCGCGGTGCTGCGCGCACCATTGCTTCAGAGGCGGCGTACTACATGACAACGCACATTCGATGTGAGCATAGCCAGTCACATCCTGGCTGCGCGGAGATCTATGAAGATTGTACTTGTCGCTGACTTTACCATGACGCGCAATGAATCATGTTCTTCTGGTTATTGGGCATTGGTAGTAGTGAAGATAAGTGGGACCAGATGCGTATTTTGGAACTGTGAGTGGAGTGATTAGTGGAAGCGAGAGATTTTCGGGTGATCAGGGGCCTTAAGGGTTTAGGGTACAAACTCGGTTGCGAGGGGTATATTTCCTCGACGCCAGGACTCATTATTACCTTGTTCAGCAACTGTTGATGCTGTGTGTGAGTTTGGTGCTGACAGAAGGTGTAAGAGTTAAACGTCTGCTGAAGGAAGCCTGTAACTCGGAGTTTGGGGGTCGTGGTGTGGTGGCCCGGGAAATTTGCGAAACCTTTAAGCTGTGTTTAAGAGATTGTGAACAACGTAAACAAAGACTTTTGGAATGGGACTGGTGATGGTGTGTGTGTGTTGTGACGAGAGTGTTGGAGGCGAGTGTGAGAAAGGACAATATGATTACTCTTGTGTGTCTTCGTGGGGAGCATATCCTTGGGTACGACCTCACTGAGTGTTTAGTGCGTAAGGGAGTTTGTGTGATATTGTGGTGGCAATACGGTGACACCAGTGTGTCTCGTAGGGAGAATATCCTTAGGCCACCACAATTGCTTCTGTTGAGTGTGAGTTGCAGGACAGTGCGATACCGCCGCTGCAAGGTGGAGATAGGTAGGGAGAGTATCCTAGGCACTGGACCTTGAAAGATGGAATGATGCTTGAGCGTGAGAAGGATGGAAATGTGGATGGCTGAATGAGTCTCTGCTCAAGAGTGTAATTCGTTTAAAAGGGGATTACCTTAGGACCATTCACTCACTCATAGTGAGTTGTGTATGGTGTAATATTGACCCTAGGGAAAAAGGGGCATGTCTGTAATAATTGGAGCCAGAGATTGTAACATTTGGCTGGGGAAAAATTGTATGATATATGGTAAGGGGAATGTAACATATGTAAAAATTAGTTTCAAGGGAGGATTGAAGTATAATATAGTGTACAAGAACTGTACATTTTGTAAAACCGATTTTTAAAGGAAATTGGGAAACTTATGAAGATAAAGTGATTTTATAAGGTTGTTTTAGGTGTTGTTTTTAGAAGGGTAAATTTGTGAGACCTTGAGTGTAAAAGGAAAAAAAAACGACAAACGCCTGGTGGGTCTCAGCTGAGGAAATTATCAGATCAAAAGGGCAGTGAAAATCATACCTGGTAGTTTGTACAAATCATAGTGTTCTGCATTTTTGTGAGTTTTATATTAAGTTTTTATATTATTAATTATATTACTAAGATATTGTTTTCCGGTGTAAACTGGGAATCATATAGAGTGGTAGAGTTTTGAGGATTTAAAAAAAAAATATTTTGTGAAATTTTAAGGGCTATAAAATTTGGCATGTACATTTTGGAGTGAAATTGCTGAAGAGCTTTTGTATTATGTTGAATTCTGTGTCTACTCATGAAAGTTTGTGTGAATACTAATGTGCATTGATAGTAAAAATCAAGTAAAAAGCGATTGATAGTGTTATTTTTTTTCAATCGGATGGGTATCATCTGGTGTTTCCCATCCTGGACAGAAGCATTGCATTTTGAAATAACACAAAGTTTTCTTTTATATTTTGTGCTCTGCTGTTGTTTGATGTTTTTGCGGATTTTAATGTTTTTTCCTGACTTTTTCAGATTCCTGAAGTTATGTGATAGGGGCTCAGAAGGTGTGGAGCAAATGTGGTCTTGCGTGGAGTCGCCCGCTGACAAGGTGTTTGTCGAATGTGTTGGCAGCCTTCTTGTATGTGCTGGAGAAGTGTTTCGAGGTTTATAATGATTTTTTTTGTCAGAATTGCTTTGAAGTGGCCGTAGGAATAAAACACAGTGGATCAAGTGTGTAAAACATGCAAGCGAGGAAACAGGTTCTGTAATACCTTTATATTTGTCGCGAATCTTTCGTTCAAGAAATCCTTGCTATTTACTAAAATACTAAAATGTAGCGATGTACCAACATGCACAAACCACGTGCGACATACAGCAAAGGGAACGTCTTCCGACAGTTCGTACATCTGGTTTGGGACAAAATCTCCCAACAGGAAAAACAGTCCCGATTAGACTGTATTCTCAAATATTCCTACCCATACACCACTGCTGAATTGTTGTTGTCATTGTTGACATTTAACACACAGATTTTCTTCAGTTCTATTATCAGTGTGGTAAAAAATGACGATTCAATTTCAGGCGGATCCAGCTTCATCGGTAAATAATATGATTGTAATATAATTGTCAAAATATCTTGTAACAAAGCTTCATGGAAAATAGAAAAGGGCACTACATGATCAACACAAAAGAACATAAACTTATGATAATTTTAAAGACAGTCTCCAAAACGACGACAATATTTTAAATTTTTACACCAAATGTTGAGGATAAAATATGTATCGCCGACAGAAGTCTGCTGAAACTAAGTACCAAAGTTGACCATCGAACGCGGTACGGATTCAGCAGTTGTCGCAAAACTCTCCAAATGTTCCATGGCCAACGTTCTCTACTGCTGCTGCTCTTCGGGTTCTAGAGCCAGCATTTCCTTCAACATGCTGCAAAATCTGCTCTTCGAGACTAGAAGTTCGAACCCAACAAGTTTGCCCCATTTCACTCTCGTTTCTTAAATGAGATTGTATCTCTTAGGAGACATATGTCACATCGCTGGAATATTTTATTACCTGGAAATGGTATATTAGGGAAACTACCTGCTCAGAGAGGCCCTGCTTATGCTGTATTGCATTCTGCAACCCCATATATCGCATACGTGTCTCTGTCATTTCCTTGTTTAAAGAATTCATTATCACGTCCAACTCACAGTACAGCACGGATCAACCGCTGTTGCCAGGTGGAATAATATAAATAACCCATAGTGTACCTAGTAAACTGGTATAGAAATTTTGAGTATGTGGCTTTAATTTGGAAACAATATCTAATAGATTTTATATTTTTATGGACATTTCTCACTGTTTTAGCATCTTCTGTCCACCGGTGAGAGGTTCCTGCATATAATGAAACAACCTGTGTGTGTATATATATATATTTATTTATATATATATATACATTCGTCGAGTAACACTATGACAAAATGCTTCATTAGACATGAGCGCATGAGCATATTCAGTTAAATAAGGCACATGTCACGAGAAGCCTCCGTCGGTATATGAAGTGTTATGTAGGTACTATGAAAACTCTTCAACCACAGAAAAAACGTGCGAGTATCGGCTTTCAGGTCAAGGTGTCAGCATTTCAGAAACAGCACATTTTGTGAATTGTTGGCATAAGGGTGCCACAACTGTAGCACAACTGCGAATAAACAGCATGGAAACTGCAGAATACCAAGTGCCATTGATAAAAGAGGTGAACATAGGATGAGAATATGTGTGAAGGCCCACCGACACGCTACACTTCAGCAACTCACAGTCTAAGCGAACCATGGGGCAACCAGATGTGTGCCTATAACGATACTACAGCGAACCCTGTTGCATATGGGGCTGCAAAGCAAACGACTGGCCACTGCACTTATGCTAACGACAGTTTATCAGCAGAAATGGCTTCCATATGTACAATACCAGAACTAAACCTTTTCTAACTAGTGAAGTGTTTCCCTCTCCTATGAATCACGTGCTCTTCTTCCCGGAACTGATGGACACTGGCATGCCAGGCGAGAAATCTCCGAGAACGAACGCCGTGCAAAAATTTTTGGATGAACACAAGCTAATGGCGACTGTATTATAGTCTGGGGAACTTTTTCTTTGGATGGTTTGGTCTCTTGTATCTCTGAAAGACACTGTCATCAGATTTGGTTATCTCTCAAACCTTTGTTTTAATAGACATCCATATACCTTGACTTACTTCCCTGGGGCGGATGGGAACTTCCAGCAGGACAGTAAGATATGTTATATAGCCAGACTTGTCCGGTAGTTGTCGAAGGATCACGACAAAGACTTACAAGTAGTTACTTGACCCCATGGGGTATCGCAATTTCGAGCGGCCCTTAATGCCCACGAGATCATAATGACTCCTGCTGGCAGTGGTGAGTGCCTGGATTTTTATCCCAGGTATCCATGATGGTGGTAGATGGTAAGTTCCCCTATTCAGGAGTAAACAGAGGCCAGATGACAGATGGCCGAAATAAGACTGACCTTGAGTGTGGAAGCTGAAGTAGGGCTCCGAGGGCCGGGTAATTCGCCCTTCTCGGTCCGAGGAGTCCTGTGCCGGTGGAAGCCGCAAAATGGGGAATACCAACTAAGAATCCAAAAACATTGGAATGGGTAATACTAAGAGGGATCAAGAGGTCAGAGACGTGTGTCTATAATATATGTGTACGTATAGGTGTGTACCTGCGTGTATACACACACGCACATAAAGTGAGAGGGAGTGTGTACGCGAGTTTTTCACCATGTAATTACCGCTGTTATATGATTCGTCATTTATGTATGAATGTATCTAAAACCATATATTTTTACCCTTATAACATTAAGCGGCCGTATTAAATAAAACAAAATGTAACTTTCTTGTCGCAAAATGTTGTGGCTAACATAGTGGAAACACGCATTCATATACATGAAAAAAATGGACGACAGTGACACTGATCAGGGTTTGCTGATATTCTTTCATCTTCCCATTACACTGATATTCATTGTTTTCAATCAACTTGCCTAATACATCCATTAATTTTTTAAGCTCTAATTTCAAGTAGTAATACAATCATCTACAGCTTATTTTCGTGATTAAGATGCCGCAATTTCTGGGCGTTACTCACACACCTTGTGTGGCAAATGTCATAATTTTATCGGCAAAGGCTGGGAAATTTTTCAGTATGTAATTGCCAATAAAGAAGTGCAGTTTACCATGCTACATATTCTTGACTGTTGGAACTAGTGCCTGAAATTTGTGGATAAGTGAGTTAATAATCTTTATTACTAGCACAGGGTTCCTCCGTCTTGTTTTTCATGGTCCTTCTGTTGGCCGGCAATATCTGTCTGGTTCATTTCGTTGGGGGAGCCTGCTAAAAATACTGCTGCAGGCCCAAAACAGGACTGAAGACCTAACGTAGGAGCAGAACTGCACGTAAATTTCTACACTGTAAAAAAATGTAAAAATACACATACAACCTTTTGATAATTTTACATTTATGTGTGTAATTTGTAAAACCAAGTACAGTACGTGTAAATTTACAGCAATGTACAACTTCATTCATAACATAGTACATTGATATTATTTAAAAAAAAACACAAATATATTGGTATATTAACAATAAGAGGGATTTCAGAAGTGTTCATTTTACCGTGAACAGGCTATAAATCCTTGGATGTTGTCGGTCCGTTGAAACTGTGGAATTATTATAAAAATAATATTTTACAAATATGGCCATTTTTACACTTCGATTAATTAAAAAAAAACAGAAAGCGAGAAAAATTATTAAATTTACCACTAATGGTTACCCAACACTTTTTATTCGACGTTAAGAAATGGAACTACTTTCCATCCATTGTTACTAATTTTACTGGGCGCATGTCACTCAGTGCGCCCGTTAAAATATATGCAGGTAGGAGCAGTATCTTTTTTCAAAGATTGAATTCAAAAGTGCTCACTTTATCGTGAACAGCCTTTACCTACAATTCTTGTTTGTGAACTGTGTCATGGTACGCTAAGGCGTGCGAACTGACATCTGAACTCTGTTGGCGCTTTGTCATGTGAACAAACAACGTTGGTTATGATGTTACCATTTGTATAGTAAGTTACTCGCCGAAATGTCTAATGTGAAATCTATTACATTGTGTTTCGGAAACATGTTACCAAACTGTGCCAGGGGACTGCTGACGTTAAAAAACGAAATTAAAAATATGACACCCATCGTCCATCTCAAATAATACGTGCTGCAGAAGCCCTTAAATGCGGAGCTCGAAAAGCATATTATGTGGGATATTATGAAAAATACTTGTACCAGAGAAACAAAATGAGGTATACGGATTAATTAAACAAACAAATTACAATAAGTAAATGCGCTACACTGACGTTTATTAGTGTTTGGTGGCACATTAAGAAGCAACGGGTAGAAACGAAGCAGAAACGTTTCTATACAACTGCCTGTTTACCTACTCGGGCTTGTAATAATGGACTCACGTTATTGAGTGTCATAGTAGTCCCTCCTTCCCACCCCTCCACGACCATTGCAATTTGTTTGCTGCCTGTTTGTTGTTGGCGATACTTATTCAGCGTGCGACGCCGATTACAGCCAGTATTTGTTTACCTGCGGGTGTCTGGCGTGTTGCCTACCCACCAGGCTATAGTATTGCTACAACTGAACATTTTGTGTGCGTTTTACTTGGCAACTGTCGGTCCTAAATAATTGCAACAATTGTGTTTTTTTTTTTTTTTCAACTTATTACGACGAACTGTTTAATACGATGGCATCAAACATATTTTGTTAAATGAGGGGGTGAGTACGACTTTCCACACCTTCATTTGATCGAAGAATGTGGTTCAATTAATTCGTATACTAAATTTTGTTCCTCTTACGCAAGTATTTTTCATAATATTCCACATGATATGCTTTTCGGAGGCCGTCTTCAAGGACTTCTACATCCTTTATTATTTGCGATGGATCATGGTGTCGTATTTCAAATTTCATTTATTCACGTAAGCAATCCCCTGGCACAGTTTGGTCACATGTTTCCGAAACACGTTGTATAGGTAGTCATTTAGGGTTCCTAATAACTGTCTTTAGCTATAGGTTCTTTAGTGATTGCCACTCTATGTGGCAAATAGTGTGACTTGTTGATGGTGCCAACCCTAATACTGGTATGACACTCAATATAGTAGGCGCCGCCATGTTGCTCGGAAGTCCAGTAGCATATAATTTTTTCTCGCAGCCGTGCTGCGTGATATTAAGCTTATCATCAAAGATTACGTTCCTATAGATGCATATCTTGCTTAAATTTTTGCAGCATCACCGCGTTAATTATTTTCTAAATGTACCTTCCGAGTTAAAGCACGCACGAAAGATCAGAATTCTGTTTTATATCTGACGTCTTCAGCGCCGATGAAGATTAACTGAGGTGTAGATGGAGTAACAAAGGAATGCGATTATGGGGGAGACGATATTATCTCGAGACAATCCACCCGAAAACTGCGACGTCCACCACGTTTCCGACATGCGAAAATCCAAAATGACCTCGTCGGGAATCGAACCCGGGGGTTGCCAGTTTGAGACGCGAGTAATCTGACCACGTATACATCGCAGCCCTTATGGATCCTGCTGAAAACGAGTGACTGTTTCCGAAGCGGGCAATCACAGATGTGATGATAGCAACAACAATAAATTCAGCAAACGTGCCCTATGCAGTATGCATTGATAAAATAATGCAGATTCTTCATGTCGATATTCTGACTATATATATACACTGCTGTTCACCAGTGTGGGTTAGATTATTATGGGCATAGCTATTAGATAAACTGGGTTTTGGGTACATGTAAGGCTTCCGCGTCAATATTACCCTCGAATAAGGATAGATAACGATGATACTGGACTGCCCTCGTACTACCACATCCCTTCTTCCATGATGCAACCTCCACAACGCGAGCTGGACAATGTAACACACTAGGAGCATCACTATGTAATACCTGTAGGATCACATTTGCTACGTTTGGAGATGTGCCACTACGGCTTAGGGAAGAAAGGAACGTCATTGTTAGTCCCTCTTCCATCACAAATCACAAATTTTATTGTCAGCCACAATAATGAAATCGGTATAATTTCGGTTTGCTGTATATTTTAGACAGCTTCGGGCATTCGCCACAAGCTTTGCTTCGTTACGGCATTGCCAAAAATACGTGCATATTTTTCTTGTTTCCGCATCGCACTTGTGAACGATGAAGTGATCTCACGTACTCATGGTCGCAGTAAAATTACGTAACATAAATTCTGTTGGAGCTTGTTTTTTAATTACGTGCGTAATTAACTAGATAAATATGGATAATCTACGGCAGCCATACGGTGCAGGAAATTGAGATAGTTCATACTAAGCGATTACATAGACACGTTCGTTTGGA
This sequence comes from Dryococelus australis, assembly GCA_029891345.1. Taxonomy (NCBI): domain Eukaryota; kingdom Metazoa; phylum Arthropoda; class Insecta; order Phasmatodea; family Phasmatidae; genus Dryococelus; species Dryococelus australis. Next base: position 71,822,097 of record CM056996.1, read on the forward strand.
ATGGTAACGGAAAATTTTTTTGCGGGAACAAAATAATCCGAATTCCTGCTGGCAGGATTCGAGCCCGCATTCTCTCCACAACTCATCGATACTCTTTACCGCTTGGCCAAACGAGCTCGATCCCGGCAGGAATAAAACCAGTCCCTTTCCAACTTTCTGAGAAAGAAGCAACGGGCTAATCTTTTGCTTAAGGAAAATCCTTAATTTTTAGGAACTTAACGTGTACCCTCAGCCCCATGTTGATACTACGCAGCTCCGTGTACATCTCCAATTTTAAATCCTACGAAGCTTTAAACTTAAGCTAGTTTATAGGAGCCGAAATTTATTATGATTAATTGTTCAGTTTACCTTTTTAATATTATTAACTGGGCTTGCGTGGAAGTTGCAAATTTACAGTATACCCAACGGCACGTCAACCAGCTAGGATCGTTCCAGCTTTTGTTTCCTTGGATATTCATCGTAAGCTATAAAGCAGTGCTCCCAGGATACCCTCTGGAGGGTTAGCCCCTAGAAGAGGAAATGGTGTGATCAGGCCCGGGTTACGCTGGGACTAATATTCCTTTCCGATGCAATGTGATTACGTCGGGGGCCATGACAAGAGTTACGGAAATGTCGCGAATTCATTTGGTAGCCAGCTAGACTTCGCAATGCTTTGTGTCCCGAATTCCTATTCCTTCGTTACTGCTCCGTTTTTACCACAGACCTGGTGTAGTATAAATGCATTTCTTTACACTTTTTGAATAAAGCCTTTGAAAAATCCCCCCCCCCCCCGCCGCCGCGTACGACGTGATTGGTTGTTACCTAAATACGTCGTGTATCAGAAGCGTTTCATAATTATGTTAACATAAATGTACTATATATTTTGTTAAATTAAACTTTTATTTTGATTTTATCCATAAATTGTAATAGTTCATTTATAATTGATATGTGCAAAACAGGGATAACATAGGTGAGTTAGTAATGCCTACTAAGAAATAGTTCTTATGCAAAATATTATCTCACTGAGTGCGAACGAATGCGGTGCGCTGTCCCTTTCGTGTGATTGTCTAGACTCGGTTAAGCTTTGTTTGCATAAGGCGGAGGAATATCCTGGAAGTAGAACTTTATCAGGGCTTCAGAAAAGTTGTAAGTAACCATGAAGGTACTACAGACGGAATTATATCCTTGTTTTTCTGTTACAATCGTTGCTGGTCTGAAGTCGCCCGAGGTGTCTAACAGTAAGGCCCAATAGAAGCAGAAACGCAAATATTCATGCGGTTGAAGTTTAACTTGTTCTCGAACGAATCTACGACATGTCCGGGCCTCTGGTCATGACAAAACCATCGACAGACGTCACATAGGAGCCGAGTATACATCAGTACACCAGACGGCTTCCGCATTTCTGCGAGGAAACTAAAAACATTGTTCTGAAGTTTAATAGATGTACGACTACACGTAGATTCCAGGGTTTCGTTGACTCTTCAACAAATAGACACCGAGGGATTTTTCTAGCAAGTTATTTCTTTCAAAAATGGCGAAAGAAACCAGCGATTAAAAAGAACAATATGTTGAGCTAAATTGAATTGTGAATTCAGAATAAATACTAGAATGATTTTATTGAGTTCAAGACCACTTGCAGCTATGGGAATTCTCGCACTCATTTGTGTTTGTTACAGAGATTACCGCAATGTGTAACATTTTTCTTCTTTCTAAAAATACTCCCAAAAAATTCAAATGATAATTAATGCATTAAAATCAATAAAACCGCATCAGAGCAAATCGTGGAAATATGCTTGTTATTTTAATTAGAGGATATGAAATATATCTGTAATTTTTCAATGTATACGGAAATTTTCTTTGTATTGAACCAATTAACACCGTCGTTTTTATGGTGACTATGGGTAACTAGCTTACAAACGATATCAAGCAAGAAGTTACAATTGAATTAACGCACACTTCCATGACTTCCACGTGTATTATAACCATGATCATGTATTCCTTTGGCACCTAAGCGACCTCCTTCAAGAACACTTTCTAGTATTGAAATATATTTATATAATATATAACGGCTGTTCACGATAAAGTGAGCATTTTTTAAATCAACTTTATAAAAAAGTTACTGCCCCTGCCTGCATGTACTTTAACAGGCGCATTGAGTGACATTTGCACAGTTAAATGTTAAGTTAACCATGGCTGGAAAGTACTTCCATAGTTTAACGTCAAACAAAAAGTGTTGGGTAACCATTTGTGAAAACTTAAAATTATTTATTTCCCTTTCTGTTTTTATTATGCATCGAAGTGTAAAAATGATCAGATTTGTAAAGTATTTACTTTCTTAATGATTTCACAGTTTCACTTGACTGACGGGTGAATAAAGTTATGAGGCCTATAGCAATGTTAAGTTTACACGGAGGAATACATAACATGCGTACAAGTACATCATAAGCAGGGCTTTAAAAATTGTTCATTATATATATATATATATATCATATACTTACGCGTATCATATAACTTATGATACGCGTATACATATACGCGTATCATATAACTTCCGCGTAGTATACCTTTTAACTAGGAGAAGCTACGACGCTCGTTTAAGTTTCAATCGACAGCTCTCGTCAAGATCAATCGATTGCGGGTTTAAAAACATTTGTGTGGCGTGGTTATGGGGAAATTGAATACGTTTAACGTAAAAAAAATTAAGAAAAATTAACACAGTATTTGCCTATACTCGTTAAAAAGCCAAATCGTATACGTTTGGAAAGAGCACCTCAAAAACAATTCAGTGAAATCCTTAAAACCCCATATGATCGAGTGAAGTGGTTCCGGGAACGTAAAAAACATCAAGGCGTCCGAGCGCGTCAACGTAGACGTATTCACGCAAAACAAATGGTCGTGTCCCCAACACAGCAAAACCCAACTTTACAGAAGTGGCTTGCACCTCACGCCTATTAACGGCGGGGAGGAACTGGTTAACTTGACGACTGAAGTTTCTCAACAGACTATGATCGATATCATCATGAAATACGAGGATATCACTATTGTACAGTTTCAATTAGCGCAATTAAATTTTATTAAATTACTTTTCATACTATTAAAAGTAAAAAAAAACGGTAGCCTTTTTAAAATGATACTGGCTGATAAAATATCCAGGTGTGTATCTAACTATCCAAAATTGGCTGAACCGAAATTGTTCTAGGGATGTTGGTGATCATAATTGTTCAGTTTAGCGTTTCTGTGTAAATCACGGCCGTTTATCGTAAATAACACCACCTGAGTACTAACCTGGCTTCGCCCACTTCCCAGCGCTGTACTGGTCGATCAAGCTATCTTGTTGATAAGTAAAATGCAGTTTTAAATCGTACCATTTCCTTGAGTCAAGGTTAACCGCAGCAAATGTTGCGAGACCGGCAATATACCTGAAATCAAGTCAAACGCGTATCAGTAAGATATCATGTGCCTAAAGATGAGATTATACATAAAAATGTTTTGTTCTAGTTCTAGTACTTATAATCAACGGCTGACTTTTTGTTGTGGCAAAGAGGGAGGCCCCACGCCATGTCAGCGGAGAAAGATGCCCCTTTGTTCACTTGACGAGAGTTGCAAGGTATGTTCTTTCCTCAGGGGGTGGGTAGACAAGAGATCCTAACTATTCGCTGTTCTCGGTAAAATGAGCACTTTTGAAAGTCCTACTTAAGATCGACTTATACGCACGCTGTGTATTTTTCCGCCTTATGTAAAATTAACATTTGCATACGTCTCGTCTCTTTATTCGTGCGTCAGTCGAAAGAAAATGGGACATTATTAGAAAAGTAAATATTTAACAAACCTGTTTATTTTTCACATCGATGCATTTAAAAAAAACGGAATGTGAAATAAATAATTTAAGTTGACACAAAGGGTTAAGTAACACTTTTTATTTGACATTAAGTTATGGAACTACTTTCCCTTCATCGTTACAAACTCAACTGGGCGCATGTCATTCTTTCTGTGGGACACAACCAATTCAGTACGTATTTTAACTTACAACAACACGAGTTGATTAGAAATAAAAAAAGTAACAGTTACGGCAGAAACATCGCTCGAAAAATTGTTTGGACATGAAGTATATGTGTTTGTCGCTATAATATATTCGTGGATTTCTCACATTTTAAAAATCAAAGCTTCGAAAAATCACGCCATACATGACGTGTTTGGTTGTTTCCTATATATATCTTGCATCTCAAGCGTTTATACTTCTGTTGGCAAAAATGTATCTTGCTTTTCGGTAAAATTAGCTTTTACTTATATTGAATCTATAAAATAAAATATTTCATTTATAATTATTATTAATAATTAGAGGGAGAAAATAGGCGTGTTTTTGAATCCTGGTAATAAATAGTTCTCATGTAAATAATTATCAAATTGAGTGTGCATGAATGCGGTACTTTTTCCCTTTAGTCTAATTTTCCAGACTCGGTTAAGCTTTGTTTGCGTGAGGTTGAGGAATATCCTGAAAGTGTAACTTAGGCAGGGCTTCAGAAAAGACAGAAGTAACAGTTTGAGGGTTATATGTGATATTTTCATAGAATAAACGTCTTGTTCCGTGCAGGGACGAAATTGCTATAGGCTGTTCACGGTAATATGAACACTATTGAAAGCCCTGGTGAAGGTCTATATGTATGCACGTTGCGTATTCTTCCGCCTTGTGTAAAATTAACTTTGCCACGGGCCTCGTCACTCTATTCATGCGTCGGCCAAATGAGACCGTAAAATTGTTAGAAAAGTAAATATTTTTTTTTTACAAACCTGGTCATTTTTACATTTCGATGCACTAGAAAAAAATAACAGAAAGACAAATAAATAATTGAAGTTATAACAAATGGTTACCTAACACTTTTTGTTCGACGTCAAGCTACGTAACTACTTTTCCTTCATCGTTACGAACTGTACTGGTAGCATGTCGCACAGTGAGCCGGTTAAAATATATGCAGGTAGAAGCAGTGACTTTTTTTTAATGGTTGATTTGAAAAGCGCTCACATTGTCGTGAACAGCCTTTATCCACCAGTGATCCGACTAGTTATTTTTTGAGCGGTGACTTTGCCAAATGCGTATGTCCTCACTAGAATCTAGTCGGTGTGAAGTGCGAGTCGATCGGTGCGAGTTCGTCCTTTCATGGCTCGCAGTGAATTTAATATTAAATCATTTTAGGCGTAAATAACTGGATAGTGAGCCCTTGCTAGAGGACACGCTCGCTCATTCGTAATTCGCCGACGGATTGAAAACTAGAGTAATTAGTTCGGAGTCGGCGCTTTAGAAAACACACTCACTTGAATCACGGATGTCCGTCAGTTGAAAAAATAGTCACTGAAAGCCGGTTACGAGGTTGTTACAGACTGGCCAACGAGCCGAATGATTGGGAAATTAATTTCACTATGGGACGCTTATTTTCATGTCTGACTCTGTTATATAAAGCGTGCTGTTATTTTATTATTTTTATTTATTTTATTTTATTTTCGTAAATTCGTGTTTTGTATGGAGACTTAGGTAATTGTGTAGATATTCCAATACATGAAAAATAGTTTTAAAAATATCAACAAAATTCATTTAATTTGTAATCCATAAATATATGATTGTGGATATGGATGGGATTGTTCCTTGGCCAAACACTCAACTCATTACTTTGTTAGTCCACTGAAAGTTGAGCAAAGAAAACAGTGGCAAACGCGCAGAAATTATTTCACCAAGTAAACATGCTTCATGATTCCGCAATAAAAATACGTATTCTTCTTTAAACCGTTCTCCAAACTTTATAACCTAACCTTTCCACACTCTAAATTCGAATCAGTGGAAAACCGCTGAATCGCAGTGAAATCCAACCACTCGAATCAGCGAAAAGTGCTCCACTTAGAATCAGTGTAAAACCACTGATTGTTTCAGTGAAACAATATCACTTATTGAATAGTGAAGGCTGACTGCAGGGGCAAATTAAATATTGGTTTTTATTGAATTTACCTAAGTATATACGTTAAATAAACATACCTGTAATGTTTTACCACATATATTGTGAAATTTATCCGTAATTTAAAAAGTTTTCAAATTATTCGTTGGGGGACGGGATTTAACTCGAACAACCTTTCCGCTTTGCTTTAAGGCATCTACAATACCAAGTTACTTTAAAAATAAGAGGAAAATAAATGTCTTATAGTTCTTATCGAAATAGTGAAGATTTAAATTGTATGCACTTAACTATAATTTATGAATGAATTGCTACCGTTAGGATTGTTTGAACGAATAGTATATATGAGTGCACTCTCTTCGCCACATTAAATGCAGTTTAAGCCTTCAAATATAGTGCTGTGATGTTTACATGAAAACGAAATGAAATACGTAAAAACGGAATGAAAGCTGAATTTTCATATTACCTCGTAAAATGCTGTTTTGAAAGATTAAAAACATTTTGGAATGCGTTTTGTATTGGTTTAATCAGTTTACTCGTTGTTATTTCGCTTGATACACATTGTTCAACGGCCATTATTATTAAACGTTGTTTGACGGCCATTTTTACGCGCTGCTGATCAATCAGTCAAAAAACAAACCACGGAAAAACAGTGGAAAAAAATTACTGATGAATCAGTGGAAAATGCCACTGAAGCAATAAGTGAAGCAAATCTGGCACTTTTTTTCTCTGATTAATCACTTGAATTCACTGAATTGACTGTTGAATCAGTCAGGTACTGCTGACTGATTGGAACACTGAAATTCTCAATGATTCTGATTTAGAGTGTACGTTAATGAGAATGACAATAAAGGCCCTGCTACAATGAAGCGATCATCTGCAGTGCTGTGCAGTGGCGATACTATTATGGAATATTTGATTAGCCCACGTGATTGTGACGTCAGTAATGGCTTGCAGTGCTGCGCTGCGCTCGTGAAGTGCTTCAACTGATATCTTGGTTCGACAGCCGATCATCAGCCTTTCGGCAGCGGTTCAGCACTTGTGATTGGCCAAAATATGTGCGTCACAAATTCGTGTACCAACGAAGTCAATATTCGTAAAGCGCGCGCACACGTTAAATGCGAAGAACCCATAAATAATTCCAACATAGAGCTAAAAATTAAAACAACTTCGTTACTATAATACCACAACCTTCACTCGTACTCGTTCCCAGTAGCAAAACATGTTATAGTCAACGGGTTACAATTTCTCGAATTCTAAACTGTGTAAAAATATTATGAAAACAATAATTGCATGGCAATAATTGTATTATTTTAAGAAAATTAACGATAACCATTAAATAAATATTCGCGTAATGGATACAAATTATAAAAATTACATCTCCTGCACTGCACCGCAGTATAGATTTATCAGTGTTCCGCGCGCGAGTTTGTGCGCCTGTGATAAATGCCTCACGTCGTCCTTTCTTTAGCTCCAAGGTCAATGTCAGTTTTGAAGTAGCAACAATAAAAAGTACCTAAAAGATTAAATATTTTACCATCTACTGTCGTGATTAATTAACTTACTTCAATTAATGCCTCACTGGTGTTGAATACATTCAAACCAGCGTGTAAATCACAATGGACAAGTTTTTGCGATGCACATAAATTGACTTGTTTTCGAGTTTATCACCCCTTATTCTTCACGGTTGAAAATTATCGTTTTCAAATATTAAAATTTTACGAATTTATCAATCTAGTGACATTCATTAAGAAGCCCTCTTTTTTATCTCTTTCGCATTTAGCGATTTGTAATATTTCCTATATATTTTCCCATATATCACAAAAAGTTACAAACCTTTAATAAAACCGTGCATTATAATTGACGTTTTAGAGCCGATAGAATAAGAAAACAGAAGGAATCGCGAAAAATCCCACATCAATGCACCAGATCGAAATCCAGGTTTGCACGGAATTATCTGCAAAGAAAAGGTCACAGCCGGCAAGAAATTACACGCTAAGATAACTACATGCATTTATTATTCAACGTTTTTTTCATCATTTTAGGATGTATTGTTCTCTCTTTAAGTGTTTACAAAATCTCAAAATATATAGGACGAAATATTTTGTCGGCTCTAGTAATTACAAATTGATAAAAAAGATCAAAATTGCCATTAACAAAATATTTTTCATCGTGGTATTTCACAGGTTAAGGGTTATCCTTGGCATTATTTAATAGCGTTTTACTCCAAATAAATTGAATTAGTTATAATATTTACCAAAAGTTTTTTACATATGCATGCCTTCAGACACTCTCTTTTCTAGTGAATTAGTGTGATAATTGTTTAATCACACAGGTCATTTTTATCAAATGACTGTCAATAACTTTGAAGGGTGTTTACGATAAAGTGAGCACTTTTGAAAACAACCTTAGGAAAAAATCACTGCCCCTAAATGCACATATTCTAACGGACTCACTGAGTGACATGAGCCCAGTAAAGTTGGCAACGATGGATGTGAAGTAGTTCCGTATCTTAACGTCAAATGAAAAGTGTTAGGTAACCATTTCTGATTATTTTAATTATTTCTTTCGCTTTCTGTTATTTTTTTAATCCATCGAAGTGTAAAAATGAGCAGAATAGTAAAATATTTACATTTGTAATAATTCCACAGTTTTACTTGATCGACGCATGAATAAAGTGGTGAGGCCCATGACGGTGATAATCTTAGATAAGGCGGAAGAATACACAACGTGCATACAAGTAGATCTTAAGCTGGGCTTTAAAAAGTGTTAATTTTACCTTGAATAGCCTATACCATGTAATAAAAAGAAACAACTAAGAGGGAGATTCTAAAATTTAAATTATGCACAACGCGTTTACATATGACGTCAGCGTATTGCAATACGTAAAACAGAGAGAAAGTAAACACACGTGGCAAGATGTGCGCAGCGACAGTGGCACGAAGCAGACAAGCTCAAGTGGCTCTGCGGTGTGGTGGAAAGGAACACCACGGGATTGATCAAAGCGAAGTTAAAAAGAATACGGCAGCACAGACGGCCCTCGCCAAGTCCGTAACAAATTGGAAACGACCCGACGGAGTCAGCAGAGAACAGACGAAAGAAGGCAACTGAAGCTCTATCTCGACTCCACTGCTTTCGCAGACAGCACACAATGATCGATTTCTACCATGGGACTCTGGGTTTTTTTTTATCGTGATGTTTTTATGCCCGGTACATACCATCTCCCAGCAATAAATAATCTAAACGAGCAACTTGAAACATCGAACACCTCAATATTGTGCCACAATTACCATTGCGCGTACAACAGTCCGTGTGTGGCTACAAATTACAATGCAGAAACGAGGCAAATTTATCTGCAGTGTTGGCTAACGAATCGAGAAAAAAAAAAAAAAAACCCCACCGAAAAGTCTGGAATTTTTCCAGCTCAAAACTTAATGAATTGCAGGGGATTGACCGTGTTGCGTTGAATTATTACAGTTATTCATACTGCGGCCGACTAGTTTATTGTTTACCAAGACAAGACGCCAGTTGAGTATTTTTTTTTTTTCGTTTCGAAATAGTAGAGGAATTATCAGTTAACTGAACATGTGCAAATTCAGAAACTGATACAGATGTGAAGCATGTTTCTATCTGTGAAATTAGCAACGGAACCATGACAGCTGTCAAGATAGTTCCCGCTCACAGGCTCCTGGTCCCACTAGCAATAGTTTCATTGAGGATGTGTGTACAACAATGGCGATAGCGTGCAGCCATCTTCTGTTTTGCCATTGATGGTGTCTTGCCGTACGCAGCCAACAGAAAATCGTGTCAATATTGTCTTATCCAGTGTAGTGCAGCTTTCGCTAGCGATTTGGTGACCTACTTATTGTCTCCAAAAGGTTCGAGGTATTTCATAAACAAACTATTTCGAACTTTTTCACTATTTACGGATCTTTCCAGTTGAAACACTTTAACGTAGTTAGGAAAAAATTAAGCTTCCGTTCCATTATTTAAGTGGTTATATTTGACGTAAATTGGCCAAAACCGGTGTTTCAAGATATTTTACGTAGGGAAAACTGAGCATATCAATATGGATAAACCAGACAGTAAATGGATCCACGGTTCAACGTTGTACTATTGTGAGAATATATTCCAGTATAGTATCTTTCAGAAGAAGTGATGCCACATCAAATGGAAGGATTCCAGTTGTCCGTAAAAGTACTGCGCTTCCAATTTCTCAAACTGACAAACTAAATACAGCAGAAATGAACATACTAGGGACTCAATGAGGTTGCAGCAAAGGTTCAGAGACGAACATAAAGTATAAAACTTCAAACCCTTGAAAGAGGTGTAGGCCACAAAGAAGTGTCCTAAGAAATCTCGGGTATTTGGCACGTTGACAATATAAACTGATTTTCCTATCGTATCTGAAGTAATAAAAAGCACATAATAAATTAATTTTATTAATTTTTTGAGGAGAAAAAATTGTACGTTCATTTATTCAATTATGATTTCAACATTACAAAGTTTACACCACAATAAATTTAATTACAGTTATCTTACTAATAATTACAATTATTTGTTCTGCTTTTTGAGAGATATGTTGGATTATCCTTCCTTCGTGTTTAAATTTATAGTTCTAGGAAGATAAAATATTTTTACTAAACAACTTTAAATTTTATGGCATGGGATATGCTTTAAATTTTTTAATAATTCCTTATCAACTTTGTATCAAATTATTCAGCATTTTACAGTTCAAATGTTTGATTTCATAGAGAGAACTCTTTCGGCTGGAATTGATGGTGCATTAGCAAAAAATGTCTAACTCTAGTAATTAAAATATTTTGTTGACGCCAGCATTCTTTTTGAAAATGCTTGTCATTGTTGTCCATTTATCTTGAGATAATGATCAGTTTTATTTTGGGAGACGACTCCTACTTAAGTTTATGTTTAATCAGTATTTTACGAAATAATGTACGCTCATCAAGTAACTCATACATTATAGTTGATTCATCTGTTACACTGTTTACCAGCTGATGTAATTTTATAATTCTAACCAGGTTACATCATTTTGTAACGTTGACCACGTAAACAAACTACTTTAGTAATATTTATATATAGTATTTTCATATATTTTATACGATACTCATGGGGCCGCGGTTGTATAGCGGTAAGACTACTAGTCCCCCACCTAGGCGAACCGGGCTCGATTCCCGGCGGGGTCACTCCAGGATTTTCATATGCAGCTGGTCGGTGGGTTCAATAGGGGATCTTCCGTTTTTCCCGCCACTGCATTCCGGCTCTGCTCCATCCTTACCTCGCTTCACCCCAGTCGCCTCTCAATACCCCGATGTTAAGAGCCGCCCAAATCCCTCCACTATCCACTATACGAGATCCATTAAATTTTTAGATGTTCTCATTCAACCTAAATATTTCAACTTGTTTTCCCGTCCTCAGGTTGTTCATCATTCGTTTCTTTGCGAACGGTTATAAACTAATGTGTCTTATAATATTCCGGCTGTACGACTAGTTGTTAACAGGCGGCTGAAGTTCTGAGGCAGCAATAAAATTAAACACTGATGTAGGATTTTTTTTTTTAACATACGGCATGTTCCACGCACAAAAAGAAGTTGATTTCCATTTATAGGTTTTAAAAGACTTAGTAAAAATAGTATATATTATCTTGACTTGAAGCAGTGAACATTATTGGTACTATTTTATTGCTGGAGTCAAACTTACAAATCTAGGCCTGCTGTGAGTTGAGTCTAGAATTATACTTTAAAAGTACCACACAATTACCTACTTAATTTGTGTAACTGTTAGAATTTACTATTTTGTTTAATTAATTTAATAACTGAATAACCTCCCACGAGTTTTCTAGCAGGTGCATTAGTGCAGGTAACGGAGCACAGCAATAGACCTCTCTGTAAGTTGAAATGTTTCAAGTGTTCTCTGCGTGCACGTGATATTGGCTGTTGCGCAGTACTCTTGTTACTCGTTCGTAAGAGGGAAGTGTTCCGGTGAGATCGTCCGTTATTTAAAATGAAACAAAAATAACTGTTACCAGAAGGAGGGTTAGACCAACTTTGAAACATGATTCATTATTCGGGAGCCAGGAGCCGCCAGCTACCTCGGTTGTCGAGGGTCCTGGGGCGGCCATATTGTGATAGTACCCGACCACCTTATTGTGTTTTGGTGACCTTGACCTTGACCCTACGCTTGTGACCTTGGATGACCTTGAACCTCAAAATATGTTTTAAAATCACGAAAAATAGTTAAAACGTTTTTTAAATCTACCAAAATACTACATTAACATCACAACAAACCCGCCACCCTCACCTCACCCCTCCTAAAATATTCAAAAATTGAGGAAAATCGCAAAAAATTCTAAAAAAAAATTCTAAAAATCAAGGAACATATAACATTAACCTGGCACTCATACCACTACCATCACCTCACCCCCTCTCTTTTCCCGTACCCTTCAAAATTAACTAAAAAGACGAGAAAAATCGCAAAACACCGAAAAATTGATTCTAAAAATCGAAGAAACATGTTACCCTCACACTCACCCCATCACTTTTACCTCACACAGTCTCTACCCCAGCCATAACTTATTAATAACAAATTTTAAAAAATCGCAAATAAATTCTTTGAAATCGAGTATGATATAATGTTAACCTTTCACTCACCACACCACCCTAACACTCCCTTTCTCCCTCCAACACCGCTCGAAACCAACCTCACACTCACTAGTCATAAAAATATGTAAAACTACTGCAAAAATCGCAAGGCAGTAATAAAAGTGTAGGAACATATTATATCACTGACTCAGACACCTATGTTGGAAGTTGGTGACCATGACCTTGACCGCAATGATCTTAAACTCAAACATTTAGAAAAAATTGCAAAACTTAATCGAACATAATAATAGTTTAGGAACATATAAAAGTTTAGGAACACATTGCATCACTGACTCCAACCACCATGTTAAAAATGTTGGCGACCTTAACCTTGACATCAGTGCCTACCTCCCTCAAATTCATAAAAAATAGGGGGGGGGAATAAAAATCCAGGATCATATAACATTAACCTTACAGTCACCCTAACCATTAATTCCCCCACCCGCTTCCACAGCATTAAGAAAATCGAGAAAATGGGGGGGGGGGGAATCTTTAAATTCTAGTAACATATAACATTAGACCTACCTTATCTTGTTCACCCTTCCACCACCAACCGCTCACCCACCCCTCCACAAAAATTAATAATTGGCCTTACATAAACCAAATTATCCCCCCCCCTTACGAATCAATCGCATCTGCCCATTGGCCACTAAATTACGACTTTAACACATATTTTTCCATACTGGACATGGAGCTCCCATGTCGTCCATTTCCAATCCCATGGCCTCGTTGAAAACGCATGCATTCTTCGTCTTGACTGGCCTGGCACAGGCGAATTTGCTATAGGCATCGACGACTGTCACTACAAGTGAGCTGATATCGCGTGCGGAAGAAGAACCGCGGAGTCAAGTTTTGGGGTGCAGGAACAATCAGTTACGAGCCAAAAGACGGGTGGTCGCCATGATGCAATTAGATGGATGGTTCATTGTAATGGTGACCAACACATCGCCATCCTTGACTATAGTAAGGCGGTATGGCAGAACTTGTGCTCATCACTCATGAGTGACGCCTATCTAGCAACGACGTCGTGAGCCGGCAGCCATCTTGAAAAGCCTTTGGCCATAAAAGCAGCCGCACCCGGCCCGATCGCCAGTTCTTGGCCTCGCCAGCAAGCATGTCTTCCAGTCTTAATATGCGTTGGTTGCAAGAAGTTTACTAGTCTCTCGTGGCTACCAGCCGCCACACCCAGCAGATACCAGTTCGAAGTTGATGACCATAGCGAATCTGTGGGAGAGGAAATTGACCAGCTTCCAGATCCTCGACCAGTGGAAGATGTCTGCCGCTACATGTTCGACACTAATTCACCGTATTATTACGTCTATACAAACCAACACTGTGTAGAATATGGCATCAATTTTAAAAAATGAGTGTGGTGAGGTTCGCAGCTTGATTAATTTTGAAATGTGAAATTGAGGTATACATTTCCTGGTCAGGTGAGATATATTTTTACCGTAAGACATCTCCCAGCTTTTAGCAAACTTCCTATGAGAAGATGATGAGTGCTACGTTCACCTTTGAAGTTCGCCCTGGCCTAGACGAAATTACCGGAAAGCTGCAACTGTATATGGCACGAAAGGCATAGTAGAAAAGAGAGGGCGGGTGGATGGATGCCAACATTAGACACGCTCTGTACATCACATTTTGAAGAGGTGGATTCCAAATGTGCCTAGGTCAAAAAAGCAACTTTTTCAGGAAACGATTTTTTTAGTTTGTATGTTAAGTTTGATAATGTCACGCACGAAAGACATACAAACATAAAATATAACAGTATTAACATGTTTTAAGGAAGTTGTTATCTTAAGGTCAATAAAATACTTTTAATTAGGATATTAGAATTGAAACATCGTCCAAAAGAGCCTAACTCACTGACTTCGTGCTCTTTGGAAAATAACACATGGAAGCGTATTAGGCCTTGCCTTTGTTTTCTCTCGTACTCTAATAATAAGGGCCGGATTAGGGAGACATGTGATTTATGTTTATAAACAAGTTTAATATTGGCTCTGTGTTAACATGTATCAAGACATACAATATGAATAGTACACACAAAGAAAAACGTACAAATCTAACAAGAACTTAGTGACAGCTTTGAAAACCTTTTAAGTCTTTTGAAACGGCAATGATACAAAGGTTAAACCGTTCCAACAAATGGCTCTTCTTCGTCATATACAACAATATTGTTGTCTTAATCTCCTTCTACGTTGTCTGACAGAGCGTTTTGGTAAAACATACTTGCATGTTCACTGAGCGTAACGAACTTCAGAAGTTTCTCCACATCTTATCGTTTCTTTTGGCTAACATGGTTTTCTTCTGGCAAAACAGGAAAGATTTTGTACGCTTCGTGCAATATTTTAGTTGATTTAGTCACCTTGACAGTCGTTTGCTGACCATTATATGTGTTTTTAATGCCAATATTAGTTTGATGCTCTTTTGAATAGATGAGAACACCTTGCTCGCGCATTTTAAAGGGAAGTTTTTTTACTAGGGCCTTCTTTGAGGCATCCATAAAGTTGGAAATCACCCAATCAGTGCCCAGCACATTGACTGTAGTACCAGTCGCAAACATCTTGTGATATTCATTAGGCTCTATTATTGTATACGTTTTTCGTAACTCCTGTTCAAATTGCCCAAATACTATGTCAGGGGGCATATAGCTATGACCCTGATTGGAAAGTAATGTTCCACACGTATAAAGGTTTTAGATTTGTGAATGTAGTTGAGTAAAAGCATCATCATATTAAAATTTTTGTTTTGCCCACTGCAGGCATCAGTGAGTTAAAGATTTTACTGGCACATTTTCAAACCTTTTCTCTACATTTTCCAAAAAATTACTTAAAGCCGATGTTACCTCATTAGAGCCTCGACCACTTTGGTCTTCAATCCAAGTGTACACATATGTGTTGGAAGTGATTTGGTTCTTTTCCATCAAAACAAACGTGACATTGTACAGCCAGATCTGTCTAGCGTAACATACTTCACTTGCCCTTAATTTTGGCAGTGGTTGGTTTTGTTCCATGACAAATGATATCCTGATTACATTAGTTTATTCTGTTTTCATGATTTCATGAAACCTTCTAGCTCTAAGCTTATGAAGGCTGCAGTGAGTCATCAATCGAGCCTTCTCAGCTAGGTCACTTGAAGTATTGATTTTGTCCTTAGTCTGGTAACAAAAGGAGCACACATCCGTCTTTGGGTTTCCAAAACTGAGATTAAACTTGTTTTGAAACACCTTAAAAATGTCTAATATGAAGCAACTGGTTTGTTTCCTGTTTTCTGGCTCTTTTTCCATATTCGCCACAACCTTTTGATAGAAATTTCTGTATTAAGGTAACCACGAACACTTTTTCCTCTGCCATAGTGGCTTTCATAGCATCTTAAAGATTCGATATACAATATCATTGAGTCTTAAATCTCAGTATGTCTGGGTTTTAACAGAGCCCGACCGCCTTTTCAGGTGGACATTCCCCAGATACCTTCATATGTTTTGCTTAGGTTATTTACTCTTTTACGAGAAAATCTTCTCATCAGCAAAAAGGTTGGGTTACAGACATTTAGAATACGACCACTTGTCTACCGTATGAAATATTTAGTAACCGTACAGATTCTAGGAATGGGTTTTGTTCCTAGGCCTATGCTGTTTAGGCACTTGTATGAGAATATACTTGAAAACAAAGCTGTTCTTATCAGCAGCTCTTTTATGTTTATAGATTTTGTCATAAAATGCACTTATAGCAGCCGAAGACAACAAAGCAGCCTTTCAAGGATTACAACCTTCTTCTTTATGCTTGCATGCAACTGAAGGGTCACTGTGGGCTTCACTACTGTTTCTGACAAACTTTTTTACTGTTTTTAGCCTACTCATCATCGTTTATCGCTGTTTTTCTACTTCGAGAATTATTTATATCTCTTACAGAATACGTCCAGTCATCTAGTTCACTTAAATTCACTGTAGCACTTACATATTTACTATTACGAAGCGAGACAACACCACAATCGAACACTGATAAACAGAAATAACCTCAACTGAGTTAAAAACATTAGCAGTGCTGTTTAACAGCTGCTGAAGGTGCAGCCGCTCATGCGCAGATGAGTGTTTAACTGACTAAGGCTTGTTGGAAAAAAACACAGCTGAATTAGGTAGTGATAAAAAGAATCACTGTTTTAACTATAGTTTAACAGCTAGGACAAAGGAGCTTTTAGAACAGATGTTAGAGTAGACAATGCGGACGGTTGTATTTTACTCAATACACTTATAAACGCAAAACCGGCCAAACATGACTTAGGCTGTTTTGAAATTCACCTTTTCATTTGTATTCTGTGTACAGAGACGAATTGTTATGTAGTGCTAAATTCAAACCATCAAATATTGTTTCTCACCAGAGCGGTATATAATTAATATGGGTTTATGTTATGTAATATGTATGTAATTGTCAGAGCACTGGCTTGGATTCAGACACGCGTGTGCGTCGTCAAACGACGTCTCTATAGACAGTGTAGTCGTGGAAGTCGAAATTACCTGCAGCAAATGTAAATGTTTCGTTGCCTTTTTTTTTTTTGCGCTACAGTCTCAATGCTCCTGTTACTTCTTACTGATATCGTGAAAATACGTCATGGCCAACTTCCAAAATGGTAGCAACGTCACCATTTTGTAACCGGTTCTATATAAAAAAAACACATCAGCTAAGTCGATGAGCATCCAGTTCGTGGCAGACAGACAAAATGACTGGCTTCCATCTGGCAAGAACGTATCATTGCGTAAAACCTGGACTAAGTCGCGTTGATTATGGCTACTGGTGCAGTAGCAAGCTCAAGGAGTATGAAGAGGTGAGCGACGGTAATTTGCACTGGATCAATGCTAGGAATCATGACTTATTAGAGCCTTACCAGCAGGTGATAGACTGTACCTCAGGCTGCGACACGCGTTACGTCTTTTACATGCGCGAAGACACCAAACTTCCGTGCTCACCTAACGATGTGGTAGCTGTTGCAATATGTCGAGAAAAATCATCTCTGCATGCGGCAAACTGTACGTCATCGACATCGGATCTGAATGCCTCGAAGGCCGCCATTTCAGATCCATCTACGTCGAAGTTGGTAGACTGGGCCACCGCAGTACAGCAACCTGTCACCTCGCATCAACGAACAGCCTCTCAGAGACCCCGCTCCAACCGCAAGACTGTACCCGAATCCTGTTCCTCCCAGATGGATAAACATCGACGAACATCTGAATCTGACCTGAGCATCTATGACGCGGTTAATTTGCTGTTTCCAGATGCAACCGACACGCTTCCAGTTATGGGTGATTCTATTTACAAAGCCGAAATGAAGTAGATTCTAAAATCCGTTTTCGGTCAGTTAATCGACGGTCTGTGAAGTTTGTGCATTTGCACTGCTGCTAGACAAATATATGGTACCGTTTTTTTAAAGCCAAACTAAATTTATGTGTGTGTGCCATTATTTTTTGTTAAGCTGTGCTTGAACAATGAATATTAAATGAGTATAAATTGAAAATATTACGTGCTGGTAGAGTGTGTAAATAAATTGCATGTATAAAACTCACTAAAATATTTAATTTAGATTGATCCCTGTATCATATGTAACAGTGTGCTAATTTAAGTTTCTATGCAAAACTGCATTAGTATTTAGACAAAAGAGATAATTAACTTTAAATATAATCTGTGATTTAAATAAAAACATATCACAGAAATGAATTACATTACAATAAAAGGTTTCTTAGAACATGTATGTAGAACATACTGACCACAAAATACCTGTATACTCAAATAAGTATAAAACTAAGGATATAAACTCTTAAATAAATGCAAGATGTTGTGTCCATAAATGCACACGCATGTGTGTAAAAAAACATGTAACTTAATATCAAACATTTTTTTTAATAATGTGATGTTAACTGTGGCAGAATTGTTATCGAAATTATCGTTAGTACGGAAGTTATTATTTCAAAGTGTGAAGGAACATTGAGACTATATCGGAAAAAAAAAAAAAAACGAAATATTTACATTTGTTGCAGGTAATTTCGCCTTCCATGCTCACACTCTCTATGTCGCAAGTGTTGGACGACGCGCACACATGCACTGAATCCATGCTAGTGCTCTGTCAATTACATACATATTACAGAACATGTACCCATTTCATGTATATGCCGCACTGGCGAGAAACAATTTTTGATGGTTTGAATTAAGCACTACGTAACAATTCGTCTATGTACACAGATTACAAATATGATGCACAGAGCATGTCTAATGTCGGCATCCACTCGCCCCAGTCGTTTCTACCGTGCTTTTCATGTCATATACCGTTACAGCTTTCAGTTATTTCGTCCACGCCAGGGCGAACTGCAAAGACGAACGTAGCACTTGTCATCTTCCCATAGGAAGCTTTCTATAAGCTGTGAGATGTCTTGGGGTAAAAATATATTCCACCCGAGCCTGAAATTAACATTCCCATTGCACATTTCAAAATAAATCAAACTTCCAATCTCACCACACTCGTCTTTAAAACAGATGGCATGTTTTACACAGTGTAGACTTGTTAATCATAACGCGAGCTAGGATCGAACATGTAGCGGCCCACATTTCCTACTGGGCAAGTATCTGGAAGCAGGTCAATTTCCTCTTCTTCAGACCCGCTGTAGTCATCGACTTTGTACTGGTATCTACTCGCTGTGGCGGTAGTAGCCGCGAGATTGGCGAACTTCTTGCAGCCATCGTTTTTGCAGACTGGAAGACATGCTTGCTTGCGAGGCCGAGATCTTGCGATCGGGCCTGCTGCCGCAGCTTATAATGCCAAAGGCTTTTCAAGATGACTGCCAGCTCACGAGGTCGTTGCTAGATAGGCGTCACACATGAGTGATGAGCACAAGGTATGCCATACCATCTTCACATGGTCAAGGATGGCGACGTGCTGGTCGCTATTACAATGCACCTTCCATCTAATTGCATCATGGCGACCGTCCGTCTTTTGGACCGTAACTGATTGTTCCTGCACCCCAAACTTGACTCCGTGGTTCTTCATCCGCATGCGATATCAGTTGACGTTGACTTGTAGTGACAGTCATTTATGCGTATAACAAAGTCGCCTGGGCCAGGCCGGTCAAGACGAAGAATGCATGCGTTGTCACCGAGGCCATGAGTTTGGAAATGGACGACATGGGAGCTTTTTGGTGTAAATACTAAAAAAATAAATAAATGACTGGAAAACTCTGTAGTGTCCAACATCGGACAAATATGTGTTTAAGTCGTAATTTAGTGGCCAATGGGCAGATGGGATTGATTGATTGGTATGGATGAAGGGATAATTTTTGTTATGTAAGGTCAATGATTATTTTTTGTGGAGGGGTGAGTGAGGGGTTGGGGATGGAGAAGGAGCAAGGGAAAGGGGTTTAATTATAAATGTTGCTCGTATTTTAAGAATTCTTTCTAATTTATCGACTTTTTAACGTAGGTGAGGTGGGTGGGGAGAACTAATGGTTAGGGTGAGTATGAGGTTGATGTTATATTATCCTGGATTTATATTCCTCCCCCTCCCCCGATTGTTTATGAATTTGTGGGAAGGGAGGTATTAGCGTCAACGTTAAGGTCAGCAACGTTCAACATGTTGGTTGGAGTCAGTGATGTAATATGTTCCTACACTTTTATTAATGCCTTTCGAATTTTGCAATTGTTTAATTGATTTTTTTATTACTAGGGAGTGTGAGGGAGGGAGGAGGGTGGTGTTGTAGGGATAAGGGGTGTGTTAGGGTAGTGTGGCGAGTGTGAGGTTAACGTTACATGTTACTCGAATTTTTAGAATTTTTTTGCAATTTTGTTTTAATTTTTATAATAATACGTTATGGCGGGGGTGGGGATAGGGTGATGTGAGTGTAGTGGGAAGGAAGATAGGGCAATATGATGTGTTCTTTGATTTTCGAAATAAATATTTTTATTTTTTGCGAATTCGCTCGATTTTCTTATGATTGTGATCGGTAGGGATAAAGAGCGGATGAGGTGAGGGTGGTGAGATTATTGTTGTATTTTTCTCGATTTTTTAGAATATTAATACTTTTTTTAATTATTTTTTATTTTTGGGGTTCAAAGTTATTCAAGGTCACGAGCACAGGGACAGTTTCAAGGTCACCAAGATCCAATATGGTGGTAAGGTGCTATCACAACATGGCTGACCCAGGCCGCCTAGACAACCGAGGTGGCTGCCGGCTCCTGGCTCCTGAAACATGAATCCTGTTCCAAAGTCGGCCTAACCCTACTAAAGGCTGTTCACAATAAAGTGAGCACTTTGGAAATGAACCTCAAAAAAATTCACTGCCACTGCATGCATATATTGTAATAGGCGCACTGAGTCGCATTCTCCCAGTAAAGGCGGTAACAATGGATGGAAAGTAGTTCTATATCTTAATGTTGAATAAAAAGTGTTAGATAGCCATTTGTATAACTTAAAATTATTTCTATCGCTTTATGTTTTTTTTTTTTTTAATTCATCGAAGTGTAAAAATGAACAGATTTGTAAAGTATTTACTTTCTTAATAATTTCACAGTTTCATTTGACCGATGCATGAATAAAGTGGTGAGGCCCATGGCAATGTTAATTTTATATAAGGCGGAGGAATACACAACGTGTATACAAGTAGATTTCAAGCAGGACTTTCAAACATGTTCATTTTACCGTGAACAGCGTATACTTTTACTATCGTCCTTTTCTACGTTAGTGACACCACTTCTTAATTGTATAATTTTCGCCTACACAACTTGACAGTGAGCTGCAGCTCCAACAGCTAAATCATTCCTAACTAACTGGATTTAAAAAGAGACGACATGAAGTCACGTCATTATTGGCATTTTGATTCATCCTCTCCGCCAAAGCACCCTTCCTTCCACCGGGAGACAAATCGGAATGTTTTGTATATAAAAACAGTATTGGATTTACATTTAAAACTAACATGCGTGTCCATGACTCGTACGAGAGTCATATCCTGGCCCTTGTCTTCCACAGGCGAAAACTCATTAATCTTGTAGTGAAGGCCTCCATGGATGTGACGAGCCGAAAGATATTGCATTACACATTAATTTCAGTTTACACGTACATGTATAGTTGTTTTAGCAGATGTTAATGTTCACACAACAGTAAAATATTTTCTTGTAAATGACTTGATTCACTCAGCATTATTATGTTGTCCGTTATTCCTGTTCTATTTTCGGACATTCCAACTCATGTTTTTACCTAAATTATTATAA
Source organism: Dryococelus australis (assembly GCA_029891345.1). Taxonomy (NCBI): domain Eukaryota; kingdom Metazoa; phylum Arthropoda; class Insecta; order Phasmatodea; family Phasmatidae; genus Dryococelus; species Dryococelus australis. The sequence goes on from CM056996.1 coordinate 71,843,919, forward strand.
ACTTGTAATTTATGTTCCTTAAAGAGTTCTTTTTTTATTATCTTAGAAAAATATGCATCACGTTTCCAAGAACTACGAACAAAAGAAATTTCAATAAAATTCTATTCGCATCAAATAATTTCATCAGTTCTGAACTTTTCAACGTTTGCTATTAGCCAAATTGTGTGCGATATACTTTTATGCTATGTCTCTATGACGTTATTTTGGTGCTCGGGCTATAATTATAGGCATTTCTAAATAATGTATTTAGAGATGCTAATATGCAGGAATCTTACTGCGTCTAACATTATTGTGTCGGTTTCTTGTAAACATACATACTTTACATATCCAATGAATAATTTTTCAGAAACATGATGTTAAAAGGTTGTTTAATCTGCTTGATGTTCTTCGTTGAAACTTTCAATGTACTTTCAGCATTGAAAATAAATTTTGCAGCAGTAAATAATTACCGGAAATTTAAAAACTTAAATTCGATTATGTCCAGTTTGCACGTCTACGGTTTATTCACATATGAAATAGATGAAGGCAACGACTGAATTTTAAATTCATAGTCATAACAAACTTAATTGCCATACCTTACCAACTAATATGAAGCCACGATATATTGCTTTCATGGTGTTATATCATCCAGACGTACGGCATTACTAGTGATACTCTGCAATAATTAATACTGCAGATATTTTAAAAAACAAAGTTTCATTAAAATACTTTCACAACACAGTGTTTAAGAATCAAATAAACCAAGAAGTATAGAGGGTATTAAATACGGTTCACTGCAGTGAACAATGAGTAAAAAAAAAAAAAAACATTAAAATGTATAAAACTATTAAGTTTAACTCAACGCATCACCTAAGTTTCTAAAAGTATTGCAAGTATCAGACTGATACGGGAAAATGTGTAATAGCGCCAGGAATACTTTGTAGGCGTGCTTTTCCCAGTGTCGTATTTATCCTGTCATCCGCAAACTTTTAACGGTTGTGAAGTGAACGATAAAAAAAAAAAAAAAAAAAAACGCGACCATAGAATTGTTTCATTTTTTTCTGGCGCAAGCGTGCTCTTGCGAAGATGTAAAACTGAACATGTTGTCAATTGGCTCTCATCATGCACGTAAAGTATTTCTGATCGGCGATATTTTCGATCACTGTGCGCGAGGCCTGTCCATCACTATACGCTCCCGCTTTGTTCTGGTTTGCTGCTGCGTACACTCAACGCAGACATTAGTCACGGATTGTCGCGCGATGCGGGGAAAAGCAAGCGCCGGACTTCACGAAGGGCCCCCCCCCCCCCCCGAAAACCCAAAATTTCCGCATCAAAATTGCGTCTAGTCTATTCACGCTTTATTCGTACTCTTTGAATCAAACCTCTGAAAAATCACCCCATACCAGATGTGGTTAGTTGTTTCTTAAATGTGTCATGTATCATGAGTATTTTATACTTCTATTAAAAGTATGTTTATTGTTACAAACATTGAAATTTTACTTACATTTAGTATATAAATTATAATATTTCATTTATAATTAATAACAATAAAAACAGTGAGAATATAGGTATGTCGGTAACGCCTGGTAAGAAATAGTTCTCATGCAAAATATTATAGAACTGAGTGCGCACGAAAGTGGTAAGTTGTTCCTTTAGCGTGATTATATAGACTCGGTTAAGTTTTGTATGCGTGAGGCGTAGGAATACCCTGAAAGTATAGCTTTAACAGGGCTTCAGAAAAGTTGGACGTAACGGCAAATGGACTGTGCTAAGCGCAGCGGGACCGGGCGTTCGTGAGTCCTCCCGGAACGTCGTGATTGGCGGTAATGATCGCGTGTCGCCCCTGCCGTTTTCACTCATCGACCCTCGCCCGCGTGAAAACGAGGTGGAGGGTGGAGATTCGCGCAATCCGGGGTGCGACTGCGAATCTCCCGGCTCCACTGTGCAGGTGTCTGTTCGAGGGCGCGAAACCTGTTTCTTTGCAACCATAGGAAGAGGTCATCCAGAAAATCCGATGATAACAAAATCGGGGGATACAGTTTGGCATTGCATCTCCGAATCTATAGTCTACGTTCAAAATTCAGTTACCCCACTCGATTGCTAAACGATCAAAGAGTATGTTACGTTGAATGAAGACTGCGAAGCATCGTGCGTTTGGAAAGGGGGGGGGGGGGGGGGAATTTTGAGTTCGTTTCGCGGCATCTCATAACTTTCGCGTAGTATATCTTTTGCCTATAAAAGTCAACACGTTCAGTTAAGTTTCAATTGACAGCTCTTGTCAAGATCAATCGATTGCGTGTATAAAAACATATGTGTGGCATGGTTATGGCGAAATTGTATGCGTTAAATGTAAAAAAATTAAGAAAACTTAACACAATTGCGGCCTATACTCGTCAAAAAGCCAAGTCGAAATACATACATCACATACGGTTGGAAAGAGCATCTCAAGATCAATCCAATGATACCCGTAAAACCCCATATGATCGAGTGAAGCGGTGCCGGGAACGTAAAAAAAAAACACCAAAGCGTCCGATCGCGTCAACGTAGACGTATTCACGCAAAACAAACGGCCGTGTCCCCGACATAGCCAAACCCAATTTTACGTCCCTTTTTAATTCTGCTGAGTGAGTTAACATCCACAACGACCTCCGCAAAGAAGTTGGATGAAACGACACCCTACCTTGTGTGATATTCCGATTTTCACACACGGAGAGAAATAGTCACTTTGTAGCGAAACGACCGTGCAAAATTCTTTTGTAGACACGAAAAAAATAATATTTAATCTCTAAACAAGCAATGAATCGGTGGGCCCTTTTGGGACCAAAAGTAAGTTTACTTTCCAACATAACGCTTCAGCTCAAAACAGGCAACAGCCATAATTTTTTTTTTCTGTGTCTCAGACAGGTACAGTATTCATCCAGTGACAAGTGCATTGTCTTCGTAATATTATTATTATTATTATTTTAATTTACAGTCAGGCAATGAAAGGTAGCGGTAACATTTATTAAAACAGAAACAACTCTTTCAAAGAATAGTAATTTAAGATTTCGAAATGGCACTTTTAAAACAATGCCAATTACGCAAGAATAAGAGTTATTATATATGTTCATTTTCTAAAATGAAAACCGTCCTAAATTCATTCTTTCATTTCTCTATGTATCATTCTGCTCAGAGCCTAGTGACTAGTAGTAATTTAGACACCTCCAACTAGCATGACAGATGGCCGGGCTCAATCCTCGCGTCTGTAAGTTGAGTTAAGAGTTTGATTTGAGGGATTTGGGCTGCTCTTAACAACGAGGTCTTGAGAACCGATAAAATTGAAATGAAGTTAGAATGTAGCAGCACCGGAATGTATGGGCTGGAGTAAACGGGAGATCCCCGAGAAAACTCGCTGGCCAGCGGTATCGTCTGGCTCGATTCCCACTTGCGAAAATCTGGGAGTGAGCCGGCTGGTGATTGAACCCGGTTCGCCTTGGTGGGAAGCAAGCAGTCTAACCACCCAGCCACCGCGGCCCCTGCGTCTATAAGTACCCTTCCACATCGTCATTGAGATACTGGTACTCACTTGACCCGTGTCCAGACAGACGTGCCCTCATCGCCTCCTCCACTGTATGTCAATGGCAGTACTGGAGCCAATTAGCCGCTGTGTGTCCGATGACACCGTGATACCGAGGTCCATGAACACGGACTGTAAACGCTAAACCACCTTTAGCTAAAGTATCTTCAGTCCGTGCATCACGAAAACAATCAGCTAGCTCCAATCTCCGTTTGAACTATCAAAAATCCCCAATCAAAAATAGATAAACCCTTTTACTAAACGTTTTCCATATAACCTTTAGTGCAAGTGTAAGTTAAAGTACAAGTGTTGTGGCAATGAAATGGAAAACAAGCAAATATGATTTAACCTAATTTAATTATCTATTAACTCATTATCAAAAATATGCAAGTATAAATAGATCATGCATACATATATAGTTTCGTTCGTTCAGCTACAATTAAATACATATTTAACTAAGCGGGATTGAAAGTCTGTAAATAACACATAATGCCGAAGGTACCGTTTACCTGAAATCCTTCGTTCAACACGCGGTACAATATTCTGCTTTAAACATTAATTTTATAAATTCGTTGAGATTTCCTTTTCAAACTCTACGATAATTTACAAAACTTGATAACATTCAGAATCTACGCTTTAAAGTGGTTTACTACAAACTCGTTTTATAACTCTAGTTAAAACTTTACATTTTCATTAAATTTTGTAACATCCCTAAGACACCCCTAAAACGTGCCTAGGGCATTTTTAAAACGTTTTGAAATCGACAGACACATTGCCCAAAATACGTGACGTAAGCAGTCAACAATTTACACTTAACTCTCAATATTCGGGCATCCTGGAGTCGCGAGCAGAATTCGCACTTAAAACGACCAAACTCTGACTTTTATTATCACTGCTTAGTACCACTTCGTTATTTCATTTGTTTTAATCAGCGCTATCTTTGCCACAACTGATCCCCTGACTTAGCGTTGCCAGACGAAGAAAAACTCAGCCACTGACGTAGAATTGTATTGGCTTTTACCGAGTAAGCTGCCGCAGTGGTAAACCACTGGACTCGCATTCAGAATGCCCCGGTTTCGAGTCACTGTCCAGTCACCATGATTTCCGTTTCTACTGGGTTCACGGTGGTGTAGTGGTTAGACTACTCGCCTCCCACCTAGGCGAACCTGGTTTGATTCCCGGCGAAGTCGCTCCCGGATTTTTGCATTGTGCGAATCGTGGCGGACGATGCCACTGGCCGGCTGGTTTTCTCAGGGATCTCCCGTTTCCAACGCCTTTGCATTACGTCGCTGCTCCATACCTCGCTCCGCCCTCACCGACTCTCAAGACCTCGACGTTAAGAACCGCCAAATTCTCCTCAACACTCTATTTCATGGTTTCCCGAAATCACTCCAGGAAAATTCTACAGGTCATACATAGCCTATTCCTTTCCCATTTCTGCTTCTGGAAGCCACTTGCTTCGTTTCGAATTACCTTTATTTCCGGGGCGTTCCTACGTACACGCAGGTTGCATCGTCCGTAACTCTATATAGCTCAGTTGACGTGGGTATGTGGACACTAACCCATGGAGAAAATTCGGAGCTCACCTGGTCAACTACAGGGTAGAACGACACTTTTTGACGAGAATACATATTTAAATTTGCAACCATTGTGGGAGGCAATCCAGAAAATTCGATGATAGCAAAATCGGGGAATACAGTTTGGCAAACGACCGTGTCCCCAACACAGCCAAACCCGATTTTTTGTCTTGTGAGCAAACACGGGCAGGTGAGAATTTATGCGGACAATTAACGGAACTTTCGGGTTGAAACGTGGGACAGTAGCAACGATGCAAAACTAAAGAGATATCGATCTCAATACTGGGCAACTGAAAGCATGAAATGGTTTTAATAATTAACACCATAGTATTACGCCAATTCTTCCCCCAGTGAGTATAAAAATAGATGTCTAACGCGTGACCGTCAAATGAATTCCATTTTAAATAGGTCGTTAAAATATGGAACTACTTTCCTTACTTTCTGCCAACTTGAATGTAAATAATTCTCACATTTTTTGCATTGAAATACATGCAAGTAGCTAGGTTATCGTAGGTCTGGGTCAACGAGTTCCGAGATAGGATCCTGGATTCGTCCGCCATATTAGTAAGCACGGCCGGCGGTTATGTTGTTCGGTGCCGTCCGCCATATTGGTAGGCGTAACAGCCAGGGCTCGATGCCATGTTGGATGTTCGTCCCCCCATCATCCCTAGAAATAATTTTAATTAAAAAAATATTTTATAAAAAACGAATTTAATAAACATTGATTAAATACATTGATCTCTGATAAGTATGTGAATTTCCTTGAAAAACCCTCCGTTTGCGTAAAAACCTCCAATCATACGACGCCTGCTAAAAAGCTGATGGCCAGTGAGTATATTTATTTACGAATTTAAAGGTGTAATTTTCCATGCACGAGAAGGTATATAAAAATAATTTCAAAGTACATTCCAGGTAGGCCCTGGTAAAAATATCATGTAAATATTAATACTTTATTTTGTTTTCCAAAAAAAAAAAATATTTAATAAAAAACAAGGTGGTATTCAGTTCCACTTTTTTTGGAAACTAAACCGAACTTGATGCGCGTGCAGCAGGCGACGTCTATTAGGGCACTGAGTGGGAAGGAAGAGAGGGGGAAAGTGTAGATAGCTTCGAGCCAATTGCGCATTAACTGAACTTGATCTCTGCATCACTGTGAGAAAATAAATGGATGAAACCAATAACAACCGGATGTAGTCAAGGTCAGCACTGCAGCGTTTCACCGCTGCTTTTGCGGAGGAGGTGGAGAGAACAGACAGGACTGGTTGGGGGGGGGGGATGCAACATTAATATTTTAATAGGTCAGCACCTGCGTGGTGTCGATGACCAATAGGTCTGCACCTGCGTGGTGTCAAGTAACAGTACATGTGAAATGATTATGTGTTTTCAAATCGTTTGCACACCTGCATAGTGTCGGTTAACCATGAGATTTGCACCTGCATGGTGTCAGGTAACAGCACACATGCTTCTAAGTCATTTCTACATCTGATCGGTGTTGGGTAAATGTGAAGTCAACTTGTATGTGAAGAGCAGTTTTAGATTTGTTTGACAGAGCTAGCGATATCAAATCCCGTCATATTTCATCTAAAAAAAAAAAAAAAACATGTACATAACATTACTTAAAAATATTCGTAGTTCCTATTTCAGAATGTCTTTCTCATAGACCCAGAAATAGTCACACTTCGAGTGTCCGAGCCACCTCACATACACACGTCCATTATATAATTTCAACACCTTTTCCACCAAATAAACATCGAGAAACTTAGTATGCTGGACCTCCTCTGCGTAAAAGCAACTGACGATGGGTTTTCCATGTAGATCCTCGAGGTTATACTTGTGTGGGTACCAATGTCATATGCACTCGATCTTGAACAATTCCGCAGACCAGTTGTAATGATAGGCATTGTGGGAAATGCCGTGCTGTTTCGAGATGCGCACCAGGCCCTGACTCACCTAACACAAAATCTGAAACTCAATGCAAAATCGTGCAAATTAAAGCCAAAATCAAGTAATTTTATTGATTTCAATCAACTTTTTTACGTTTTTAGAAGCCTCATTTGACCCAATATTTGATTTCCAAAATCAAGCAAATTTATGCTAAAATCATGTATATTTAACATAAAAACAAGCAAATTTTCGATTTTTTCGCAAATGGCCTTACATGATTTATGATAATTTAAAAAACATCCAAATTTGAGCTAAAATCAAATAAATTTAAGCTAAAATCAAATGAAATATTATGTTATTGTTGTTTATATTCGAAGCTCCACTAATTAAAAAAAAATCTTCAATATGTTCTATATTTTCACCCATACCTCGAAGTTCATATTTATCGTTAATGTTTTCTAAGATTGTTAATTGTAAGTTTTGTAAATTTTAGTGAAATTCGTAAATCAATTTTTTTCAGTTTTTTTGACCCATTATCTAAGTTATAGGAAGGTGGCTCACAACCGCTACCACCTTTAAAAATGTTAGTCATACTGCATGGAAAAAAAGGCATTTTCATTTTCATTTATAAAAAAATAAATTTATTAAGAAGAAAAGCAAATTGTACAAATAAAAACGACGCAAAAATTCTGCACAAATAGAAATGACACACAGATCCTGCACAAATAAAAATGACACATATATCCTGCACAAATAAAAATAACACACAAACCCATCACAAATAAAAATGTCACACAAATCCTGCACAAATAAAAATGTTAAAATAAAATTGACGCTAGGAGAAAAATCTCATTCGGGTTTAACAAAATTATATTTTATTGGATTAAACAGCTTAACTATACATCTAAAAAATTTTCTTAAACTATCGAAACATTTTGTTGTTTCTGTAAAATCGTTTACATTCTCCATTTATTAGATTAAAAATTTTAGATATCTTCAGTAATATTTTCTTTCAAATAATCATAAGTTTGATTTCTTTGACTAATTAGAACAACATTACAAATTGTACCAGCTTCAAAATCTTTATTACAATCAACACTACTTTTTATATTTGTTTTATCTTTAACAACAGTTGGTTTTCTCTATAAACAATCAATCACATATAATGGTATTCGCCTGCCAAAATGAATAATACTTTATATCTCCATTAAAATTTACAGTTGGTTTATAAATAGTTCATTATTTCTATATATAATATCTAGTTTTGTTCTTGAATTTCTAAAATCATTATAAGCAAGAAACATTTTTAAGAAAACATTATTTTTAATATCTGAATTGTAGTTTTCTTTTGGAATTATATAATTTCTACCATTTTTAACATAAATATTTCTTACATTACAGTGATCGAACATAAATGCGTGTTTATGCTGTTCAGGACGATTTTTCTATTAATTTGAAAACCCACTATTACAAAATCAAGCATATTAAATTGGAAATTTTTTAACTGATCTTTTATATAAAAATTAAAAACAGTGGGTCCTGTAGGAAAATCATTTATAAAAATTGACAATATTTAAAACTAATAGGAATTTTAGGTTGTTTCTATATTTTTTCTTTAATTGCAAAGGCTGTGTTAGACTAATATTCAACAATAGGCCACAAAAATTTATAATACTTGAATAGAAATTCTACCGGGATCAGGACGATGTCGCTGAACTTTACCATATGAATCAAAATTTTATAAAGAAATAAACAATTGTTATCAGACGAATTACGAATAAAATAAATTTTATAATCACTTTTCTAGTAAATTTCATTGTTATCATAAATCAAACTAAACAAATATCTCAGTGGAAACATTAATTAATTTGGTTGATGACTAAGAAATTTATTTTTTTCATATTTATTATCAACACCAGCTAATTCTACATAATGTTGTTCGCCTGGTGATCCTAATAAATTATTCAATATTGTTGAAGTTATACTCGTAATATCAACAGCTTCAATAATATGTCCGTGATTTTAAGATTTCCAACCTAAAAAATTTAAAAGGAAAAAAGTTAGAACAAACATACAGTATCTAATTTGTCATGTTTTGCCTCATATACTTCTTTATCTATTTTTAGTATATTAAATTGTTCATAAACATAAGCATCATTTGGGAAAGAAAATCCATCACCTATAAGAGTATCAAATTCAATTCTACTATTGTAAACATTTAAATTTCCTCTAGTTTGATTTAAGGAGGAAAATTTTTTCTTTCAAAACCATCAATACTTTTAAACTCATTTATAAGATATATATATATATATATATATATATATATATAATGAAAGAATTATCAAAGGGAGTTTCTCTAGTTAAATTGCTCATTGAAAAATATAAAAATTATAAATCGAATCATATAACAGAATATAAAAAAATAAGAAAAACTAACTACCATTAATTCATTAATTACAAAATATTGGTAAAAAAAATGTAGAACAAGTAAGCGAAGAAAATAAAACTTAATAACTACATTACTTCCAGCAGCAGCAAGAAATCTATATCATTCATAATCACCAGAAGAAACATCATATAAAAGAGAATTACTCTCAAAATATCCTAATTTAGAAGAAGAAATGGGCATTATTCGATTAAAATATTTACAGCATACAAGAATGATTCTACTATAAATCTAGGAAAAGAAATATCAAAAAGAATAAACATAGTTAAAGCATGATATGGTTTACGAGGAGATGAGTATAATTTTTATATTAGCGATACAAAAGTAGATGCATAATGATAAACTATTTCTTAAGGATAAATAATGTAAATTAACAGAAGTGCTTTCTAATTTGTTAACAAAAATAAACAATAAGATCTTGAAGATGAATGCGCAGAAAATGAATTTAAAAATTATAGATATATAATTTTTATCAAGCAATGTCGCCTTCCAAGAATATGATCCGAAAATAAGTGTAAACTATAATACAAGTTAGAAGTACAAAAATATTATTAAACCAATTTATGATAATTATAAAAGAGAATCAAGATCAGAGCCAAATACACCAAAAAGAATGATTTCTCCAAGAACTCCTAGATCTGGAGAAGGTATAAAAAAATACAATATTTTGCCAAACGAATAAATTTGGATGGACAATGTCAGAAACCTGGTCGACAGATTGTTAACTATTCACAGCAAAGAAAATGCTGGAAATCACCATTATTATAATGAAAAAAGTAAGCATAATGAATATGTTGAACAATCAATTTTCTGAATTGTTATTAATAATCCAGAAGGGAATTCCGCATCAAATAAAAATTTTAAATTTTATAATTCTGAACATCACGCAAAGGTATAATAAATTGGGCACTAAACAATTTAAATTTAACTAAAACACATTTGCCAGTGTATAATTAAACGAAATATTGGAAAGAGGTGACACAAGAATAAATAAATTAGATGAAACATGTAAATATCATTGTATTGCTTATTGAGAACATAAAGATTTAGAATCTAGACATAAAGCTGATAAAATTTTACAAAAATAAGGTAAAGAAATTTTGTTAGATAAAAATACTCCAATTGGTGAAAAAATTTCTTCTGTGGCTGTTGCTTCAACTATATTTTCAAACAGAAAATTAGAATGAGGTATTAATATGTTTAATTAATTTTATATATTTTACTTATAAATTAACATAAAATATATAAAGTTTGATATACCCATTGTTCAATTAAGAGATTTGGGTATAGATAATTTTTTAACAAAAGATCAACTTGAGAGAAAATAGAAAAAATTAAAAGAAGGAAAAAGTTTCTTATTAACTTTATCAATACCAGTACTGAAAAAAAAATTAAAAAATAGAGAACTGTTTCATCATGGAGGATTATTACTAATTTACATTGTAGCTTAAGGTGCACTTGGAGCTTTAGCAGGAGGAGCTACTGCAATTTTTAACTCTGTTGAACAAACTAGAAAAAATAAAACATAATTAAAAGAACAACAGGAACACAATTTAGCAATGGAAAAAATGTAAAAATACTAAATATTAAACATTTTATAAATGTTTATATGCTTGATGCATTGCCTAAAATATTAAACAAAAATGAATTAGCTGTGGTAAATTTTGATATTTCAACAATTCCTTGTACTCATTGGGTTTGTTATTTTAAAGAAAACAATGATGTTTACTGTTTTGATTCATTTGGAGATTATATTGCAAGTAATTTAATTTTTTTTTTTTTTTTTTTTTTTTTTTTTTTTTTTTTCAAAAATATAAATTTTTATTTAGAATTAAGAATTTTACTTCAGTTATATGTGGACATTTGTGTTTGTGTATATTACATCTTTTTTCGAAAGATTTTAAGTATCACAATATAATTTCTATATTATCAAATGATGAGTATATTTGGGAAACCATTAATTAAATCTTTAAATAAAATTTTTGACCCTAATGCTTATGCTTTAAAAACATATTTAGATTCGCAATGCAATTTGGGTGTTTCTGCTTTACAACGTAAACTAAGCACCTGTTTACTATACGAAAACTTATATTCCTTTTTTAGGGCATAGCGTAGTTTATATAGATGATCCTAGAGATGAAAAAGAAGTAGTTAACTAAATATTTTAATAAACAAATATCTGATTATGCTTTAAACATATATATATATTTATGAGTCATAATATTATTGCTGATTATATAAAAATGGATAACTAATAAGAAATATGTATTAAAAACAATGTAGATTCAAAATACAAGAGTATGTTTCTGATTATGCATTAAAAACATGTAGATAAAAATACAATATGGTGTTTTTTCTCCATTACAAGATCAATTAAGTAAAGTTTTTGTTTATACGACAGATTATGGTTCTCTTCAAAATCGTACAATTAATAATATGGCTGATTCTATGGATGGAAAAGATGCCGTCAAAAAAAGATATTTCGGCAAAGAATTCGTTAATAAATTACAAAATTTAAACCAATCAGTTTTGAATTATTGTGATACACTTGTTAACTCAAAATCTGAGAAATGTAAGGAAATGTACCTGCAAAGTGGAATAAAAGTAATAGCATTTGTCATTTAGATAATAATTTATTTTTATTTTTTTTTACTTTTCATATGGATTGTATTATTTATAAAAAAATCTATTAGTTTCAATTTACCTCATATACTGTAACTGTTATTAAGGGATCTACAAAAATAGATTACAGTAAGCCTTTTGATGTTTACAGAGGTAATTCTTTGGCATTTAAATTCAGAAAATACAAAATATATATTCATAAAGATGGAATGATAACTACATTAGGAAAATTTATAAAATATAATAATATATATATATACTATTAAATGGAGAACACCTTGTGTTTGAAGTGTAAAAATGTTATCAAAATTATAATATAAAAAGTGAAAATACAAAAATATACAGTATACAATTCTAATAAATCAACATTAACAAAAAAATTTGCACAATGTAAAAGAAAGGATAATCAATGTATTATATAAACCAGCAAGAAGCAATTTCCGAAGAATTAAAGTAATTTTTTATGGAATAGATCATTCATTGCAAATTGATCTTGTTGAGGTGGATACTGGTAATTTAAAAGGCATTTCTTATATGAATAATGGATACAAATATATTATTACAATAATCAATGTTTTTTAAATATGCATTTTCTTTAACAATTAAAAATAAAATAGCTATAAATGTGGCAAATGCTTTAGAATGCATATTATTAGAAAGAAAGCCACATAATATACAAAGCGACAATGGGTCCGAATTTTATAATAAAATATTTAAAGAACTTATGAAAAAAATATAATACCAACCATTATTCTACATTCTTTGAATTTAAATACAGGGTTGTAGAGAGATATAATAGTACAATGAAGAATAAAATGTGGAAAAATGTGGTTTTAAATGGCAATTATAAATGGGTACATATATTAGATGATTTAGTAAAAGAATAAAAAAATACAAACCATAGAACTATTTTTATGAAGCCAATTGAAGTTAATAAAAATATGAAACAATTTAAGACAAGATTTTGCGAATATGTTTACTAAACCAAAATATAAGATTGCAGATATTGTCCGTATAAGCAAAAATAAACAAATTTTGGAAAAGGGTTATACTGCTAATTGTACAACATAATTATATACTATTTAGAGATTTTAAATGATGATGTGCCAACTTACAAACTAAAAGATATCAATGGAGAAGAAATAAAATGTAGTATTTATGAATATGAAATGATGAAAACTAACTATCCTGATCAATATTTGGTTGAAGAACTTTAAAACTAAAGGTGATAAAAGTTATGTAAAATGGTTAGGTTTTGATACTTCACATAACTCTTGTATTAATTAAACAGATGTTTTGTGAATTTTAATATTTTGTGAAATAAAATATTTTTATGTAATTAATTATTTTTAATGCAACATCATATAATGTGCAAAAAACATCTTCAATATTCATTCAATGTTCGTTCAATGCTCATTCGCCTAGGATAAGTCTTAATTTCTTTAAAAATTATAAAATGTTTACGAACTTTTACATTGCATCAGTGATCTTTTTATTGGTATTACAGATAGTTCTATTGTGCCAGTTACACAACTTTTTATTTTTTGGCCTTATTTTAGTACCTGCAAAACTCCATTGGAGAAACCCATCCCCTCTCCACATGTCCAGACTATATATTTTTTTTTTACTGGAAAGGTGAAGTGTTTTTTTAATGTTTTATATTTTTAATTCTGGTACCCCCTTTTCACATGTTGTGGTGCGTTCGACATGAGAACAGCCCAGCTATACGTCTGTTATATTACAAGTATATTACAGAATTTACCTGGGGCTTGAGGAGTACAATTTAATCTGCATCGAGTCTAATGCATTGATGTCTGAGGAAGAGTAATGTTAAGCTCAAATTTTGAATGACTTGGTTGATAATTTAATCATGTGGGTGCCTTCACATTATTAAAATATCCTCTTGACTCTGGTTTTGAACCCCGAATCTCGAGTTGGAATTCAAGCATCCTACCACAGAGCTAATATGGCAAGATAAGCGGGGAGATAATTTTAAAGCATATTGTGGTGCCTTGTGGAGTGTTTGCCACATATATGATTTTGCTGTTGTCCAGTTGAGGAAAATGATAAAGAATTCTTGTATTCAGTTCAAGTTCAGAAGACAGAGTTGCAGTGTCAATTCTTTTAACTTGTTTCTATACTTCCAATTGTTCATTTTTCTATTCAAATCTCAAGTGATAAAACCATATTCTTGATTTCGACAGTTTGCACAAATCTCTTTAAATTTCTCATACGTCATGTCCTCGCCAACCAAATCATTATAAATGTGTTTTGAATTGGTTTCATTTTGCCTAAATTTACACAAGAAATTCGTATTGTCCCTCACCAATTGCTTTGGGACTTTCGAATAAGTTTTAGCTAATTAAAATACATCTGTAATATTGTGTCTCCCCATAATAAAATATTCACGAATGACATCCTGTTTGTCTTAAATATCATCAAATACAACTACAGAATCATTTCCACATTGATCTAATGGAATCATTGTCATTAAAAAAGAAGCTATTTTTTCATTAAACTATTGGATATGGCATCAAAATCATTTTATAACTGAACATATTTTGGTTGATTTAAACTTTTTAAACAAGCATACAATTTATTAAAATTTTAAAAATCGTTCTTATAAATAAAATTTCTCATCAAATTGGTTTTTCCACCCATACTCGGACCTACTGTAATCGCTCTTATATTGTCAGGCAATAATTCGCCATTCATATTTTTAGCATTTACTTTGGAAATCAAAACACCAAGACCCTGATCAACTTTTTTCATTTATAAGATAATTTTTGAGTAATAAATCGAAAATAAAGAACTTAAGTTATCAAACAACAGTTCTGTACTAAAGAAGGAACTTCAATATGATGTAATTCATCAAAATAAATCGATTGAATTGATTAGTTTGCATGCACAATTTGTGTACCCTAATATAGAAAACAATACTATAACAACAATGAAAAAATTGAGTGCTCTTGTTGATAAAAATTAAGTTATAAATATTCCTACAGGCCAATATAACCATTGTCAACTAAAAAAATTGAATTAACATCAGGTAATGTGAAAAATAGAGCATCTATTAAATCTAAGTTTTATATAAAATTTGATTATAGAATATGCGATATTCTTGGTCTTGAGAGAAACTCGTTTATTGAAAAATTTAAAATTGTTATAAATAATAAATTATCTAATTTTAATCAATTCAAAACAATAAATG
Organism: Dryococelus australis; assembly: GCA_029891345.1. Classification (NCBI taxonomy): domain Eukaryota; kingdom Metazoa; phylum Arthropoda; class Insecta; order Phasmatodea; family Phasmatidae; genus Dryococelus; species Dryococelus australis. Next base: position 71,859,194 of record CM056996.1, read on the forward strand.
TTCACTGTAATTTGGTATATTATATGTTCATAAAATATAATGAATCTGATCATTTATAAACTGATATAATTGCTCGTTTTCTGCCAAAAAAGATGTTTGATTCTAGAGATTATATTATTTATGAGCATGTATATCCAATTTTTTATCAAATTAATAATGAACTATTTAATCATATTGTTATAGAAATTAGAGATAAAATGGCAAACTAATTTATTTTATGGTGCTGATATTAACTTTATTTTGGGAACTAAAGAAGTTTAAAATATTACAGATTTCTGAAATCCATAAAATGTGTATATTAGAAAATGAGTAAAGTAATACATTTTCATATCCATATCATAATGTATCTATTTTATTTACTAATATAATCCTTTTGTCATCACAATAACTTAGTGCTATTTTATAACTTCAACTCTGTATACTTGATGGTTTTTGCTTCTTATTAAATTCATTGTTCTATGTTGTATTTTTTCATCAAACAAACATTTCTTGTAATCGACAAATGTAATTCTATTCTTAACTAGACATTTTTTACATCTTTTGATTGTTTATTGTCTTTATCGACAACTCTATATGAATACATTTTTGCTTTTAAACCAACCAATTATTTCATTATTTCACCATCAAATTCATATTTGATCTTACCTATAACTTTCTTATTTATTTATGGTATATTATACATATTATCTTTTGGGTAAACACTTGTATCAAATTTATACTAACATTGTCTTCATGTCTTTGTAAAACTCTTCTGTTCTTATGTTATAAATGTATGAATACATATCTTGTTGGAACAATTCAGTTTTCTATGCATAGTGTGGTTTCATTTCTTTATAATGGAAATCATACATGAATTCTTTTCTTATTTCCAAAATGGACATATCCATATAAATAGGCTTATTAAATTTTACTTTGGTTTTATTCATATGTATGGCTGCAAGGTTCTCATTAAACACAGCATTTGTCATGAAATTGGGTTTTGATATTTATTTTTCACATACTTTTTCACTTGGAACCAGTGTTAAATTCACTCTGTTTCTTATATTTTCCATTGTTTTACCAAACACAGAATTAGTCATCAGCTTATAAAAATCTTTTTCAAAGTCATTTTTAGCATTACTTCTCATTGATGTATTCATATATATATAATGATCAGATTTATTAAACTTCTTTAACTTATGTATTTTATTAAGTTTTAATCCAGTATTTAGACAATGTTTTAAATTACAATAGCATATTACATAATTTTCTTTTTTATGTAAAGTTGTTAATAATTTAAATTGATTTGTTTCTGGAACTAATTTATTTTCAGCACAAAATGGTAGAACTTTATGTGAATTGTGGAGTTCTAGTGGATACTCTAAATCTAGTTCCAATATATAACCATGATGTGAATCGTCCTTAAGATTTAATATATAATTCTCCCAAAAATCTAATTTAACTTCTTGATAATCAACCGATTTAAAACTTCTGTATGGTAAATATTGAGACATTGCCCATCTATATAAATTATTAGCATCGAGATATGATAAATAAAGACACTTGATTAAGATTAAAATCGTCTAAATATATATTATTTACATTAACATAACATTTACAACATTGTGATATTTCTCCTCCAATACCATTTTCTATCATTAAAATCAAATCATAATCTTTTAAAGCATATAAAGGTTGTTTAGTTATTTGTAACATTACACTCCATGATAAACCTGGTGCTGTAAAGTACCACACTGGATCTAAATCATATGCATTTATACATGTATTTAAAAAGTTTTCAAATACATCTGCTAATAATAATGCATCACATTTTAAATATAAATCATGCTATTCACCAAGATTTTTAATATTAAACTGATCTCATACATGTGTTGCATGTTTATAATCGTCGTCAGTTATATCTGATTAAATGTAAAATTCACTCTTTCAAGGCAGTTCAGTTTCTTTAAATTTATCCCAGCTGTCCATGTAATCATATGGATACACGCCCTTTCTGATAACTAAATCTACTTGATCTTTTGGAAAAAAAAATTTGTGTATGTTTCATTTCATATTTAGTTAAATTATATGGTAATTTATCTAAACTACTAGTCATAGATTTAAAAGTGTCAATAAATCTCATTTTTTAATTTTGAATTTTTTACCAATAGTAATAAACTTTTCGTCATTATTTACAATTAAATATATATCTTTATCTTCTTATCCTAGCTCTTTAATAAATAGATGCGTATCATATCCAGCTAAATTATGAAAATAAATTGGAACAAATTTGGGTAATTTTAAATCTAGGTTGCACGCATTAGATACTGGACAGTTGCATTTCCCAGTTAAATGATCATGATGACGTACTTTTTTAGTATTTTATCCATATTCCTGTCCACAATTAGTAAAATGTTTAGATTTATTATAAGTCACATTTTCTTCTTTTGTTAGTGGATGATTGGCTCAATTTGCGAATATATTTCCCCGATTTATACTACTTCGCTTTTCATATATTGTTTAAACACTCTATGTGTATCTGGGCCACAATATACTACTGGCTCTTTATAATCGCCATATTTATACACAATATAATAACAAAAACCAGAAGCTACGTGTAACTCGTGTATCATTGTGTATGATTCATCATTTAACTTACAATTAATGATATTTATTTGATCATTAGTAAGATTTTATCTCTCTTTAAGCACTTCTCTATAAAAACAATTATCAATATCTTCTTCTGTTTAAATGGGATATTTTTTAATTAATTTAAATTTTTTTATTTCTCTTGGGTTAGGTTTAGTGTTTGATATTTTCTTTAATATTGATTCTAAATCTGCATATATTGCAAAACGAACATTTACTGTATGTTGCCATTTTTTAAACCATGATACATATCCATCGCCCTGGGGTATAATGATTCTTGCTGATTCATTTTTAGAGCAATCTTCTGTATGTTTATTTAATTTTTCTTATTACATTTTTGTGCAGAAAGCAAGTTAGATAAATATTTTATACAACAGTAATGTGAGTTTGTATCATTCTTGAAATAAAGTAAATTTACATGCTTATCCTTTTTGTGTTTTTCATGTTTCAATGAATCTACCATATACCTCTTGGTATCAATTTGAATTTCTATTTTATGGTATCTCAGCAGTTTTAATAGGATATCCATATTTATCTATTACTTTATCAATATTAAGACCCACATTTTTATATGTAGTTACTCTATCTGAATGATTGTCTGCTGGAAACGATGCAGACTTTATTGCCCAAAGAAAACCTTTTTGGTCTTAATTTATTCACATAAATGCATGCTTTTTTATTCTTAATGGCTTCTTGTAGTTCAATTGGATTGTACTTGTACTTATTTATAGCTAATTGTATTCAAATTACTCTATCTAAAGTCCATTCTGAGCTTTTTTTTTTTTTTTTTTTTTTTTTTTTTTTTTTTTTTTTTTTTTTTTTTTTTTTTTTTGTAATTCAGATAATTCTGTGAGTAATTCATGTTTTATAATTTTATGAATATGTATAAATCCCCCTTTGTTTAATATTCTGTGATTAAATGGCTGAAATCTAAATAATTCTAGTTCATTATTTTCCTGTTTGCGACAATTGGTACATAATTTAATGCCAGTTTTCTGCCCTCTAAATGTTCTAAGATGATCGCGTATTACCTCAAAAATGTTATTTTTTACTGGAGCTAAAAATTGACTGGGCTTTACTAAATTAAAGGAATTCTCAGTGTTATAAGTTGATATTCAGCCTTTAAAAGCTTTATTAGCTCTGTAATACTATTGCTTCTATTTCTTTTGTTTACAAAAATATTAGTAGAATAGGGGAATATTCTTTAAATTCTTTTCTATCTTGCTTATATAATTCATTGAGATTAACATCTGATAATGGTAAATTTGTAAAATTATTCTTATTTGCTTACTTTTATTTCGAAGTTTTACAAATACATTATTAGTGAATGGAAATATTTCTTTTAATATGTTTTTATTCTTTTTGTATAGATATTGGCATATGAAAGTGGTAAATTTTCAAAGTTTCTTTTTCTTTGTTAATTTATAATAAATGGTATAAGAGTTGAAATTAAATCAGATTTCCTTAGATTGTAACAATATTTAATTTATATTCTTTTGCTATAATTATTAATTCTCTCACTCTCTTATCGCCCAACTAAACTGCAAGATTGTTTGCTGACATTTGTATTGTATATTTATAAAGAATAAAATTCTAACTATAAAATGAAAGACATTAGAATAATAAAAATAATGGAATAAAATGGAACAAGCTATTAAATTATTAATGATAAAGATATAATTTTTAACTAGGTGACTTTTTAATATGATAATGCTTAAGATATTCACAAAACATTTTTTTGTCATTATAACTTTAATTAAAAGAAAATAATTTTATATATTTATTCTCATTACATACTGTACGTGCCTTTGTTGGGTAATTATCATTTCGAATACAATTTAGAATACCTGCTATTGTATTGTGCAATTTACTATTTTTTTCTTTTCGAACTGAGTATTATAAGGATATTTTCCACATTCGCATAGTATTTTCTCTTTTTTTTAAGATCTAATGATTTTTACCATATTTAGTAAACCAAATTCTACATTTTGTTGTAGGTTTGTCTAAAGTAGCCTTATGAGGATAAAATGAATCAATAGCTTTTTTTCTCTGTACATACTACGCATGTCTTAGTTGAATAATCGCCATATTGAATTTAATTTGTATTGTGTAATTTAGTGGATTTATGTGTTTTGAAATTTACTTTACAAACATATTTTCCATGTTCACATAGTACATTCTCTTTTTTTCTAACTCATAATGACGTAAAGCATATATTATACAACATTTTTTGCAGTTGTTAATATGCTTATCTTTTGTGTGTTTATGTGGTGGAAAACTTTCTATGTTTAATACTTCGCTACACGTCTTACATTGTTTAAGCATTTCATAATTAGCATGCAGCAACCATATTTCGTGTTTATTTAAAAGAAAAATATTTAATAAGAGAAAATAATAATTTTAATTGAAATTTAAATTTCATTAAAAAATTTTATTTTAATTTTAATTGGATTATAATTTTTTATTTTGTAATAATTTTTAATTTTATTATTGTTTTTATTTTGTTATTTTAATTTTAATGTTAATTGTTTATAATGAAATTTTTTCCTTTTAATTAAACACAAAATGGAATTACTGCACACCAAGTTTAACAATTCATTTGAATTGACTAAACTACAAGACCTAGAACAAATAGAAAGTATGTTGCTACTGAATTTTTAATTTTGTGATTCTAAGTTTCTAAAAAAATTGCTTTTGTTCTAGATGGTAAATATAAAATTACTTTACCAGATCACTATAAAAGTATGTTAGACAAAAAACCTTTAATATTAATCAATGAGAATCAAAATTTTATAACATATAAAGGTTTAAAAGAAATGAAAAATGAAAATCTATGCATGATTTAGAATTGTCTTAAAACATATTAATAGTATTGATTATTATCTATCAATTATTTTTTTATATTTTATTTGATTTATGCTTAAATTTGCTTGATTTCGGCTTAAATTTGCATGTTTTTTTTTAAATTATTATATATCCTGCATGGCCATTTGCGAAAAAAAATTGAAAGTTTGCTTGCTTTTATCTTAAATTTACATGAATTTAGCTTAAATTTTTTTGATTTTTGGGATCGAAAATTGGGGTCAGATGAGGCTTCAAAAACGTGAAATAGTTGCTTGGATTCCATAAAATCTCTTGATTTTGGCTTTAATTTGCTCGATTTTTCGCCGAGTTTCAGAGTTTTTGTTAGGTGGTCCAGGCCCGGCATTTTATATCTACTCGCACCAGGTCAACGATTTTGGCTTTAGGCTTGAACAGGTCTCTCCTCGTCGGAATAGCATATACGGTTTGAAACACAGAAAGACGTCCTCGAAGTCTTCGGGCTTAATGAGAGTGGTGGAATTAACGGTAGAATTATTCTTGTGGACGAGTTTCGGTTGTAGCTCAAGCTTATAGTTTCCATTCACTGTAAAATATCGCCACAATTTGGGTTTTAGAGTCTGGTTGAAATGCTCGACAATGCTAGCCTTGAGACCAGAGTACTTAGAATAGTGAATTTTGCCGTTCCTTTTCATGAGTGCATGAAAAGTAGCATTGAAATATTCTTCACCATCGTTGGTGTGGAAATTTTTCGGTAAGCGTTCTTCTCTTAACACATCCACCCTGGCCTCAGTGATGTCACTTTCATTCTTCGAATTGAATGGTCTGTTCCAGGCATACTTGAAAAACATATATATTATGGTCAAATGTAGTGGTGGCCTTTATTCACACAAGCAAAATCTTGCATTTCGACCAGGTCGGATTGGAAAGTATCATCCAGCCCTTCGTGACGTACTTTCTCCGAGGATAATTCCTTCTGGCCAGCCTGTGCAATTCTGTATAAATGGCATATCAGTGTTGAGGGGTTATTGTTCACATAACGAGCACGACTGGACAGTATCAGGCGATGGTACTTGAGCAAATCAGATTGAGTTTAGTGTCCGGGATGCCTACGAAACAAATGTTCGCACAGACTACACATAATTTTCACCTTGCGCTTACCGATCTGCATCACATCTCCTGGAAAAAATTGTAACTTCCGTGTTTCCGAGAAACAATTTTTCATCGTTGAGTCGCAATCCGTAAGTCTTGTCGCCCTTCCGATTGGAGTAGGAAACGATGTAGTGCCTGACCATAATACCCACCACTGGTCCATGCTCTCGTGTTCATTTCTGTTCTCGCACATACGGCAAATTGATTAGGGGCAAATCGTCTTCACCGCTAGTGATGCCCCCTTCCAACTAGGGCAGTTCCAGACTTATTTTCAATTTATGCATCAGGGTAGGTCCTTTCACTTTGGTTTCGTGTTTAATATCCGGTTGAGGTAAAGCTTCCTCCTGACATTGTCCACCAAGTACGTCGAGACGACTGGTTATCGGCTTGCACACCCCTTCCCTTCGATTCTTGAAAGCAAGTCTGTAATTTTACGCAAGTAGATACTTCGTACCAACATATTATATGGCCCTCTGCAGCTCAATCGTCAGTTCAGTTCGGTCTGCCGTCATTTATAGAATGGAATAGACAAACAACCACACAGGTATACATACATATTTACTCTCGAATTGAGGAAAGTGAATTTTCGATCCTTTCCAGTCAATCGATGCATGCATCCAGCACCTTCTTGCTGTGCCTAGCAACAACGTTTTCGCAGGCAGTTTGGATGTTAACATATTTTTAAGAACCTTCAATTCTTCCTGTCTCTGCGCATTCAACTCGTGAATATCTATATATCCACGCCCCCTACGTAACCGTCGATGGCCACCAAATCTTCTACCACTTCATTTTTCACACTCTCGATCTTTTGCCCAAGAAGCGACAGGCCCTTGTGGACAGCGGTGAGACGAGCTTTTATGGACCCATTCCCATCATCATCGGAGTGTAGGCCATGTCCGAACTTGGAAATGGCATCGTAACTCATGGTGGGCATCTTGCTATAAACTGCTCGAAGCCACATCTGTACTTCCCTTATGTACTGCCTAATCCTTATCGATCAACAATATATTGCAGTACTTGTTCCACCACAAAGAATAAATATCCTTAAACTCTTCGAACGTCATGTACGTATTGGTGTTGTCATTGTATGCATGCCACAAGTTCGTATCGTCCATGCAAAACAACGCAAGGATATTCACATTATCATGTTGTAATTGTTTTGGCCTCTGCGAATACACACAGTCCACATTCGCATGCCATCCCATGCTAAAGTACTCCTGGATGCAAGTTGGTTTCTCACATGCCACACCGTCGAAAATAAGTACGGAGTTTGGCATGGCTTCGCTTGGTGGCACTACGACCTCATTATCGCTGTAAGCTCAAATGCCTGCTACCACCCATGTGCCAGACTGTGAGGTTGAGCTGTCCCAGGCGGAGCATACATCACTGGTGTGCTCCCAGTATACCGGTCCAAGAAAGATGCATCCACCCAGACGACCATATGCTGCAGAGTACAGCATCGTAACCAGGCGCTTGTGTCAGTACCTACCATGTATGGTTCTAACACCGGGTAGGGAAACAAACCTGCACCTACTCGCATCGCTACCCAGCAGTATGTATTCCTGGAGCTGCAGATGCTGGACCTGCTGTTGAAGGTGATCCCACCATTGGCGAGGTGGAAGTCGTGGATTTAACTGTCAAAGACATGCAAGATCTGCAGTGTGGCTATGTTGAGGTGGATGACCAATCTTCTAAATAAATAGTTTTGAAATATATTTGTGTGTTTTATTTGTGTACCCTACTAATTTTTTTCAATATGATTAATTTATTTTCTCTTTAATGAATTATTAATGGTAAAACCAATTTTCAATATGATAAATTTACTTTCGCTTAAATAAATTGTTAGTGGTAAAATATATTTTGATATGATTAATTTATTTTCTCTCAAATTAATTCTTAATGGTAAAAAATAGTCAACAGATTTTTTTATACGGCCGGCTTAGCAGTTGCAAGGTTTTTTTTAATTTGAAGAAAAGGGATATATATTAGAAATAAAACATTTAACCAAAGAAAATTTTTAAAATTTTTGTTCGAGATTATATATATATATATATATATATATATAATTGTAATTCATGTTATTCAGTGTAGATATCTCACTTCTCCATCTGGATCGAGACCACCACAATCTCCAGGGAGCTGATGCCACATCCATCTCGAGTGGAGGCGTAGTCGACCACTTTCGTTCCGGCACCTCCTTCCTCCATACCATCCACATGGTATTACAACAATCATTATTCTGTAGATTTTGGGACAGGGGACTACACAGTATGTTTGCTAGCACTTATATTATTGTAGACTTTATATAAAGTAATTTAACTAATAGCATTTTGTTTTTTAAAAAATGTTTTTCTCCGGTGCTGCGTGACCGTACTACAAAAGTGGGGTTCCGACGCCAGAATAGAAAGCAACCCACCTAAAAAAAACTAAAACAAAACAGACAAGCATGCACAAAGAAAACAGAAAACAGCATAGACATAAGAAAGAGAGAATAGAGAGAAAGAATGGCAAGAACATTGCCACCTCCAGAAATTTTTATGCGGGTATGATATAGACACCATTTTAAATTCACAATTCCAGAAGGGATAAGCATTGAACCCCCCACGAATTGTTTATACCCGACGTGTCGGAGGCACAACATAGGCACTAAATCCTATTAGCACTGAACTCTGGAATTAAAATGATGGAGCATATCAAGTGGTGTATTCGTAAATTTAGCAGTCCCGGAACGCTCCAATATAAATATCCGACGGCAAGATAAGGATAATATCTTGCGCACGGGGAAGGGGGAAGGGGTAAACTTAAGTTTAGGCGCTCTTTCAGTGATAGAAGGGTTTGGGGAGGGGGGATTTGTGTAGAGAATAAGACTCAGAGGCCGCCATTATTTGAATTGATTATGTAAGAAGCCGATTGACATTTTAAATTTCCGACTATCCGAGGAGTCCAAATAATAATACCCGAGTGTTGTGAAGTAAAAATAGTTAAGATTTTACAGAGCACATGTAATAAAAGATTGGTTAGAAATAAACTACAAAATTACACTTATTCTGAAAATACCCTCAGCTCTGAAAAAATACGCTCAGCCTTAAAAAAATGATTAGCTAAAAAAAAACATTTAGCTTTACAAAAATACACTTAGCCTTAAAAAAAGACTCACTTTGTTTTAAAACAAATACACTCAAGAATTTAAAAGTACACTAAGCCTCAAAAAATATTCTTAGCCTTAAAACTGTACTCAAAATTATCAAGGTCATACGTGGCAAGCACTTCACAAAAGTCCAAAACTACGTTAATAATAAGTAATTAAATACTATTACATTTTACAATAGCACAAATTTTACTTTTGTTATTATTTTACAGTTATTAACACTTTAAAAAAAAACCATGAAAATTATGTAAATGTTACACTTTTCCATTACTTTCAAAATGCAACTGAAACTGAAACAATGTGTTGTCTAAACTGTAAAATCATTTATAGAATATTCGTTTGCATACAGGCCCAGATCAAAAGTCAAAACGCTTAACAATGTACAAATAATTTACAAAAACATCATTCTTGAAAATTTGTTGTGGTTGTGCTTCACGCGTTCACGTGTCATCAGCTGACCAATGTTTTCGTAACCAGCTAGTGACGTATAGCTCAGCATTCCACTTTCGCAGTGTAGGACCATGGAGTTTCACAGACATAAGGGATGACACATGTGGGATTGTTATCCTGTTTCGAGTAGGCGATATTATGAGGTTCATTTGGCTGAGTCCCCTTCCACATTCGGCTGAACTACATAGTATCAGTTTTATTCAGTTGAACAAAAGATTCAATTCTTTGGAGACACGAGAACTGCTCTCAATATAGTCAGAGTACCCGTTTTCAATCTTTGAGGCTGTTAATCTGAATCATCGGCACAGACGCTCAATTTCAATTTCTCGGAAGCCGGGAGGTTTCTCCGAGGGCCACTGGTCACTTTCAGTTCCGTCAACAGTGTGTCATATTCTTCCTGTTTCGAAATTGTATGTACAGACCCAGACGTAGACTTTGGCTCATTACTGGAAATCGTGGTAAACAATTGCCGTTTCAAATTGTTCGTAACACTCGTCAAAAGTTGTTGTGGGTTGATATCTTGATGTTTTCTATAAGGGTAATTCCACAAAAATTACCTTCCTTGATAGCAACTCTAGCTTCCAGACTTCCAGTCCAGTACAAAAATGATACATCTCCTGATTAGTTTGTCAGCATAGGCAACGGTCATGTTTCTGTTCTGTAAACTTTCTGAGAGCAATGCAATTTCCGCTAGAATATTATACATAATTGTAAGTCCATTAAAAATTGAGAGGATGATAGTCGCCTAATTAATCCACTGTAAATTGCTCGCTCAGTCGGGCATCTATTTTTGTCATCTTTGATGTGGAAAAATGATTATATAAGGAGGCGAAACTGTGCCAGATCACTGTCACGACACTGCCCTAAATGAATTGGCAACCCATCTTGTACTTAATACTTTTCCTATTTTCTTCACTTGTTGGTCTAATTTTGCAGCACATACAACTAGTTGGCGCTGGTTCTTAGGCGAATTATTGTAAAGGATGTACAATTTATCCATGAATATTTGAAAATTATTCACACCACTTACCTCGCCTACTGCATCGCTCAACGCCAACTCTAATCTATGATTAATACAGTGCCACAAAACAATATTTGCATATTTTGTTACTAATTTCTTTGAAACGCCTGAATTCATCCCCAACATTACACTTGCACCATCACTTGCAAATGTAACCAAATTCTCTTTGAGGTAATCGTCGTGAAAACCATGTTTGTTCAAGCAAGTCAACAAATGTTCAAACACTGTTTCAGATTGTTGATCAGGTAGTTCAATGAGTTCCAAAAACAGACAAGATGGGGGAAGTTCTTTTCTGACTTCACACTTCAGATAAACAATCAAAGTAGATGTAGCACCTAAGCTTGTGGATTCCTCAATAATGACCGACAATTTTCCTGAAACTTCTCAAATCTGTCTTATAATTTTATTTTATTTATTTCGAAACGTGGTCAATAACTTCTACAGCGCTGTATCTCGAATACAGCCCAACCCCAACGTCCACAGCATTTAATTGTTGGAGTTCTAAAAGTCCAACATGGTCAAAATAAATTGTGTCATTTTTTGCAATGTAGTACCTTGACTTGAATATTGCTTTTGTTGAGGCAAGGAGGGATGCATTCATTGAATCACACACATTTTACAGAGTCGGTGTTTTTCCTTTCGCAATTATTTCCTCAGCATTTGTGTGAGCAGTTTACTGTTCATGCAAGGAAATCTTTTTTCGAAGAGACATGAGCTGGGTGGCCCCTTATGACACATTATATGTGACATTGTAAGAATGCCACTCTTTTGAGATAGCTATGCGTTCGTTCTTAAATGAACTCCGACAAGAAACCTCGCTACATAATTTACAACCAAGTCTTCCATTTTTACAGTCTATCCACGGCAATGCGTCTCTTTTATTGTTCCACATTACTTCAGTCCACACAGAGGGCCGCCGAGATTGCAAATTCATTTCATTGCAGTACGAATCCGAGTTGGGTGAACTCTGCAAACTGTCGCTGAATCCTTCTGTACGCATTCGTCGTGTTTTGAAACTGACAATGTAAAGTTTTCGGTAGCCTTACCTTCACTCAATGTAGGCACAGAAGCACCGGTATTCTCGTGTTCGCCTGGTTAACCATCTTCTGACGTTGAGATGTTTGAACGGGAAATGAAGGAAGTTGAATTTTCTGTTTCTGCCTACGGGGATTCCATTGTGTAAACACAGTACAGTCTTCAAATTTCTAATCACAATTAACTATCAAGCACTGGCAATTCAGTCACAGACTACTCGTCAGTCGTCGTAACATATTACAATAATTAAAAACCGACGTTTGAAAAGTTAAATTTCTTGTGAACGTTATATACTGTAAGCCGCCATGTGCCGAGTTAAATATTAGTGAGTGATGGACGATGGTGACAATTGCACGCAGTGCCGCACGAGACGGACTGACGCCACATCAGTTTAGGCATCATCGCAGGCCGCCTGACCTACACGCATCTCCCCCCCCCCCCAACCACCCCACCCACCGACACACGGCCTCACTGACAATTCTCCCTTTCCTATCGCATTCCAGGAAACTTGGTGCTACTTCCTCCCCTCGTTCTGCTAAACACCAGCCTCTCGGCATCTGACCTTTCCGCGGGCTTAGAAAGAGCAGAGACAATAAAAACGAGGAAGGTAAAGTACAACATTACCTTTACCGTAAACAACGTGCATTTCTCAAGTTATAGACGAAAGAAGGAAGCGACAGCTTTAATAGCTTAATACATTTTACGGCTGTCACTTGGAGAAACAGAAAACGCGAGGGATGACAGTTCCCGTTTTCTTTTTTATGTTTCTGGAAATACAGGAAAAAGAACAAGGATCTTACAAAGCAGTACCGGAGCGTCGTTCCGGTACGTTCCGGCTCCTCTAAACCCCTGGGCATATCACATTAAACGAAAAAGAGATAAGTTGTAATGCCAACGGAACTTGCAAACTGCAGGTCGACGTTGGATAACCAAGAGGGAACCTGCAACAAAACACACATAATTTTTATTATTTGGTGTACGCCCGTCATGACGACGATTTTTTTATGGCCAAAGCATAGCAATGCAATGAGGTGTGGAAAATAAGCGTTGTCTATTGATTATGTCTGTCGCGTGATGGAAAGCGTTGTGTGCCTGCTGAGGAATCGAACCCGGTCCACAGTAGTGCAGATTAGCTGCCGCGAGCAACAGATTCGGCTTTAGCTGTAACAGCATACATCTTTGTATTGTAATAAATTGTGATACATCCGTGACTGACTAGCTCGTAACGTACTTAAATGATTTCCCTCACAAATCTACTTTTGTTAATAAATATCTATAGACTTGTTTTGTTTAAACGCCGCAGAAGCAACAACGGTTGACAGAGGTATTGTCGTCCCTAGGTGTTTCCTATGGTGACGGTAATACAATGGAGTCGAATGCATGGGTGTTCGTGTGCTGATATGCTTGTTGTGAATCAGTGATAATAAAATTATGGCGTGTGTTAACACTTTGCGCTCTATATACATTTCCTGGAATCCAAGGCATGATATAAATGTACAATTTATTTCCACATTTTATAGGAACGACATATGTGTTTGTGTCTTGTTTCTCACTTGCCACACTCGTGTTGGTTATAGGCTATTCACGGTGAAGTGAGCACTCGTTCAGGCCCTCCCAATATACATTAATCACTAATAAAGATAACTTATTGCAGTCTTAGGTGTTAAATTTTGAGAGTGGTTAAATGTATACACTGTGTTTATTGGTCACATTGCAAGGTTCATATTAAATAGCAGCGGGAAGATAGAGTTTGGGTGAAAGTAAAAATTTAGAAGGGCCTTAAAAAGTGCTTACTTTATTGTGAACAGCCTATAGTACCGCATGTGATACGATTTACTCCAATAAATAAAGTTTTTAACTCCTGGCTATCTATCAGCTAAGCGAGTGCCCAGCCGATAGACAGAAATTAAACATTATTTTCACAATCTAAAATTTTATTAAAATTTTTACTATTTTTAGTCCCTCTAATTAGTGTAGATGTGTTGTGACGTGTTTTTTTTTTTTACGATCCTGACAAAACAATGAAACCACATCCATGCGGATTTTGTTTTTCGGTGGCAGAGAAATTTTTCGTCTTTAGAGTAGCCCGATTTACCCTCGGACATAAGGAGATTAGCAAAGGTGACGAGAGCAAGTCAATATAACTCTAAAGGGGAAACATTAATACTACTTCATGTGATGTACTCTAATTACTGACACGGTCGAAAACGTAGCAGTTGTAAGACGCACGCTGGGAATGGCCGTCAAGTTTCCGCAGCCCCAAGTCCTGTCCGTGAGGATTGAACTCACAGTGTGAGGACTGCGAATCTAACAGGAACGATACTCGTTAATGAATCCCAACTAATACATGGGGAGGGTAGCACATTAAAAATATAACAATATTCTAGGAATTCGTGTTATTGTAATTACCTGAAAAGCGGACGACGATTCGGTAAACTCATGAGGAATCAGGAGCGCCACGATGGGACTTGGTGGTCGCGGAGTTCTCCACTAATGGATCATATGGTGCGGCTCAACACTAGGAAAACTCTAACGACTGTATCTGTAAACCCAATATACAATGTTAAGTTTTAGGAAGGCAATGTCAAGGTGAAAAAAAGTCCACAAATGTATTTATTTTTTCCTGTGGGCGAGACGTGACGGGGTGCTGGCGAACGCTGTTTGTAAACATGTGTCGAACTGACATAAGACGGTAATTTGCTATACTCGCCACGAGACAAAAAATTCTGGGGAATGATCCTGCCCTGGCTTCGAGCATCGGTAGGCCGCACGTCGTTTTGATTCATTGTCTACGCGTTGTACAGTCATGCGATGGAGAGCACTGCATACAATTATTGCGAACTCTTGAAATTTGTTCGCGTGAAAGCACGAAATTTTAAATTCTTAAAACAGGGTTCGTAAGCCGTAAAAAAGCTTTTGATTTTAAGACTACATGCTAGCAGTGTTAATACGTGAAGGCTTAATTCACAACGCAGGAGTTTCGAGCCACGTTTTATGGCACCATGTCGTATGTATAAATATATTACGCGAGTGCTTTTAAGGTCCTACCTAACCAGTGAACGTTATATGTACATATATTAAATATAACTTCCACGTGTGTTAATATTCTGTTTTCATGCGCAAAAAAAATAATGTTAATGGCAGAGTAAAAATAGAACATGCTTTTTGGGGTCATCAACATGATTGAAAATTACATTTTTTTTTTTTAACTGTTTGAACTTACTGTATTCCTGCCAATCAGGTATTTGAATGATCTTTGCGTCAGTATTTGGAATCGTAGTCTAATATTGCCTAGTTTTTGTCGATTTTTTTTATTCCTGCCTCTTAATATTTAAAAATAAATATAGATGCAGATTTTTCCTTGTGGCTGCCGCTTATAAGAAAGAATTTAATACATGCTATATACTTACACTGTACACGCATCGCCTGTATATACTTATTTATAAAGCGCAGTTTGCCTTATACTCAGGTGTGATTTTTTAAATTTTTCTCACGTGTCTCCTCGTGGGTAATGCCTGTGCCAGTGAGCCCGATATAGGAACAAGGTAAGAGATTTTCTTATCACAGGGCTGGGCACTGTAGGTTTGAATACCGTTTTGTATTTGTACTGAAATATCACATCTGAAGCGGGCGATTTTCCTTCCACCTTCTCCCCTGGGTTACTCTGGTGCTTGGGTTGGAGGCCTTCGGCTGGGGCAATCACCTTTCTGAAGATTTCTTTGGCTGTTTTTATTGGGGCTCTGATTTTAAATGGGTGGTGGTGGTTGGTGGGGGGGGGGGGGGGGGGGGGCTCAGTACTTCACCAAATATTCGTCTGTATGCGAGGCGGATAAATCACGCGAGGATAAACCAGCCCAAAACTAACCAGAAGTGTACCCAAATCGTCGAGATTAAATTACTTTATTTAATTAATTTTTCATTTCATTATTCCTGATATATACCATGGGGCTACAGCCGGACGACTTGGATCATATTTTTTAATTTGCATCTGAAAATGGCACCCACATCCACGGCTGATCCGAGATCAAAACCCGTAACTACGTGATTCCAAGGAAGAAAAGTGAAAGATTTTACCAGCTCTTAATGAGGAGGTCTTGAGAGCCGATGAGGGTGAAATGAGGTGAGAATGTAGCAGCGTTAGAATGAATGGGCGTGGTAAACGGAAGATCCCCGAGAAAACCCGCAAACCGGCGTGATTCCAAGAAGTCTATGTGAGCACGCTCTTAAGTATTCTTAAGAAAACAACGAACTCGACTTTGCGTGGACAGTACAGACTAACATAACTGCATCACAGCAACGGAAAAATATGCTGTCTGACTCTTTGAAAACGAATTTTCCGCAGTGTTCGCCGTAGCTTGTGAAAGGGTACACCTCACAGCATTGCCATTTCCCTCTCCTTGCTTCTATCTTTTCGCTCCGGTCAGAATCCAATAACATTCTAACTCCTACTGTCTGAAGCTTCCAAACGTATTACATACCTTTCCAACTTCTCATGAGTTATCGGAAATTCCGTTCAATGAACGAAAATTAAATTTTCAAGCCATACGCATTTGGAATTCTCGTAACAAGCTCCGGTTACGCATTAAAGAACGGATATTTATTTAATGTTGAGAAATTCCTGAACGAACGATAGGCCTATTTACCAATCATGAGTACTTCCTCATCAGCGAGGTACCAATCTTTGCGATTATGAAACTTATTTACCTATGTTTTACAACAATTTTCCTTTATCCCATTTGCGCGTCTGGTGGTTCGAAAATACGTTGGAAGCATAATTCTGTATGTATGTTTTCCAACGTTCCGATATTTCTGCTAGGACATGCTGCCAAAGATAAATATGCAATTTACCTTAAATTTATTCTCCCGTACTAGATTCAGAATAGTACCCTTCTGTTCAATTGCTAGGAGTACGAATTGTCACATCACTGAAGGCGCAAAATGTCTAGAAGCTCATGTAGTTGACTAATTGATCTTTAACGAGCCCAGAAAAATTCACATTCCCCATTTTAATTTTCTTAAACTACTGAATTCGGATTTCTGCGTCCACCAGAAACATTATTGCGGACACGTGAGCAAATTTTAGAGTAAATTATCACAATAAAATGTTTGTTTTTTTTTTAACAAGTTATTCATGACTATGTCATTGGGAATTCAAAGGATTTCTGGTTTCGATTTGTTACCGTTGTTAACTGAATCATAAATATAGTGACAAAGCATGCTGAAATATTAGCATGAATTTCGGTGATAAATCTATAAATAAATTAATCATTTATGCCTCTCATCGCATTTAAACCCAAAGTGTGGTAGCCTATATGATGGAACTAAAATTCATTTGCAGCAATGGAGTTTCATCAATACTAGCTCGCTTTTGAAAATCTATTTTCTTTAGAGAAACTTAACACAGGGTAATTTTGGTAGTGCGTTAGTAAAATAATATAAATATATACCTCCAAAAGCAACTTGGCTACAAAAATTAGATTTAGGAAATTGGTTTCAAAAAAGTCTGCGAAAATTCCAAGAGAGAGAGAGAGAGAGAGAGAGAGAGAGAGAGAGAGAGAGAGAGAGAGAGAGAGAGAGAGAGAGAGAGAGAGAGAAGAGAGAAGCTCCGCTTCGCCTATTGTATTTTCTCCCTCGGACGAAAAAAGAAAACATGTATCACCATGAGGGCCTATGCACGGTAATTTGAACTGATATTTTTAACTTTAACAATTAAATGTTTCCTTCAGTGCTACCTGAAAATTCCAAAATGTCAATAGGCAACATTTAACTTACAAATAGCATACCAAAAAACTAGGTTAAAACAATATTTATATGTGAACTATTTCTAACTAGCCGTTGCCAACACATCATTGCTCTCACTGTATTTAATTCGTATTTAATAGGAAATGGCTATTACAAGTTATAGAAGACACTAAGTTAAAGTTTCATTTATTCAAGAAGACAGGAATTTCAAGTTAATTACAGTGTTATAAACCTGTGGTATACAAGTTATTGAAAAAAAAATTGACATGTTACGCCTAGGCTGATTTTTCAAAGGTTCGTTTCAAAACATCCGATGAAACCGTGAATGGACTATAGACATATGCTATGCCGAATGTCAGCCGTTTAGGGAGCTTTCCTGAGACTTTCAACTGCGTATGCAAATATCACACACCGTACAGAAAGATATCATCTGTAGATACACTTATTATTCAGTACTGATGTTGAGCGCTCAAAAGAAAATTGTTTCATGCTTACCAGATCAATGTTCATAGATTATATGAAAATCTCCCACGTGTTTGTCACACATCGAAATCAAAGTTGACTATATAGAGAAATGTTTGAATTTAAAAATAAATTTTAACGGGTTTACAAATTCAAAACTCCTATTCTCAAGTTCAACCTATGACTACTTACTTGAATCTTTGATACCGAAGAATTGTTTCTACTAATGAAAATATACTCACCTTAATAAATGGTTAAATATTGCCTAAAAAATTAAATGTTCGTTTATTGACTGTGTTAATTGCCCGTTTATTCAGATACTTGCCGCGGTAGTAACAATGTTCAAGTTAAACTTCAATACTTATAAAAACCCTGCTATTTCTTATCACCGTGACTGGTACATTAAGCATTTGCAAATAAAAGTATATTTTATTCGCGACACGGAAACTTGATAAATTTAAGTGACATACATATTTGAGATTCACGGATGTTTAAAATTATGTATTTGTAAGGCAGTGTGTACAAACATGCATTTCAATACATTTACGTATATGTATATATACGTACATTTGTATACATATATGGCGTATTATCTAAACCACTACGAAATTCATTTTTTTCGAAACTATATCCTTCACCTGATGCTAAGTTTCTGCAATCAGTTTCTCTAGTTTTACGGCATAACACACTATTACGAATTTTGTGAATGCATATTTACAATAACATCTGTCAACTATCAAGTAACTTACGTGCACCATTCTGGAATTTATTTAGTATACACAGACATCAGTTTACAAAGTTCCGACGTTGCCGAGATATCGAAGTCGCATAAAACTATTGACATATTTTCAGAAAATTAGGTACTGTTAAACTAATGTAAATGTTATTGTAAAAACTTTTACACCTGGAAATAATTATAGAACAAGTGGAGATGTTACTGACTGTATCAAAGTGCAGAGAACGGATATGGGTAAGGTTTAGTTGGAGAGTCTCGTTTCATCCTCCACTATTCATTTCATATGTTTCCCATCAACGTCATATTCATCGTTTTTTGGCGTCTGGTGCACGCCATCAATTGTTAGTCGAATCCGTTTATCAGAGATAAAGGAAAGTTAGCAGTCTGATCGTCTGTAAACACCGAATATCGCTGAGTGCAGGTTGTTATTGCATCACAATTTTGACATAGGTTTTCATTTCGTCGGCAATCAAGTTCCAAATTACCGTATCGAAGAAACTGTCCTCACATTATACCTTCATCACGCTAACCTTTGGTGAATGATGCGTATTCCGATAGTGTAGATTCATATTACTAGTTCATAAACTTAACGTTGCTATCGTGATGGTTAGCGTATGACGTAATGCTTCGTAGTCTTCTGGAAGCGGTGATTACTTATATCATACGCGTCGAATTCACTTATTAAAAATGTTGAACATAGAGGAGCAGACTGTACTTGGTTATTTTAGCAGCCCGAGAGCATGGCCAAATTGGTCAAAAGTCAAAAGTGAAATGTATAGGCAAGTTCGATCTTTTTTCTGGCACTTTGCATTTATAAAAGTTTTATGCGATTTACCTGAACATCTACACATTACTAAATCGAACCGATAGTAAAAATTTTGGAATTAAAGACAAAACATTGTGCCACCAATACCTTGCAAAAATTACTCATAGAAGATCTGATCAATGGTCAAATGGTCGTAGGTTTCTAGAACCTTCACAAAAAAAACATTATATTATTAGCTTAGATTTTTCTAGAACGAAGTAATTCAACAGGTGTGCATTTCTAAAAAAAAAAAATCTAGTCACATTTTGACGAGTACATATATTCTTTCTTTCGAAAACTATGATAAGGGCGATCCCTGGACTGTAACTACCTCACAACGTACGAAATTCTAGCGGAGTAAAAAGTTGATAATTGAGTTTCGGAGAGCCAAACTCCACAGCAGATAAAAGAAGTGGAGTGACACCATTCTTCCGTTTCCTCGAACTAAGAGAAATAAAAAAAATTGAAGTAAATAACTAACTTTCATAAACGAAGTTCGTGACTGACATCTAGCCACGTTGCGGACGGAAAGTGGTTTCAACCCAAATACAATTTTATTTCCAAAACAACGTGACCAACTTTAGTAATCATGTCATTTAAAGTTGATATGTTTTAAATATAAAAGTTCTCGTTATGTACGTAAATGATAGGAATAGATATACGAGTAACATAGTTATTCTGATCTTCCATGTAAATGATGTGGAAAAGTCAGTATTAAAATTAATTTATTTTATTTTTCGGACTTTTTTGAGCATTCACTTGATGGCGCAATTTATATTGTAGGTGTAAAAATAGTGGTCATCTACAAAATTTGTTTCCATAGTTAATTTGGCATATTTCAAAATAGTGCAATAATGTTGTCAAAATATTTTCCTTAACACTTCCAGTTACTATATTTACGTGAAGGTCTAAAGCTGTCACTACAGTTTATTTTTTAAGTGGCATTTATCATGAAACATTATTCCTGTCAACTGCTCAAGTACGTATTATAAGAGGAACAAAATTATATTATCTACAATCAATATACACGACTGCCTACTTGCTGCAGGGCGTAGCAAAGGTTGGTTTGATAACATAGCGTGTATTTGAAATAACATGTATGGCTGCGCAACAAAATTAACTGGAAGCGATATTAAATACCCACAGAAAGAGAACGCGACATATTTATGTCTGCTACCTGAGACGTAATCCACAATGGCGCCAACGATATTAGGGTGGCGCCAACAGAAGCCTACTGGAACACACGTCCGGCAGACCTGTCGTCTCTCACCAACCCAAAAATATAAATGAGTTCTTTTTGCGAATCTTACGGAGCAGTATCGGAGAAGCATCGGAGCGAAATAGCAGGAAACGAAAGCTCCCCGAGACTAGTGCTCGCCCACGATCACCGAGACCATCCTCCCAGCTTGATTATCTGCACCCTAAGAGCTCGCTTATACGACTTGGTTTATTGGGTTCTTATATGTGTTAGGTCATGTATGTATTTGTCATTTACTGGGTAACTCACAGCCGGTAAGTGATCGATTCGTAGGCAACACTCAACTCTGTTAAACGGTACAAACAGAGAATCTAACCCTGAGTATCGTTGATTACACATTGTGATATTTTCAAATAGAGTCATAAGAATGTAAACAGTAAGTTTCATTTTCTCTATACGTATAAATTAAAATAATGCCCTTGCTAGTGAAAAATAATTTGTACTCCTATCTAAGGAGATTTACTAAGTTAACATTTACTGGATTTTTAAGAAAAACTTAATTATTGTTTATTTTTAATTTTCCATTCCCTAAAAATGATATCAAATAAATATAAATCTGCTGGAAACCAAAATTAAATTAATTAATAAACCAAAATGGAGTTATTGAAAACATTATTTTGCAAACTCCGACATCAACCCAGCAAACACGGAAAATACGGGCCATAATCGGGCCGTTAAAAAATTAGCCGACAAACTCCGGCCAGCCGATACTGGTCCGCTGTCTTATGCCGGAAGCAGCCCGATGCAAATATAGACTGGCGGCTAACTGTTGGACGACAGTGTCGGGCCTGCGATGGCTGGAGGTCGTTATGATGCCGGGCCTGCGACGGCTGGATGTCATTACGACGCCCGGGCATACGATGGCCAGATGTCGTTACGATGCCGGGCCTGCGTCTGCTGGATGTCGCTACGATGTCGGGACTGCGACGGCTGGATGACGTTACGATGCCGGGCCTGCAGTGGCATGATGTCCATAAATACGAGGTATACCCATGAAAAAAACCTTTACTTTTCGATTGAAGACCTTAGTAATTGTTATTTTATATTTACATAAATTCATTTCATTTACTACTCAACACACGTGATATGGAAGTCTTTTGCTTGCTAAGTGCGGGATTCGAACCTAAGACCCTTGGGTTGAACGTCCAGCATGCTAACCTATACACCACAGGGTAAGTTGTTGATACTCTCCAGTAATTAAAAATATATCATGACAAAAATTAATATAAAGGAATGTATAAATTCCATGACAATACAACAAATAATTATAAAACATGGATTATTTAAAAACTATTTCTTCAGAGGCTTACAAATAAAATAGTTTTGTTAGCTTTTAATATATCTGTCGGATGGTAGTAAAAACGAATAATCACGAGAAAAAAAACATGCTAACAGTTATCACACAGTCTCAAAAAAGCCATCATGCCATTAACAGCTAGCTAACATCTTGCCTATACAAAACACTTTCCAAAAGTTTGTAGGCAAAAATACATCATATTTATATTTTTATTGTGATAACGAGCCTTGTCTCGAAAACGTTACCGGGCCAGAATAAATAAGATAATGACCAGTTTACGGAAAAAACAAAGATGATGTGTGGGAATCGGGCCAGAAACATTTTTAAGACGATTGCAACATGTTAGCTCTGCGATATCATGCAGACATTTTCGGTGATATCCATCTGTTATCCAAAAAAATCCAGCGGGCCATTGTCTTTTTTCTAACAGCAAACCTTCTGTCTCAAAAAAGCAATGGCTATCTTCCGTCATTGAAACGACAGTTTGCCGACAGGTTGTGTTTGCTGGGAGTCAACCACGAGATCAGAGTAAAGGTCTTAGAGGAAGGAAAGAAAGATTTTTCGACTTTTTTGGGCTGCACTTGAACAAATTTTGAAGCAAGCTATTTTTATGTTCTAGGTGAAACTTAGGATATAAAACATTGCAATTCTGTTGTCCACAATTACCTTTGGAAATATTTATTTTATCTTAAAGGAATTTTAAAGTCAACAATGCAAGAGTTTAATAAATTTGAATTATACCGGATGTTAACAATATTTATAATTTAATAATTATTGTAATATGCATAACGTAAATCCTACATAACTGAAAAGATAATAGAACTAAGCATATAAAGTGTGTACTAATTTGCCTTCTATGATGCAGGTTAACATTGAAGGCGGGATAAGAAAATTATATGAATACATGACTTTAAGCCTTCCTTCCTTGGAAAGATAGTTTTATGCAATTATACGAATGTTTGTTCGGGATGTATGAACTCCCCCACCCCTCCCCACCCAACACCTAACAAATTTCAAGCCCTGAAGCGACTTTCACGAAAATCGGTCCATGTATAATTAAAACATCAGGCTTTTATAGTTTAAATGGGTCGGACACTGATTTTTAAAATTATTGGTGTACGATTTTTTTGTTGCTGTACTATATCTACGAAACCACGTAATCCTGTTTAGCCAAACTTTGTATGCTGGCAGTATCCTATATTACAGCCGTCAAATATGTATACCCATAGCCTCTTTTTCCCCATTTGGTAAAATAGCGCAATTTTAATGCCATATCTCTGAAAACAATTGATTTTCACCTAATTCTTTCAAACAAACAATACTACCATAACTCATGTAAATTTATGTATTTAAGTGGGTCGGACACTTAGTTTAAAATTATGGCAACAATAATTTCTTCTTTTTTTTTTCTTTTTTTAACACACGCATTCCTTTTATCTCAGTCTAAGAGTAATAACTAGTTCATTAAATTTACGCGCATACTGTTCCACCTTATTAAAACCAGAGGTGTTTTATGTTGTGACGGCAAACAGGTTTGGGTTAGGCGTAGCTCAAGGTAAAGAATGAGTTATTTCAAACGTCTTTATATGAAACCCAGATAACTAACAACTAACACCACTCTCTACAATAGTTGAGTTAAAGCGGGTGAGTCAATTACAATATTTGCTAACCAATTATGCAAAAGCCACGTTACTATTAACTAGCTAAATGTCTCTGAAAGCACTGGAACTTGTTCACCTTAATCTCGATGCCGAAGGCTGCTTTGCGTCACGTATCGGAGGCGGCGGTCCATGGTACACCCTTCCGCGGTCCTCTGGACCCCGCGGCGGCTGACTGGCGCCAGGCCTTGTTTCATGTCCCCGTGGCGCTAAATACTCGCCGCGGGTTTACTAATAATTACAATTCTGTTTCCAAAACGTAGGTCAGCTTGTGGCATCACCGTGATTGCAGCGGTGTGTCGTTTCTCTTGCTTGGGGTGTCCGTTCTAGCCAGTTTTATTGACATGACTTGCCCACACCGTAACAATACGTATGTTGAGGAAAGCATGCTAATTTGTTATATTGGTAACTTTTTGTTTTTCTTTAAACACTCATGTATAGCACATTTTTATAGGGTTGTTCGATAATATACATGCTATCATACCAGCTAACGGTAGCCAAAATTGTCAAGAAATTAAAGATTGATATTTTTAGACTGGAAACCCATACCTTCCAACACTTACTGGAGGTGTCTAGATGTGTGTGTGTGTGCGTGTGTGTGTGTGGTGTGTTGTGTGTTTAGTGCACGTTGCCAACCCACCCTCCTTTTTTAAAAATAAAACTTTAGAAAACTTGCATCTATTTTCGCCAAACTCTATGATCTTCTGATACATAGTGAGGACGCCACACTTTTATAGTTTTCGATGATGCAAACCACTTGTGATTAAAAACGAAAGCAAATTTAATTTATTGGGTGTTATATATCAAGAAATATTCGACTGATTTGAACCAAACTTGATGAGTTGATGTCTAGGCTCAGCATTGAATTTACAAAGTTCAACAATTCTGTAGATGGTACACCTGAAAAATAAAACTGTCACGTCATATCTCGGAAGCCACTCGACTAACTTCCACTCGCCGTAACATACATAATTTTATTAAATGCGTCACTTATTTTCGAACCCGTACGTAACAGACGATAACTAAACTTGTTTGTGTTGATATGACCTAAAACACACATTTGAAACTCTTTTTCATAGCATCTTTTGTACGCTATTTTCAGTATATATATATATATATATATATATATATATATATATATATATATATATATATATATATATATATATATGCCTGAAATAATAGTTTTTTTTTTCTTTACTGGGTCTTAGCAACTACTTTACCGATTGCCACCAAATTTCGCACACGGACATTGCTATGGTTGGTCATTCTAACAATGTACAATTTCCATATATCGGGCAAGTACATTCAAAATAAATTACTTAAATTTTTGATGTTGGTACGCCATACATACAGCTCGAACTCACTTTAAATAGTTTATTTTTGTTGCCAACATCTATATGATCATTAAAATAACAATTTGCGTACTTTGTATGCCATCCTATATAATAAGTAGACGATCTCTGTCAGTCTGTCCGTCTTTAATTCCTCTAAGTCCCTTGAAACTCAACAGAAGTTCTTCAGATTTTGCAGAGCGAATCCTCAGGGTTAAATACGGGTCAAGTTCGAATTTCAGCAAGATCAGATTACGCAATCGTTAACTTTTACCCTAAAAACTCATTTTTAATTACTTTTTTTTCTATATGAAAGTTTTGTATCAATGCATAGAGAATATTGCATAGAGATATGCAGGTGATAGAGTATCATTTTTGTTTACTTTAAATCTCTCTTCAATGTTGAATTAATTTCCAAGTGTGGCCTTAGTGGCTCAGTGAATAGAGAGATTCCAAGTGGGGCCGCAGTGGCTTAGTGGATAGAACTATATCAAGTGGGGCCACAGTGGCCAAGCGGATAGATATATATCAAGTGGGGGCTTAGTAGCTCAGCGGATAGAGAGATTCCAAGTGGGGCCACAGTGGCTCAGTGGATAGAACTATGTTAAGGGGAGCCGCAGTGGCCAAGTGGATAGAGAAATATTAAATGGGACCGCAGTCGCTTCAATGTTCAGTTAATTTCACATCATTTGATTATTATCTACATATATCTATTTAATATTTTTTCAGTCTCTGTATGATAACCAAATTTTTTAACATGGTAACTGTTCTAGCCCCGTGACAGTGCAAAAAAAAGTTCACGGGCTGGGTCACCTAGTTTTAAAATAGCGGGCACTGTGACGTGTAGATTATTAAAATAATGTTAAATAATGTTTCTGAAACCATTAGAATGAATTCGTACAAATTAACACACTGATTGTACTGTCACAAAAAGCATGTGTTAAATATTGGATAACATACTTTTTAAACAGGTAACTCGTTAAAGTTTCAGTTCCATATTTCATCGATGGGACAATCAAATCGATGTAAACTAGATTTGACAGGCTGGCAATACTCACTATGGGTATTAAACACATAAAATTATACTTTCTTTAAAGAGCCAAGTTGTTAGATATTACCTGAAGTTTAAACCTAAGAACCATGTCTTACTAGCTTTTCAACCTATTCCCAACACATATTTTCATACTTTCAGTACTGTGGAAACAGAGATAGAATTTTTAATTAAGTTGTATCTGGTTTTCTTATAAACGGGTTATTCTTTCAGTGTCAACATAAATTGACTGACTCTTTGCGTGTTGAAGTACCTTCTGTGTCTACTTTAATTCACTAAATAATATCTGCGAACTTCCATTGTGGAAGACCCTGCCACCAGAACTTTATTGTTATAGGTCAAGTTATACCTCGCAAACTGTTAGACGTATTACATAACATATCTCGCAGAAAACTCTTCTTGATTAGATGTATTTTAATTAATTCTGCCTAAAAATAATTTTCACGTACACACTCGTACTGCATGTGTAATTCAGTACACTGGGAAAAAATGATTTATGGCGGCTACGATGTTTTATATTGGTATTCACATTGCCAAATATTTTTTGTTATACTGAAATTGTTTTTAGTTTTTCGTCACTAACAGTTTCTGGCGCCATGAAGTTTAGTTCGCAGTGGCTTCAAAAAAGATTGTGTTCAAAAAAATTGGCACGGTGTTGCCAACAAATCACATTATGGCCAGTACACATTTTTTTTTCTGTTTACCTCTGCAAAACTACCTCATATATATGTAGATAAACGTAGGTTAATAAGTTATGTCGGTAATTTCTTTCTATTACAGTAGTTGACAGGTTCATGTGGCAGAAGGTCATAGAAGAAGCAGAAATTAAAAACTAAAAAGAGAATACAGAATATTAATATAACAATGAAAACGTTACAGAAAATTATGCTAGAGCTTAAATGCCCATATAAGTCTTCTCTTTAACAGCGTTACTTCATATTTGGCTTACAAAACACCTATGTTAAATGAGGACGAATTGTCTTTAGACATATCTCCTATCGCATTTTTCAG
The DNA here is from genome assembly GCA_029891345.1 of Dryococelus australis. Taxonomy (NCBI): domain Eukaryota; kingdom Metazoa; phylum Arthropoda; class Insecta; order Phasmatodea; family Phasmatidae; genus Dryococelus; species Dryococelus australis. The sequence continues at coordinate 71,886,802 of CM056996.1, forward strand.
ACCACACCAAAGACTTTTAAGGGCGTTCAGAGGTCAAAATTACTATTTTTAACGTGTTACGCATATTACATACCTTATCGTTGCTGTATATAACAATAGCTTGATAAACTTACGAAATTGGAGGGGATTTACTTTTCAAAAGCGACTTAAACTAGTTATAGGAATTTGAGATGTGCACCTTTTTTAGTACAAAAATATCAAAATCGAATAAACATTAGACGTTACTCTAAATTTCAAAATAACTTTTACGTCCTTATGTTATTACGTAGAATATGATAAAAACTATTTCTTGGAAAGTTGTTTATTATAATGCTATTAATAATATTTTTGGAAATTTGACTAAATATTTAAAGGCCTCACCGCAACATAACGAAGAGTCGGATTTCTAATAAATTACGTTAGTTGTTTGAAAGATTATTGCAATGGAGACGAATGATTAAGTGAAATGGTTTGAACATACTCCAATGCTACACTATGTCATGACAGATAACCTTGGTTTTCTCTGACGACATAGTGTAGGAATGGAGTATGTTCGAAAGATTTCACTTACATTATAACATGCCTTTCTTACGTATCAAATACTTCAGCTGAAACAAATTTCGTGATTAATAACATTATGAGACCTGTAAAACGAATCAAGATTTTAGGTAAAATTGCTTATATTTATGCTATAAAAAACACGAGGAACTTACTTTTTTTTACATTAAATGGGATTTTTATTAAGTTATCACAAATATCATGAAACTGAACCATACAATATCCTCAAAGTCTATAAAAATTGTTTTGATCATGAACAGCTTTAAGGTGGTGGTGAAGGATTTCTTCAGTTTCTTGTAATGATTTAACGAAAGATTGCTGTCGCCTTTTTCCTAGTCACTACCAGGTTATCTAAACATATGCGTCATATGAGAGGCGAATATTACATACGATCGAAACTCTGTGGGTTGGGAAACAAATATCAGAGATAAGGTAGCAACTGTTAATATTTTGACGATGGGTTTTTAATATCGTACACGAGTTTGATAACACGTGTATTATCTTTAGATTGGGAACGAAAACTTCAATAAGTGTATGGTTCCAAGTAACAATCATCCTTCAACATGCGAATTTTCTCAGACACCCATGGTATTGCCTCACGACCTACTTTCGGAATTTTTGTTTCGTATCAGGTTCGCTCTCATAGTCTACGTGCGCAGCTGAGGTAATTTGTTCAGGGGCCGCGCATTTCCCTGTTTCAGCTAGCCACACGGAACTCAGCCACTCGAGCGCCGAATGATTAATTACCATTGGCTCAGTCATGCAAGTGGTGTCATCACGCGCGATCAATCACAAAAGACAAACGTGCAGACAGCTGTGTTCTAAAAGTTTACGTCATTAATAGGAAAAATTAAAGGTTACGTATGCTTTAAGGAAATGTAATTAGCATAAGAAATAAATCCACTTTGCAAACACCGCTAAAGAATAAATAAATAAATATATATATTTTTTAACCTAAATGTTTTGTTTTAATACTTTTCGAAAGGCAGGTTTATGATATCACACATATGGCTGTTAGCAACCGAATTACCTTGGTCTCATTCTTTGTCCCTTTCACAACAGAATAATTTATGAACTGTCATGTGATTATATTGGTACAGCTGATACAGTTGGAGAAAGTAGTTTGTGGTTTGTGCCTCGAGGTTATGCATTGAAACACGACGACGGGTACCCCCTTTCTGCAGTAGGCTTGGTATCACTAGAACTAGCCGTTGCTGATAAATTATTTCATGCCAGTATTTGACGGTTGTAATGAATTTAATATATTATAGAAAATCAAAATTCCACCATTTCTTGATTACATGGCACGTGACGTCACATCTTTTTTCCCCCATAATTTGCTACGTTCAAATATTTCTTTCCCAGTTCTGATATCTTCACATGCACTTATAGCACTATACAAAAGTTTAAGAATTTATTGGCATACTTAAAGAACTTGGAAGGTTACAAAGTATGTTATACACGTTACATGGTATCGTGTTACTTACTGTGCGGTATGCTATCCACCCCTATGGCATAGGCAACCCGAAAGAACGTTCTAAACTGGTGGTTTACAAGGCGTTGTGTTGATTTCACGTGAAACTACATTCAAATAAGTGTTTAGATCTAAAAATATTGTTAACTTTGTTGAAACACCATCACTAATATTTTTTTCTTAACGCTCTATGTGACAGCATCATTAGAACAACCTTCATTAGAACTTCCCAGATCGTCTAATTTGTCTGCACAATACAGTAAAATTCGGTTGCGCAAATACAAATTTTGTATTATTCTTAACGGCTGGTTGGTTTGAAAGGTATACGGATAATTGAAGTCAGAAAAAGAAGTTAATTCTGTATTAACACTCCGACTTATTGTTCAGAAAGTTGACAAAATCGGAATGGTAAAGTTACATGAGTTCACAGAGGAAGGGTTTTAAGAACCATGGGAAAACTATAGAAACTGACAAAATCGATCACCAATCAATCGAAAGACACAGACTTATCACCCCTTCTTTTATAATCAGTGAGCGGCAGCAAATAGTTTTTAGGAGCCACTATGTATGTTCATTACAAGTAGTTGAGGACATTTTACTTGACTTAAAGAAAATATACACTGTTCAATGTTTTCTTCCGTTTGAATATACACAGAATTTCATAAAGTGAATACGACTATTGATGATATCTATGTTATTTGGGGATCCGTCCCAAGTGAAGCTTGAAAGTTTTAGTTGAGACACAATACATTATTATGCATCGCCTCAATTTTGCGCTTTTGCCTTTTTAATTAATTTTGAGTTGCAGATGTGGGAATTGCAATCAATACTCTAATAATACATCGTTTAGTACATCAGAAAATGAAAAAGCCGATGCAAATGTCAAAAAATCATTTAAAGCTTTGCAACTATAATTTGCGCTAGACAATAGTTGTAAGGACTGATTACAGCATGTACACATGAAGTAAAATAATTAATGCAATTTTATGGAGGTTATATATTTACATAGTACTTGATTTTTTTCGGGACAATATCATGGCTTTTTAAGCAACAAAGAAGACACATACGTCGGGCCATTGGAAGAAATATTTTGGTCTAACCACTGCGTTATTAAGTCGTACCTTTTTGGTTCGGCCATTCATGAGAACAGCCATTAAGTGTTTTATTTTCGTACGCGATAAAATATGTAGGCTTTCAGAAAGACACTTCCCTTCAAGTGTATTAGCTACAGCGATTTTCTGCTGTATATATTGTGTCTTGCCGACACCAAGTTCGTCCTCACAGGAAGGGCGAATGCATTCACACACGAAAAATATCTGGATAAGCGATACTGGAAAGTAAACCACTGCTACTGACGCAGGATGGCGTCCTGCCCTCCAGACCGTTTTCCACGCCGCACGTCCATTGCATAAACCGGACCAGTGTAGCAAGAGTGCAATGCGAGTGTGTGAAAGTGTAGAGTAGTGCAGCGTAACCACATACAAACACCCTACCCCCTAACCACCGGCCGGACGAGGGTGCATATGGCAGACACAGCGCATGTAATTTGTACGGCAATTCAAAAGCAAATATTTGAAAGTAAAAAATACACACTACGGCCGGTATTCCACAAAGTTCAGTTTGACATTACATATGTACTACCATCTCGGGCAATTGAAATGTCATGACTAATCCTAACTCGTGGAACGTATTTCTGAACGTGTTTTATCTATGTCCTGAGATGATATCGGATGTTCCGTTGTTTGTTATTCGCCGCCTCGTGCGAGGATATAAACAAATGAAAGCGACACAGAAATGTTTATTGAAAACAGATTTTGCAAAAATAAATATCTTCGCGGTTACGTTATCTGTAGCGCTGTCAGTTATTACATACAAGAAATAACACTGCGTAGAGTAATGAAAACTAATAATTATTATTATTTTCCGATGTGATATACTTATTTCGTTTTTATTGCGTGAAAACTTATGGAACATTATATGGTACATTTCGTGTTTGTAATTTGTAAATTATATACGTAAATTTTAAATGGTGCTCATGCGTTTTAACAGCAAAATTGAAACTTTATATTTATATGTTTATAGTAATAGATTAAATCAACGATATTTTGCGGTCCGGAAAATCAGAGCTGTATTCTACTCAATTGTATTGGTGAAGCAGGAGTCAAGGGATAAAATAGCACGTCGATGAAGCCAATGACCCCAATGAGAAAATACTAAACAATAATGCCGTCTTTCATTTGTGCTGTATGTAGCATAGGAACTGAATACATAACATTGTTTTAGGTCCTGGTAATAAATAAAAATTTGTTATCCGCCCCTGCGTTTCACGAAAATATTTGTACTGATATATGTGCAGTATTAAATATTCCCACAAATAAACATTTCGAACACTTTGTGCTTAATACGTCAGTTTTATAGTAGTATTATTTCATGAGTTTTACTGGCTGGAATTCAGCAATTTTGTAAATTGTTGAGCCATGGAAAATGTTCAAATCAAGGCAAATTAATTAATTGTGTTTCAAACCAGCAGGGTAACGTTATGAAGTTGTGATATAAACATACATACGTGACCTTTAAAAATTACTACAGTCGAAAGAGCTGTTCATGGATATAAACGTATTTACTGCAGTATTCCCTTTCACGTATGACACCATAGGCTACTCCATCGGTCAACGCCATTTCGTACGCACGAAACATCACTTTGGCAATCAACACGACACACGCTGAGCTAAGCCTCCATTGAAACGTCGAAACATTAAACATAACTTTGTTACTCATGCAAATAGTTTCAAACACAACGTATACTATGTTTATAACGTAATTTCGAGTTTCACACAGGTGTACTGCTCGGAGTAACAGTATTTGTATGGTAATAATACTGCAGAGATAGGTGTGTGTGATGAGTTTAAGTGTCAGACCAAGTGTAACACAAGTGTAAATGCGAACACAAACGTAGTTGAAACAATCAAACTTACAGGCAGTTATGCTCACCATCCTGTAGATGACTCTGGAAGTTCTAGGCGAACAGCTGTTACTACACCTGAAATATATGCTACCATGCTAGCCACGTACTACTCGACTTTCTCTGAATACTGAATGATTCTCTCAAATGACTTGCAAAAGATAGAAGTGATATTATTTAGAAATTAATCGACACAATATGTGGCAGTGAAAATTACTTTAGTTATAATCTTTACCAACGCAGACTGGAAAAATAACTTAAAAGAAATGTTCGTGGCTATGGTGTTTCACACAATATGCAACCTTGCGTATGCCATGTTATCAGAAATGAAGTATTTAGATATCGTCGTTCTTTAAAGATAGTCTCTGCAAAATGAAACATATCTTCCAGAGCCACGTCTAATTACTGTAGGAATGTAACGAAAGGTTTTTTTTCTTTTACTCAAACTTATGCCAATCGGCTTTGTTCTCACCCATATCGGGGAGCTGACTCTGTAGTGGGGAATGCGGATTCAAAGAAATAGCCATTTTGGTATCCCACTACAATACCAATATGGCGTATGGGTGACACTGATCATTAGCAACGTCGATCATCAAAGAATAAAATTATAACCAATCATCTTGTAGTGCCAACTCATGACCTTAAGAAAATATAAACTCATGAAGAATCAGCTGCTCTGGCTGGTCATCAGGTGATCGTCTCGCAGTCTTCCCTGATTCTGGGTCAACGAACCCCTGGTACACGATACTACAGTTCACTATGGTACCACATCGAAACTCGCGGGCGTTGTACTAAATTCTAAATAATTTATTAAGGCCGTGCTCCCAGCCCTCTTCTGTTTTTCTCTAAGACGAACCACGTCTTCATGGGGGCTGGAGCTTATACAGCTAAATGCGGACTAGCACTACTTATAAAAAATAATTACTTAATCCTACTGCGAAAGGCACATCGCCTTTCCAGTCCTGGCATGGTTTTCTTCCTTCTCAAAAACAAAAAAAAATACATGACTCTAAAAAATCTTCGCCAATAGCTATAGTCCATTCCCAATTGGAAGGGACTTATGAAAATCAACCTTTGAAAAAACACTCCTGGCATAACATGTCAACCTGTTTTTTCAGTAACATGTATTCCACAAATATATAACACTGTGGTTAACTTTAGCGTACTGTATTATTGAATAAATGAAACTTTTCATTAATATCTTCTATAATTTGTAATATTTCTTTCTTTTTAAATATGAATTAACAACAGCGAGAGCAGCGACGTGTTGGCAACGGGTGGTAAGAAATAGTTCACAGTTAAAATATTATTTTAACCTGGTTTTTTAGTACACTATTTGTAACTTAAACGGCGCCTATTGAAATATTTAAATATTTAGGTAACCCAGATGGCAACACACCTCATTTTTACAGCTTAAAATAACAACGGAAAATATCGTGAGTAGGCCGTAATGGTACGATGTTTTATCGAACGAGAGCAACTTTGAAGCAACTGTCTGCTGAGCGAGGCGTGGCTCTCTCTCTCTCTCTCTCTCTCTCTCTCTCTCTCTCTCTCTCTCTCTCTCTCTCTCTGTGTCTCTTTCACACTCGGGAAGTTTCACTTCGCTAGTACGCGGGTAGATTTGTACATGTTTTCAATTGTAGCATACTTCATACTTATTACAGCAAAATAACGATTTTTGTAGTTGCAATTTACAACTGAAAAGAGATTTTAATGTTTGAATACTTATTGTAATATATTTAGATACGATGGCGGGGCAGAAACAAAGTGAAGTTGGCAGACGTGGCGAGCCGTGACATGGCGTGTTGCTGTTTTACCAAACGAAGAGTAAATTAAACTTACTCCGAAAAATACTTCAAATTACATCTTGTTAGTAGACGTTGTGTTTATTAAACCTACCCATGCAAGTTACTATATTGTGATAAATCTGCGTTTCCACTGTAGTAATAAATATACTATGACGTGTGTTTCGTTAATCATTGCGTCTGTGAAATGGCGTGCCTTTGTTCATCGTGGTCGATACGCTGGCCCTGTGTGTGCGTGATTTCAAATATTTGATGTTAACTATTTATACGTTGTAAATGTGAACTATTTTTATGGCGAAGTTATTTATTTACATCCACGTCTGTTTATTTATCACAACGTTGTACCCTTGCCCTGGTGGGTGTTTGAAACACAGTTGTGTAACGTGATTTACCACCTATCAACAAAATAACCAAGCCCAGCCCCAATAAATTTCAAAAAACCTAATACACAGTAAGTAGCAATACACATAAATATGAGCGGAATAAAAGTTACGGTACGCTTATTTGTGTGCATGTTCACCGCTATATGTTAAGTTTCTATAACAAAAAATGAGCGACACGAGTTGTGTGCTTGATTTTAATGTCGCTTTTTCGTTGGACTGGCTATTCCTTCGTTATTCGAACTGAGGCCGTCCTTTTAAAGAAATAACCCAAGACATAGCAATAACAAAAAGTTAAATACTACAGTTCATTAGCCCGCAGTTGTAACAGTGTTTAACACAGTCGCAGCAAAATAACGTGCATTACGTGTATTGTGCTATGTCGTTGAAAACAAATATGTTACTTTAACGTAACCGTAAGAACTATCGTTAATTCAGGCATTATTAAAACGTCATAAAACTGACCTCTATAATGTTATAGGCCTAAACTGTGAATATTCGTACGAAATGGTTTTTGAAATAGACCTAAGACAGAATTTCTTTAAAAGCTGTAAACAGTAAACAACACATTTGACAGGTATAAAAGTAGAAGTCACATTTCAATGTTTATTTTTAGGTGTAGCGAAAGTATGCGAACACGTAAACACACACAATGGCATGTAAACATCGAGTTTGACACATGCTACATGGCAGTCACATGGCAATGTTTGTTTACATTTGGCAGAAGGATACGAAACGGGCCTGCAAGTAGATATTTAGTAGGGCTCCGAGAAAGTTGCTTCTAATGGGTAATGGACTATAATCGGCTACTTCACTTCTGATAAACAAAGTTCAGTCGTTGCCACTGGCAACAAAGCACAAATCAACAACTGTTGCCCCTGGCAACTTCTCACAAGAGCTCTTTACATAACCTATGACAAACACAGAGCAATCAAACAATAACAATATTGGAAAGAGTGCTAAATTCGAATGAAATACTTAACGTCTCTTATTTTGTGGCAAAAATAAATAAACCTGTAAACATTACAGCGGAAATAGATTAACTCTGAAAGTAACAACGTGGCACAATTATTAGTAAACATACATAAACACATAAATAATCATATGTGGTGGCAAATAAAATAATGCAAATTAGACATTTCTGTGCGCATAAATATGTTCCGAAATCAGGCATTGCACAGGGTAGAAGGTTCTCCTAACAGCCAGCGTCAACTATCAACAAGCCACATCGGGAGTCGTACCAACGTAACGTCCTAAGGGCCCTTCTATGCATCCGATTTTTGTCCTACGACTCGAAGTAGTACGTATTGCAAGTGTTTTGAGATAAATGATTCATTTAATGCATGCGAACTCAAAACGTCCAATTTTCTTAGTCGTCCCTTTTGTAAGTCATGTTGTACTCTTGCTCCGACCTTAAACTCAAAGACGCAACAAAATGGACTTCCAGAATTGTCCAGCAAGTTAAAAAAAAAAACCTCATTGAACAGGGCACAAAAAGTTCATAATATAGTGAGAACCATGACATATGAACAAAGAACACATGAAATATGAATTGAGCATTTTACTCGAAATTTTATTTTCTTTTTTTCAGGTTTTTTTTTCCAAATAGTAATTTATTTTGCATTTAACTCTAGAATTTTCCCATATGCCAGAAAATACCATACATCAAGTTATTTTGAGCATTGACTAGATATTTCCATAGTTTAAAAGCTTTTCGTGAAAAAGAAATCCTGGATACAAAAAGTTTTAAGTTTATACTTATCACAGCTCAGGTCATTCCAATTTACAATTATTATTTTGGCCAGTATTAGAATAAGATTTAATTGCATACACTGTCTAAAATGCAAAAGTTAATGCAAAAATATGTAGGTTTGTTATAATAGTTATTCAAACTAAATAAGTGCCACACCAAAGTACACATTATATTTGGGCCACATAGAATAAGGTTTACTTGAATGCAATAACAAATACAATTTTTCCAAAAGTACACGATTTACCAGAACACATATATTCTTCACTGCTCCAATATTATATTTAAATTATTTGCATTTATAATATCAGTAAAAGATTCTATTATTTTTTCTCCAGAATTAAATTTCCGGCAAGGGAGTAATGCAAGACCAAAAGCCCATAGTATCAATTATTCAGCCAAACTCGCAGGTTATGACAAAAGATTAAATCGATTTTTTTCTAATTTAATGGCTTCACAGAGCCAACAGAAACGGCAGGTCTCTTTATTTGAGAGTTTTATTTCAACATTAACTGTATAACTTTGATTTTTTCCTTACTAAATAATTAATCAATAACATTCGCTATATGAGCTAACAGCGGCCAAAATATTGAATCCTGGACATCAGTTTCATTTTTACTAAGTTCTATTTTAATTCGAACTTAACACAATAAATACTTAATGAAAATTATTGGCTGTGTGGCCGAACAGTGGCCAAAATCGGAGAAACTGTACATCACTTTCTAATTTACCAAAGGCCATTTTCATTTTTAAAATGTATAATTTCTTTGTTATTTTCCAGGGATGACATTAATATTTATCTTAAGTATAAAAAGACAACATTAAAATTTTTGGCAATAGGCGAGTTCTGGTGTTAATTTACATTTTATTTTATAGTTTGTCAAATTTAAAGTATTCTCAAGGTATACAGTTAGCAAATTCCACCATTATGGTGCCTAATTGAATTATCAAGGCACCAAATGCACCTAGCCTAAAGCTGCAATAATGGCCTGATTCTATTTTTATTCTTATTTTTACTTTATTGTTTCTACTTAACTCGGTGCATTGGAACTCCTTCGGGGCAATGATCTACCCCGACTGACTCCACGCACACCTTTTTATACAAATTTATTTTCCATTTCCCTTAGAGGGTTAAAAAAGAAAGGAATTATAGCCAATCAGAGCCAAATGACAAAAAAAACGAACGCTTGGTTAATAACAAAACACGTGGCTTATACGGAAAATCAGTTAATTTGGGCCTTAGAGGGGGATCTTGAATTGTTGACAAATCACAGCAATCTTGCCCAAATATGGTGATCCACATCACTTCTATGTCGAAACACTTCCGGCGTATGCACGTGCATGCAGGACATGCCATCGTGGGCCGGCTCGTTTTCCCCAACATTGGCACTCCTGCACGGCAGGTGTGAACTACTACACCAGCGCTCAGCTGGAGCAATCCGTACCCGTAAAGGTGGCGCAGCCATCATGCATATGCTGCGGCAGCGTCAACTACCAAGGCAGTAGCGAGAAATGCATCAAAGGTGGCAGGCGTGCTGTTGAAATGCTGCTGTATTCTACTGCACCAGCTGGGTCGACATTTTGTGTGCCGAATCACGTTTCGTTGTAGACATCCAGAACGTCCAGATCTCCAGGAAACAGGTATGCTGACATTAATTTTAGGCTAAATTGACATGTAGGTGCATAATGAAGTAGGCTATTATTTTCCCAGGGAACAAGCCTTAGTCCGTTGTAGACGTGGTGAATGTAGTCGTATTGGTACGCCGTCACACTCTCCTCGGAAACGCACGACAGCTATAAACGTACGACTTCTGTAAGTACATAGTACACAATTGATCGTTTTATGCAAACAGACGACTTGGTGAGTCGTCCGAACTTTAGTGAACAGTGCTACCAACAGTGTCTACTATTGTGTTGCCTTACCTCGCCAGTATGGCGTGATTCTTTGTAGATGCGTGTTCTGTGTGACCCCATTGTTGTTGTTTTAACACGTGTTTGTCTGTGAGCCCATGTATTCTGTAACATTTGAAACATGTACATATTCAACACAGAAAGGTTTATGGATGTGATGCATGCAAGAAAATCAATCTGGGATTCACCTCATGACGTCAGAACGTCAATTGTCATTTTTTCTATATAATTACGGTTCTGTTTACAGCAAAGAGTCCAGCTTGTGCCCACAAAAGGTTTCCACAATAAAATTTATATGTAAAAAAAATATGGGAGCACTCTGAGAGAAACTACATAATCGTTCGCCCAGAAGAAAATATACAGATACTTAAATAATAATATGACATTTAAATATGCTTGTAGGCATACGTATATATGAATATGAACTTTTTAAATAATTTTATATTTTTGAGTATATATACACATAATTATGTATAAAATTAATTGGAAATAATTTTATTTATATATTTAAACATAATTAATTTTATTCTGGGGCGAAATAGTATGTGGGTTTTCTCAGAATCCTACCATACCTTTGAAATATTAATTTTATGATAGAAGGCCTTTAGTGGGCACGAGCTAGGCTCTTAACTGTAAACAGTACCGCATTTATATGATAAAAAATTACAGTTGACGTTCTGACGCCATGTTGAGAGCATCGATTTGGATGTTCTCCCTCGTTATACCACAAAGATGAATTAAGAATACGAAGGTCTGCCTTTGATCTCAATGATCATGGAGCCGCGACCTGCATCATAGCTAACTGGTAGTCGCCAGTGCCGATTCTGCGATCGAGTTTTCACCTATGGTCAAAATGCTCGTCGGCGTAAGAGAGCGGTCTGTACCAAGAGCCCTTTCCGCGGGATGAAGCATTACGATATTGGTCTCATGCAGTTTGTGCAACGCGATACATTGAAAATGCATACCGAGATCTGCAAGGATTCGTCTGCTGGGAGTCATCAAGTGTTGCCGGCAATACCTCTTGCTGCATCGATGGGTACTGATTTCACAAGTGATTATGATAGACAGTTAACGCTAAAGACAGAATGAGTGCAGTAGAGTCGGTTTGTGTGGAATGTACATTTGCAAGACACTCGCGTGAAGTGGAAGAACTTCAAAATAAAAGGTCGTTGGCTTTAAATACTGATTAGCATTCAGCTCACTCTACAAAAGAAAGCAAACTTTATATAGAATACAAAACTGGAGATGAAGATGGCCATGAAGAGAGCATTGACGAAAATGAACATGAAGTCAGTGATAGTGCTGAAGACGATGATTACGATTTACTCGATACACTGACACATCCCTCCGACATATTTTCCTCGACGAGCGACATTAATAAGGCAGAAGACGCAGAGAATACTTGCTACCTATTTCCCGAAGTTCCGAATGAACTTTTTAATACACTCAGATGTTTGATTGGCCTGCAAAAACGTGGGATCTCTCACGCATTGGTGAAATATCGTAAATCATTAGGGAACATCACATGATGCGATGAACTGCCTCCTTATGATATTGTAATTACAACATAATAATAAAATATTACTATTATAATATAACTGTTATTTTTTCTGTATTTTTGTGTGTCGTATACTTTTTCCCCTCACAATTTTAAAGTGGTGCTATGAGAACTCGACTATTAATGGAAATATCTGTATATAGAATCATAATAAAGACCTTGTAAATTGCAGTTTATGAGTTATGTTGACCGTTAGTCAGAAAAATTTTAATTATATATGATGTCATTTCATTTAATATCATTTCCGAATTGCGCTTTATTATATGAGTTTTAACAAATGCAGCATAATCTTTGGTTGTTTTAATAGTTTATTGACACGAAGATCATGTGTAAGAATTTTTCATTGGTTTCTAGACGGTATTCAGTATTAGTATTTAGTTGGTTATTTTTCATTTCTTGCTTAGAGGGTTGTCAGAATTAAATGTTTACTAAACAAAAGGAATAAATATAACTATCCTGGTTGACTCTCGTCTCGCTATTACTCATTGGTAGAAATATGTGTCATTATCAAACGACAGCAAATTGGACGACAGGAGACAACATAAGTAAGGTAAAGGTAAAATAGAAATAATTTTTTCTTACATAATATTTCTCACTGCCTCCAGTGATGTACGTGAGTAGTATAGAAATAATATTTTTGTTATTTAATATTTAAATTATCGCTAAAAATAGTTCTGAATAAGAAAGAAGTAATAATTAAATAATGAGAAATAGTAATTTTATTGTATTCGAGAAGAATTAAATTGATATTTATGTTCATTTTGTTTGAAGAAGAATTAACTTAATAAAAAAAATTCAGAAGATGAAACTGACAATGTATTAAATGATTTAAAATATCTAACAGGGATTTAATTTGAAATGTTCCAAACGGCACCCAACGTTTTAAGTGTAAGTTGATATATATATATTTATATATATATATAATGTGACATATTTAGTACAAAAATGCATGAATAGTGAACAATATACAATCCATTATAACTGTCATGGTATACATTTGGTGAATCGGGTTTTTTGAAAATAAGTATGGATAGAGACGACAAACCCATGGATTGAATATGGATTTATGATTGATGGAAAGACTGCAAAAGACTGATGAAAAAATTGCGAAAGATTAATGGAAAGATTGTGAAAGATTGACAGACATATTGTGAAAGATTAATGAAAGGATTGCTAAAGACTGATGGAAAGATTGTGACAGATTGATGGAAAAGTTGTGAAAGATTGGTGGAAATATTGCGAAAAATTGAAGGAAAGATTGTGAAGGATTGATGAAAATATTGCGAAATATTGATGGGAAGATTGAAAGATTGATGGAAAAATTGTGAAAGATTGATGGAAATATTGCATAAGATTGATGATAAGATTGAAATATTCATGGAAAGATTGAAATGTGGATGGAGTGATTGTGAGAGATTGGTGGAATGATTGTAAATATTGATGGTAAGATTGGAAGTTTGATGGAAAGAGTGAAAAATGTATATGAAGAGTGAAAAATTGATGGAACGATTGAAAGATTATGGTGCTGATTGCAGTGCATGCGGTGCTGGTTGCGGTGCTGATTGATGGAACGATTGCAAGAATGGCCGAAAGATTGATGAAGAGACCAGTCTTTCATTAGTTTTTAAATATATTTTATAAATATCTGGGGATTTTTTGAATTTTTTTGGGAATTTGGAGGTTTTTAGAATTTTGTTGGGTTTTCAAGGTCAAAGGTCACCGGGGTTACGGTCAAGATCACCTGGTTCAAAGAAGGCGGTAGTAATCAATAATGTAATTTTCTTCCTAACTTTTTATGAATTTATTCCATTTTTACCATTTTTCCTCGACTGTTTTTGTTTACAATGTCATCCAAGGTCACGGCTATAGGGTCCAGGTCATGGGTCAAAGTCAAGGCCACATGGATCCAACATGGTGGTTGGGCGACGTCGTAAATTGATGGCTGATTGGTTTCAATCCCTTGTCCCCTCTAATACCAAACATTAAAAATTTTTCTTTTATGATTTTTTTAATTAAATTTTTATTAATATTTATAAATATTTGGGGATTCTTTTTGGAATTTTGTGAGATTTTGCGAATTTTTTTGGGAATTTTTGGGTTCAATGTCAAACGTCACTGGGGTCTAGGTCAAGGTCACCGAAATCCAACATGCTGGACAAGATGGCTGACAGAACCAAGATGACTGACAGAACTAAGATGGCTGACAGAACTAAGATGGCTGACAGAACCAAGATAGCTGATGGTCAGATCTGACTCCGGACCCTGGACACTATATTGATTTGACATCCCCTATGCCTATAAAACTAATATGTCCGCCACAGCTCTGCCCTCGAGAAGTGAGCCTCCCAAATACTTCCTATAGATAGAAAATAACTTTCTGCTACTCGGTTTTGCAAATGGGGGGAGCGGTGCTTTATTGAGGGAGAAACGGGAAATTTGGGTCGCCGATGTGGACATCGAGCGGTGAACGCCGGACATTGTGATTAATATACCTTTGTATATGTGTCTACTCATGTCGAACTTTACTGGATAAATTTTGTGTATAAAAAATATGCTGTATTTTATTTATAAAAAAACCTGTTTTATATAAAAAATTATTTTAAGTATAAATAAACACTTTTTAAAATAAATCAAAATAATTAAATATGGGGACTTACACGACCTCATCACCATTCGGTACAGGTCAATAGCACTCTTGACGATAGAAAATTATCTCTGGTGGTTGAAACATGAGTTACCAGTGCGCTCTAGTGAGCGATACTAAAAATAAATGGACAGTAGATATGGCATGACAAGGAAGGAGTCTAGGAAAAACGAGTGAATGACTGATTAATTAAACAAGAAAAAAATTTGCTAGTGGGGAGGGGGTCGTGATGGGACCTTCGGAAATGTAAATTTTAATAGTAAATTTTATTAATCTTTTATAAATTTTGAAGTATATTTTTTATTATTTTTTGTAATTTTTTATAATATATATTTTTTTCTTCATTTTTTAGCATTTGTTGGCTTCGAGGTCATCCCAGGTCAAGGTTGAAATTTAACGTCAAGGTCATCGGCATCTAACACGGCTGATGAGATGGACCCCGGCCGACCTGGCGAGAGCCACTCGTGTCGGGATTGCAGTCGTTCCAACTGCCATCTAACCCCGGACCTCCTTCATGTAAACCTTCACATATATTGTTTAAGTATATGTTTTAAATTTTTATTGTTATTTTTTAATGTTTTATAAATTATTTTGTAATTTTATAATTTTTACGCAATTTTTTTTTTTTTTTTGGAAATTTTTTGGGTTCAAAGTTGTTCACGTTCACAGATATGGGGTGCATGTCAAAATCAAGGCCATGGGTCAAGTTCATGGTCACCCAGAGTCAATACGGCAGTTAGGTGACGTTACATGTCAGCAGGCCGGCTATATTTACCTGTTCCCTTGTCCGCGACTTCTCCGAACCATTGTACTCGGTATATATAATATAACGTGCCGTAAAAAACAGGAAGAACAGACAAATTATTATTATATGGTGTAAGTGTTGAAGTATTGGAACACGGTGCGATAATCGAAGATTCGCCAGCAGCAGAATCGTCATCAGAGTGTAATATTGCACTGGAATTTTGTTTATTTAGGAAAATTTATTTATTTGGCACTGGTATAAACATAAGACTTTTACACGACGTGGCTAATTTTTTTAAATGTATCCTATTATATGTATTCACCCAGGAAAATAAAGTAATGATGCATCATATAATCTTTTAGATGATAAAGGATTGTGATTTAAAATGGTAAAACAAATTTTCGTTCAACACTGTTCGACTGTGCATAATGTCTCTGAAGAGGAGTTGCCTGGTAGGGCTTTGTAGAAGTGGAAAAAGTGGGGTAGAGAGGTTTGTGTTGCGCTTAAAAATGAGACCTTGAAAGCGAATGAGAATGAAGCGAGGTGAGTATGAAGCAACGCCGTAATGCATGGGCAGGGGAAACAGGAGATCCCCGATCGTCTGGCACAATTCCCACATTCAAGAACCCGGGATTCTCCTCGTCGGGAATCGAGCCCGGTTCGCCTCGGTGGGAGGCGAGCGCTGTAACCTCTACTGTAACCGCGGCCTCCGGCTTTGTAAGATGTCAGAGCAAAGAACTGGCCTTTGAATTCCGATTATTCTCTCTCCAAGCCAAGCTCATTCTTCCATCCACTTTCAACCTACTCTTTAAACTTCCGCACCCAACTCTCATCTCACTTTAAAGATCTTTCGTACCGCTAATAAATTAGGGGAGGAGAAGATCACTATATTTATAAACCAGTCATGTAGGATAACAAGTTAAAAAATATTAAATGAACATAAGTAATTTGAATCATTCCTCAGTAAAAAGTCCTGCCGACATCCCGTGGCCCAGTCGGTTGGTGTGCCACCGATCTAGGGTATGGAAGACTCTGGGTTCAAATCCCGGGTATGGCATGCGTGTTAATTTAAGTTAGGCTATATGTTAGTCTGTAATCAGTCCCCTGCTAAGCCTCAAGCATAAAACCGGGCGATGTTAAAAAAAAGTAATTTATATCCAAAAGCGAAAAGTCGTTATAAACGACAATTAAAAGAATTCAACACAACCTCACTACGAATGCTAAAAGACAAAGTCAGCCACTCAACGCTAAAGGCTATTCACGATAAAATGAGCCCTTTTGGAAGCTCTCTCATCTGGAAAAATAGTCAATAAATTTATTTTATTTTAACTTTATACGTTAACTTTCGAGTGTAGTGGAATAAACACAGCGTTTACTACTTAAATTACGATATTTATTTTAAAAAAATAGTAAAGGATAAAAATTTGCCGAGAGGAAAAAGTAGCTAGGGCCTCACATGTGCTCACTTTACCGTGAACAGTCTCCATCCCTCTTTCTTTCCTTGGCTCCCGTTTTTCCCTTTTGCATTTGTTATCGCGGAAAGCAAGACGTTTCTGAACCGTATATACATTTCACCTGACTGGCTACACGTCATACCGTACACTTGCTTTCTCGGTAGCTGCTCACTTTCTCCGAATTCGTTCGCATACCCTGCTACTGAACTTTCGTCAGGAATCCTTTCAGTGCATCGGTAAACCCGTAGAGGACGAATATTATACATGAACACAATTTCCTCAATCCATCAATCCACTCCTCCCTTTCGTGGCAAACAAGTAAATCTCTCTACACGCTCTTCCCCACTGCATATCAGAAGACTCGTACGCTAACAAAACCGTGGTTAGAAAACTGTTTTATTTTAATTATTCCGAGTTTGTTTGTACCTAGTCAAATTGTGGATTTGAAGTGAAATCACCTAATTATAATATGTTTAAATTTCGTTTCTCACTGTGGGGGTATAAATGTAAACTGCTAGTAATAAGAGGTAATTGTTTATTACTTTTCCTACAGCTGTAATGTTGGTAGTAGCTGATAACAGCTACCTAACACTATAACGGGGAAATGTGTTTGAATCTCCATTAGAATAGGAAATTCTAGGCCTTAGTGTATCATTCATGTACCCCTCGCCACATACATTTGTCGATGAAAAACTTCCTTTGCACTTGTACAGGAGCAGCCCAAGAACACGCTAAAAACAAATATTTATTTCTAATAGCACTGTGTAGTTAACATTTTAGAGTTGTTGTTGCCGCTAGTGAAGGAAGACGAAAACTTACTGTTGCTGAGCCCCAAAAATATATCCAAACTTCATGTTATGTAAATATTATTAAATTAAATTAATAACATGGTTAGAATTCTTTGATTTCTTTATAAGGATGAATTTTAGGTTGAAAAATTTACGGATTTAATTCTGAAATATGTTTTTTGGGTAGAGTATACCAATTTTAATTAATTTTCAAAGCTGAGAATTTGTAAGCTCTGAACAACATAGATATACCCTTGTAAACATGACACGTAATAAATCTTGCGATAACTTAAGAGAAAAAACACACATGAACAATGAATATCAATAATACTAAATATTAACGAAATTGTTCCCAACATTACACAAAAGTTACGCTCAATTTAAATTAAATATAAATTAATTTAAAGGTAAGTTTTGAAACATTGTCTAGGTAAGTTGAGAAATAACTTTTTGTTACTTCTGACGTCTAAAATTTTTACATTTATTTGACAGTCACGCTGGCATGGATCAATACGTGCATAATTAAATACATATTTTGTTTACGTGCATATATTTCATAGTAATAAATATTTTTATGAGATGCTAAATGGAAATTTGATTCGTATTATTATTTTTTCTGTTTCATTTATTATGTTCATACGCAGCACATTTTATTTTATAATTTGCATTTTGTTGTAACGTGTTAGTAATGTTTATGGTTCACCTAAGTTGGCAGCGACGCATGACGTCATCAATAAAGAGTGTTTTTGAATACACTTAAGCGTCCTATGCCAGATATGTTAATTTAAATTTAGAATTTTCAGTGAAAATGTTATTATTGTGAATGGACCTCGTATCCGTTTTGTTTTGCTAAGACATCATATAGGGCAGTCAAGGATGCTGACCCGGAGATTTTAATCCATCTCATTAATAGTATAAAGAAGGCGTCGGCTTTCAAGATGTTGCTCAACACACGGTTTATTGCCGAAGGAGTGCGCGGGAGCGCAGAAGAAGAGGGTTGTTGAGTATTTATCTGTGAAAACTGCAAATTACGTGGTACATATTTTCCATCTCTTTAAACAGTAGTATTTTGCTCCTGAGGTGAAGCTGAGACTTATTTGACTGTGAACTTCTAAATCAGAGCTTCCTGTTTATTAAATCATGGACAACCTCGTATAAAAAGTTTTCTTGTGTTCTACCGATTTAATTTATATTTAAACCAGGCAAATATAGTAACCCAGTGTTGTGTGACATTTTTAAATCAGAGCTGATTATAGTTAAAGTACACTTTAATTTGGCACTGTTTAGGACTTTTAGCTGCCATCTGCCTGATTTCTTAGTAAGATTATTATTTTGCTGCAGGCAAAGGTGATTTTCATATTCTGCTTTTTGCATCATGGAAATACAATTTTGAACTGAATCCACTGCACCAAGAAAAGCATCTCTTTTATAAAACATATTGCTTCACCTATGTACATATTATCATTGTAACATTGCTTGTAGTTAAGAATTCCTATTGTCCTTAGCGTTTGTGTTTCGTGTATGCTTGTTAAGGGAAGTTAGCCTTATGTCAGTACTCAAGACTTAAGAATTTACAAGGATAGGACTTCCTATAAGCGTAAAAGCGTTCTTCTGTACTCTGTCTCACACACGTATGGTTTTGAATGTGGAACAACAGTTCTGTATTATGTGTTCACGCTTACTCTTCGTTTCACTAAATATCCATATTAATCCAATTTATTTCACTTGACTTCCCAACTGTGGGGCAATTCGAATATCATATAATACTCCACGATACATTTCATACTGATAGAAAAACTAAGAGCATGAATTTTCAATCAAATTAAAGATGAGGTTTTACTAAAATCAATCTAAGTACGTGCCAACTCCCTCAAAAATATGAAAGATAAATTTCCTAAAAGAGGCGTTATCGGGATGAGCTGAAGTTTATTTCTTAACTTTGGCATTTCAGTTCATATATTTATCCACGGCTAACCAAGAGCACCGAAATCTTAAATGACTCCACACTCATACCACTGTGCTTAAAAAAAAAAAACATAGCCAGTTAAAAAAAATAGTTTTCGAAAATCCTAAAAGAGTATGTGTTTATCTGAAGCCAAAATGGATGAAGCAGATACCATATTAGTGTCTTACGGACTTGTGATTATGGCGGCTACTTCTCTAGAGTTCATCACGGGTGTTCTTGCAGCACTAAAATATAATCGGGTGCTTTTTAGGACCTCTTCTAAATTATCTCTGTGCAATTAATTACCTGCGTGGTTCTCCCACGTAAGATTCACATTATTTGAAATACATATGTGCAGCACCCAAATTTCAATACGCCTGCTCACTTTCTGTACATATAAATTTGTTCACCAACATTAAATATTTTTTTTTCGTTCGTAGAGTACATAACAGCAGTACCACTGCAGCACCTTCATTAACTGAAAATATTTTCCAACAAATAATATCACTGCTATCAATTTCACTAATGTCTTTTGGTTTGGGGTCTTTAGCATTATTAGCACGTCTAAAGAAACCAAATTCTAAATATCCAGATCCAGCTTTTGCAGTAACACCTTGTCAACCAAATTTAAAAAACAATTACGGTAATAAATAACATATTCAATATCTGCAACTTGTACAGTCCATTCAGTGTCAGTTTTTGTCAACCTCCTTCTCAATTGAGTGAATATTACGAAACACCTTCTTGGGAAAATACGAACTTCCACCTATACGATACCTGTTAGCGTAAATATTGACCAAACTTCACCTAACTTCTAGAAATTTCTGAAAACATGGAAATACTAAATTACAACCACAATACACTGCAAGAGTGTATTTCCCCTAAAATCCCCCTTCAGGGTAGGTGACATGAAGTATTTCTAAGTATATCACAATTATAAGCAATAAGTACTTCCGCGTGCGCCACAAGACTACGCTGTGTTGCAAGTAGTACTGCTATTATAAGTCAAGTGAGAAGGAGGCTGACAAAGTTGACACTGAATGGACTGTACGAAGTGTGGATATTGAAGAAAGTTATTTATTACTGCCATAGTTGTTTAGATTTGGTTTACAGAGTGTTACTACAAAAGATGGATCTGGATATTTAGAAATTTCTTTCTTTACACCCGCTAATAATGCTAAAAGATCCCAAGTCAAAATACATTAGTGAAATTGATAGCAGTGATATTATTTGTTGGAAAATATTTCCAGTTAATGAAGGTGTTTGAAGTTGTACTGCTGTTATGTACCCACGAACGAAAATGAAATTCAATGTTGGTGAACAAATTTATATGTACAGAAAGTTAACAGGTGCTTATGGGAGCATGAAAATATTGTGTTATGTAGAATTGGTTTATAACCCTTACTGTGTATTCATAATGTTAATATATCTCTATGTTATTATATGAGATGTAATGTACAATAAATGAGTTTCCAATATACCGGATGATTCATGTGAATTACTGTTTCCGCACCCCCATGACAGTGGCCCTAGAACTACGGGCCACTGCCGGGATAACAATCCAAAGTTGCGATAACAGCCATATATTGTATGTATTTCTCAAACACTTAGACTTTGTAGCATGCGACTGTGATAACCTTTCATGAGACAATGTGTGTTGAGAGCTTATTTACTGAACTCTGTACTGTGAACTTTGTAAAGTTGCAACTCTGATAAGAGACTATTTGAATTACATGTCTTAACAAACCCTAATAAAATGCATCTGCCCATTCTGGAAACCGGAAGGAGAGTGTCCCTTTGTTAGCTACAAAGCTTCCAAAAGTCAAAAATTCTCCGGAAATCTCAGATAAAGTCTATCATTAACATGTCAATTCAGTGAAAATTTAAGAGTTCAAAACTAAAATATGTTAGGCCTAAGAACACCGATAAGCATAAAACATGAATAGCTGTGATGAAAATTACATAGATGGAGAAATATGATGAGCATGAAAATCTTGAAGTTTGCAGAAAAGCGAAATCAGTTGTAGCTAATGTAAACAAATTAAAGTAAATAATAATAATGTTGTTAAATACCTGGGAACTGTTCCAAACGTTTGTAAACCAAACCAAATGAAAATAAAAATATAATAAAACGAATTTAGAATGGTAAACAAACCATTAAAATTAATAGATAAACAAAACAATAATTATTACTTCAGTAAATATACTTTAGTACCATTACACCATTTGTCTCTCTCTCAGACTGTCGAAATGAAATATGTTGGACGTGTGGTAATTAAAATAACCTTTTAAGCATCAGCATGGGCGAAGAGTGACTTTACTTTATGGCAGTCGTGTTTGCATTCTAAGCTCGCCTCTCCCTCGTATTTCATTATCTTGCTCAAATTGTTTCATTATGCAGTATATAAAAACATGACATTCAAAAAATGTATTAAAAGATTGGCTGGAGGTATTGCTTGCTGAGCACATCACTAGCACGAACGCAGTACTTAATTGTAATTGCTTCTGAAAATACAGAACATTTTCGAACATGTCAAAAAATAAAGGAGCGGCGTTACCAGTGTTCTAGAGGATATTTCGTATTTTGTTTTACCTCTCAAGTCTTAAATTATATTAATTTTACAATTTTCAATAATACTAATGAATTATACTCCACTTAAGTTACGGTATCAGTGATTAATAAACTTTGGTTACAGAATTATTAAATATATATATTTGTCTTCAATAAAATAATTTTTATAGAATCATAAACATTTTTTAATGGCCGTGTAAAAATATTTTACTTAGAAATAAGTATCTTAACGTAATTTGAAGTATAATTCATATAACTCATGTATTTATACCTGTACTATATATACATATAAACACACATACATACTATACATATAACAAATACATATGTATACAAACTCAAAGATAATGGAATAGCAATCAATATATATATATACATACATACCTAAAGAAATATGATAAAGTGTTCTGTGGAAATGTCAAATGTATCGTTTTATATTGAAAATTCTATGTGCTCTATGTGTTTATTAATAGGTTGTAAGTTATAAATTAAAGGCACTCAATTTAATTATTTTTTTTATAAAGGCAATGTATTGTGAATACCAGCAGATTGCATGGGTGTGTATATTGTGTGTGTGGATTTTATGTGTGCGTGCGGCCGAGTGCTGTGTCAAGTGGGGCGTCCACCAGGCAGGCGTCCCTGCCTGCCCGTATTGACAAGGAATAATACATCAGCGGGGAGGCAATGGAGGGGCTGTTCAAGGTCCCAGTGCTGCCCATACCAGGGGTGTACACGTCTGGCCTGATTTAAAACATTCTCTGGTTTTTTATAGTCACGAAAAAGCACGTCATGTTTTTCGGTTCTGCAATAAAACAAATGTACTTACTATGCCATCAAGACTAGACCATTAAAATTATTCACGCACAAGTCAAACGACAGTGGTATTATTCACATTAACCCTAATATAAACTTACAACAGAAAACTTAAAACTCAATTGTTTTAATTTACTTCAGTGGACAACCTAACTTTTTTCTCTAAATTGGTACATATAATCTCATAATCGCTGTAGTTTTACTCAGAGTCTTGTCGCACGGATACACCCCAGTGTAAAAATAATTAATTAATTAAATAACTTCTTCACCAAAGAAAACTGAGTTTATTACTGACAATTCCAGTCTAGAAAAAATGCATGGTATTGAATTTCCTGTATTTATAACCGTCTAAGGGTAAAGGACATCACATGTGCTGATAATAATAAATAAAACTTTTGACCCAGAAAGCCACGCCAACGACTGTTCAACAATTGTTCAACAACATGCACTATTCTGCTATTTCATTTTCAAATTTAAATACATATTATTATAATAGCATCTACAGAGCAGATAAATCTGTTTTTACAACAGGACGAAAGTTCCTTTAACAGAGACATTTTATATTTATTTGGATTGTTCCTGCAAAAAAATAGAACAATAAGAAATTAAGTTATCTTTCTAGGATTAGTACCGAAGTCAGCTGCTGAATCTCATTTGGAAAGGGGGAACTTGAGGGTCGGGGCACTGTGCATTATGTTCAAGCCACATTTTTAGCAGGAAGCACTAAGATTCAGTGCTATAAACAAATGTCAGAGCTTATTGGATATGCAAGATAAATACTTTTCAAATTTTAATTTTATCGCACGAAGTGTATTTATAAAATGCCAAGAGATCGAAGGCAAAGGTTCATGCCTCAGCTTGGTTAGCTTAGACATTATACGAGTGGTGCGTTAATGAAAGCTGTGGCGTCTGTGTAGTAATACACTACAGTGTTGAACTTGTGTGTTCCTCGGTGTCGTGGAAATTCCTCTGATTGGCTGAAACGTGCACATCACTACGTGTTCCTGATAATGGCGACAGGCTACGTATATGCCAGGGTGATCTCTATTTTGCGAAAGAACTTCGTGCCCACAAAGTTTTCACATGTAAGTAGACGTTTGTTTATCGAATTTATAGACTTTCAGAAGAAGAACTAAAGTACGAGTAACATTATTATTATATTTGAGTTTAAAAGCATGAGCAATATCATAGGATAGCTGTTTTGGCCTATACCGAATTTTAATTGTTTCATGCACTCTACATAAAGGCAATTATTGTATTAATTTGGGTTTAAATAAAACCGATTTCAGTGATATTAAAAACTTTATTGTAAATATCTGATTTTATTCATAGTCATTCCCTAAATATTATTTCAAACATCATAGTTGTTTTAAAGAATATAATACGCAGCGAGATTCACTCCAGAGAGGATTTATTTGCAATACCTTCACCGTTCGTTAAAAATTATTAAATAATATTTGTTAAACAAAGAATGTAACATTAGGTTGTTTCTGTGCAACTTTTTACTGGCATGCAAACAGGAAAAAGTAAATCTAACAAAAATTAAGAAATGGCCTTATAACGTCTCATTATGTAAAACATATAATTAGTATTGTTAAGCCTTACAGTGGTATGGAAATCTAGCATACGAGTACACACATGTTTATTTTATAGAAATGCTATTGTTGTGACGTGTTTTACATATAAGTTTATTATTCAGTAATTTTATTTTTATTTTATATTACATATTTACTATCGTACACGCAGCAGTTGAGAGGTTATTATTCATATATTCAATTTTATGTATTTATTTTCATATTGTTAAGTTTTGAGCTACATGTTAATTTGTGTAAGTTGGTAATGGTTGATAACAATATATTGATTATAATCATAAGGAATGCACCCTGGTGTAAGCTCTATGTCACACAGGTAAATTCGAATCAGGCAACCGATGCCAAATTCAGTTGTTGAAAGAATGTTGGTCTCCATCTTGTTTTGAAATGGGTCGCTAACTTAACAGGTCAGGTAGACCTGAGCTCCGTGTGACCAATGAAAAATTATATTTTAAAAGTGAGTTTGACCCCGGAAAATATGCTCCGTTGTACGTAAATAGGCGACAGAGTGTTTTCAAATTGTCTGAAGAGGGCTTAGGAGCTTTGCAACTTCAAGTATAACGCAGAAATATAAGGTATCTTATCACCGCCATACTAAGTGACCGTTGGTCCAGCAGTGTTAAAGACGTTTTCATGTTAACTAAACATTTAATACAACACTTTCTTGCTGATCACAAAGTCCCTGAAAATAAGAACTCGTGTTTTACTCTACCTAATTTTGACATTGCTACCCAGGATCATTTTATTCAGTGTAGACACGTAGGCACATTTATTGTAAAATGTAACGTGTGAGTGTGATTACTATTTGAACATTAACAAAACTTTCTTTCATACTAAAACATTTTAATTTTGGTAAGAACATTTAAAACACTGCAAAGACTTAAATTATGGTTACAAAGCACACACACACATAATTGCTATTTTTGACAGACATACAGAATTTTTAATTTAATATTGTATTCCAGATGCTGCGTGGTATTTGTAAATATTCTGTGGTTACAATATAAAGTTGGGAGAAGTATTTGAATTGAGAAACGATTTTGTTTGTATTAAACTCTACTTCGCCCTTGGACTTCTTAGGTTGATATGCTAGTAGTTAGTTTCCTTATTATTTACCAGCAAATATTTAAAGTGTGACATGTGTATAGCTGTGTGTAGGCTGAGATAATCCTTGATACAAGGAAACATGCTGGTAAGGTGTAAGGCTCTGTTGATGTTTTTGTGGTGAGTTTTAGGAATTTGCATTGTGCGTTCTGTCACCTACACATTCAGTTGTTTCTTTGCAAACCCTACCTACATGTTGCATAATAATTACACATATAAATAGCTCTCTATTTGTTTTCACATACATCAAAGAACTCCAATTCATTACAGTGGCTAATAGCCATACGTGGGGCTTAAATATTATTTCTGACACTATCTATCTTACAATCTTCCCCACACAACAATTCATTTCAGGCTTCATCTAGTTTATATATTTAAAGAATGCATCATTAAGTAATGTTTCTTTGCATCGTTCTTAACTTATTTACTAATGGGACGAAGTTTGAAAGCAGCGAAAACTTTGTATTGTCCAGTACCGCCCATTTTAGTCGACTGTATTGTTACGTATTCCAAAACAATGTCGCATGGCGATTGTATTGCCTGTCGCCAGTAACATCGCATAGATATAAGTCCTTGTAGTCTGAGTGATCACACTGAGCCGCGGTAGCTGAGCCGTGATCCTGCTCGCCTCCCACCAAGGCGAACCGGGTTCAATCCCCGGCAGGGTCACTGTCGGATCTTCGCAAGTGGGAACCATGCCGAACGACGCCGCAGGTCGGCGGGTTTTCTCGGGGATCTTCCGTTTCCCCACCCTTGTAATCCGACATTGCCATATACTCACCCCACTTCACCTACAGTGACTCTTCAAGACCTCGATGTTAAGAACAGCTCAAACCTCGTCGTTCGCTCACTCGGTGGTCACGCCTTAGTTCGGGAACACACTGCAAGCTCCACGGGCCGGGCCGGGCCCGGCCCATTCAATTTGGTGATAAAAGTTGTTCACGAAAACTGAGCCCTTCCGAAATCAACCTTAGAAAAAAGTCACTGCCCCTGCCTGCATATATTTTAACGGGCGCACTGAGTGTCATGCTCCCAGTAAAGTTGGTAATGATGTATGGGAAAGTAATTCCGTATCTTAACGTCGAATAAAAATGTTACGTAACAATATGTTATAACTTAAATGATTTCTTTCGTTTTCTGTTCTTTTTTTTATTATTATTAATCTAAGTGTAAAAAATACCAGATTTGTAAAATATTTACTTTTAAAATAATTCCGCATTTTCACCTGACCGAAGCATGAACAAAGCTATGAGGCCCATGGCAGTGTTCATTTTACATAAGGCGGAAGAATACACAACGTTCATACAAGTAGATCTTAAACAGAGCTTTCAAAAGTGCTCATTTTACCGTGAACAGCCAATACATGGAGAAGCATTGGGCAGTACACATGAGCACGGGCCGGACCCGGCACGTTGAAAGGCTCGAACGGGCCCGTTCGAGGGTAGAGGACCGCCTGTCGGGTTCGCTACAGCGCGCCGGGCACCCGTGACTGGCCCGCACACACTCTAGCGGACCATTGTAATCACCGATATAGATATTGATTGAACTGTTAATTGCCAGCGTTCAGCAAAAGCCTGACGTCTTGGACAAATCGAGTGCAGTTTACAAAGATCGAGGTTGCCGCAATGGAGTTTTACTATGTTAAGTTTGGAATTAACCCTAAATGCAGATCTGGTAAATTACTCAGATTAGTCATTTTAAAAGCGTTTTTCACTGGAAAATTGCTATTAATAGTCATTTTGTGCTATTCTTTATTTCTCCTAAAAATAACACACACACACACACATATATATATATGTTATAACAGGTTACAGTTATATATTTTTATGACTCAAAATCTCAAAATTTTATAAATAATTCAGCTTACTCAAATAGCCCCCTGGTAAACCCAAACAGCCCCACGCATACAGTTATTCACATATTTTACATTGATAATGCATTTCGCCCATACTTTATTTGTTTTTCAAATTATCGCTTTCGAAATTCAGGATTGTGTAAATAAATAAGTGAAAATGTGATTTTTATATAAATAATACTTTTTTTAAAAATCAATTGAAGACTTTTATTTATTTTTGTTAGGGTACTCAAATAGCTCCATGGTTTTTCCGTTTTACGCAAATAGAAAATAAAATAAAAATATTAAATTGCTCAAAACAAATACGTTCAAGCAAGTCATTCAAATAAAATCACTTCTTGTATGTAAACTATGGAATTATCACTGTCTTGTCGCAATTCGCTGTAACGCGAGAGAACCTAAAATAATAATCCTGTATATAGGCTGTTCACGGTAAAGTGAGCTTTAGTTACTTTTTCCTTTCGGCCATTTTTTATGATTGAACCCCCTTTTAAAATAAATATTGTCATGTAAGTAATAAACATGTAATGTGTATATTCCACTGCACTCGCAAGTTAACATCTTTGACTAAAATAAAATGTATTTATTTAATATTATTCCAAATGAGAGGTCATTCAAAAGTGTTCACTTTCCCGTAAATAGCCCATACGCTTTGAGGCGATACGTGAAATGAGAAAAGCCTGCAGAGCTACATGTAGAGAAGTCAGGGGCAGACGTAAAGAGGGAGCTACGCCGAGAACACACGGCGCCCGATCCCTGCCGTCCGGCAACGGGCGCCCGGAAACAGGTCATGTCCCAAAACTGTTTTAATGGGTGTCACGGACCCAGTCCGTTTCAGGCAGTTTGTGCAGTCACGGACGAAGAAAGGCGTAAGTTAATAATTATTGGTTTGCTATGACACCGAAGTAAGAACTCTAAAATTAATTTGAAGTGAAAAACAATTGTTGGCAAGTTGTAAATTTATAAATGAGTTTATTAAATGGGTTAAGTGTAGCCCTGTATGCATAGTTTTAAAGAATTAAAACTACAGCTACCAATGTAATCAAGTTTATATGTTTTTCGATGCATTTTATTAAGTATGGGATTAACAGCCAAAGCCTATATTTTTGTTAAAATATTTTCACTGCAGACCTACTAAGCTGTATTTAAAGGAAACAGTTCTGTTAAATTTATAATCAACATATAATAATTATTATTTAATTGTTGTAGTACATCTAAGACACTATTAACGTTACACTACTTCGTATTCGAGCATATTTTTTTTCCACCTTTTAGTACCAGGAAATCATAAAAATGGTTAAATTAATGTAGATCTGCTTGCTATTCCATTTGCAGTTAAATTTACGTAATTGCAAATACTATACATAATATGTTTTCGTATTGAACATAATAAAATATAACAGTAAAAATTTGTGAAACTTGAGTCAAAAATACAAACTATGTTACATATTTCACGTAATTCATTTATTTTCTAAGTCAACAAAGATGTGCGCAGTTCGATATTTTCACAAAAAAATTAAATAAAACTAAAGTTTAGAATTTTCTCTATCAATAATTGTTAAGCACAATGTAAGCTGATCATGGTAAAGAGAGCACTTTTGAAGCACTAGTCACTATTCCCTTTCAGCCATCTTTTATCCTTTAACAACGTTTGTAAATTAATGTTGCCATGTAAGTAATAAACACAGCGTGTATATTCCACTGCACTCGGAAGTTAATGTCTAAGGCAAAAATAAAAAATACATATTTTCTATTGTTCTGAATGACAGTGCTTTCAAAAGTGCTCGCTCTACCGTGAATAGCATATATATATATATATATATATATATATATATATATATATATAATGTATACACTGTGTTTATTGGACTCATTGCAGTGTTTATATTAAAAAGCAGCAGGAAGATGGAAATTGGATTAAAGGAAAAATTTGGAAGGGCCATAAAAAGTGCTCACTTTACCGAGAACAGCCTATAACAACAACGCTTTTACAGTTTGCATGACACTGAATGAGTAAACACATGGGAGAGCTATAATAATTGATATTAATTTAAGTTACAACTATGTTGGCACGCCTGGTTTATAAGTTATCTATTATGGACAGTTCCCACCTGAATCTTGATGCCGGATGCTGTATCTAGCTGATCGGATGTCGATGGACGGGCACACCCATGTTGTGATCTTCCCTGACTGCTGGTCGGATGTGGAAATACCTCGGGCCCTGCCTTACATTGGTCTATATCAGTACGTCGTTTAGGCATCCACGTCCCCAATCGCTGGTTAGTGTAAAAGGGGTGGGTGGAAAAGGGGGGGGGGGGGGGGTGGTTGCAAGCGGCCTCGCCCGGTGGTTGCTGCAATAAGTTGTCGCAATCCTGGCGTCCTGATTTACTGAATGTCAGCGGATGCGTTCAGGGGACGATGTAAATTATAGGCGCCTTCACGCCGGCGTAACAATGCGGTTTCACATCCAAACAGTATAAATAACACGGACATGCAGCTTCTGATGCTTTAACTACTGTCGACTTCACTCACAGAAAACAGAGAATTCCGGAAATGCTAAGACAGATACAAATAGATGAAAATTTTAAGATCAAAAGGTTATGGCAATGCACGTTTCTTTGGCGTGAAGAAACAAACTGGAAATCCTGGAAAATATAGTCAATAAATAACTTAAATGTCATAAAATATTTTTTTCTCACACTTCTCCACAGAAAATTTATCGTGGTTGCCTGGAGTGAAGGGAGGTGTGCTTAAAAGCAGCATGGTGGTTGATCTCTGCCTGTTGTGAAGTTTTTCTTCAGCGCACACAATAACGACCTATGGGTGAAAACGTGCGGCGGGGAAGAGCGACGTTGATAGGAGTTGAGGTAATGGTGGTTACACTTACCAGGATGAGCACCACACGCCTTGCGTGAGTCTTCTGCATAAGAAGTTAGCGAATACTTGTTCACGGAATAGCAAAACTTGAGCACCGTGTGGTTGTGGACACGTCTCACATCATTGCCCAACATCCCCGATATAAAAGTGAAACTCATAAACCTAGAAAGTATTTAGTGCCTACTTCCTCATCCAGGGTTTCGTTGGAAACAAAACATTAAATAAAAATAACTTTTTCTAATAACGTAACTATTCTTTAAATAAGACTAATAAAATGCACAATTCCCATTAACATTACATTGTTGACTGAACAAAATCTGGTGAACAACCAAAATTCACCACTATCCTGTCAAATCTACGACAAAATCTGCGTCGAAGAGAACGATTCCAAAACTTGCTCAGTCCACTTTCACATTGTTTTACGAAGCATAGTCGATACATACAGAAAACAATCTGTTTGAAAACAAAACTACCCATGCATCTCAAAACTTGTTATCTCCAAAGATGAAGAACTGTTATTTGCACGTTGTATCTCAGGACTTATTGTTATTAGTATTGCTATTACTGGAAATTTTTTCAAATTAACTGAGCAAGTTTTGGAATCGTACTCTTCGTGAAGACATAATGATTATAAAAAAAAAATATGCAAAAATGACTATTAACAGTACTAATAGTCATATTCCAACAATAACTAAACTTCCTTAATATGTCGTGTTACGCCTTTCACAATAAAATTTAATTGGTAAATAAATTTTCTTTATTTTCATTTTCATTAGTATTAAAGTTTTAATCAGGAAATCAGTTTTAGTGACTTCTCCTATTTTTTTAATGTCACGTATTATTTGGTGTTGTAAAATAAAGACATGATAGACTACTTTTAAATTTTCCAAAAATTTAATTTGGTTGACAATAACGTTCACTAACAAAAGTATGTATACGCCACTTAGAAGGCTTCAGAAGTTATTTCGTAAACAGTGGTCATATAACCTATAACAGCTTAACCTGGCGGAGAAACTTATTGTATCATTATGCAAGATCTTACGAGTTATCGAAGCTATCGCCAATATAAACTCGTAACATTTATGTCTATAAATTTTCTTGATTTCTTCTCAGTCTTTATAATTCTCGTTATTACATTGTAATACAAATTATAATTTAATACTGAGATTGTAAAAACCTATTAACTGATATCATTGATGTTAATATAAACGATAAAAAATTCTTGCGAAAACCCTTCACCGAATTTCAACACCCATAATTCTAGCTTAACTTGTTTTGTTATTAGAGCTAAACGACGCATTAGGGAATAGGTCGCCTGGTACTAACACATTATCTTATCTGTAAATTGTGCAAATGTGCCTCATTAATAATATTTTGATGGTAGCTCTATTCCAGGAAGATTACCTGAGAAATATTCAGACTCATTTGTTTTAGATGCGCAGAAAAACAGATACATACTTAGATAATTTCAGCGGTGAGGATGCAGACTGACAAGGGCGACAGGCAAAAACACATTATATGTACACAACATAAAAAGCACATTATATGTGTACAACATAAAAAATCACATGATATGCACATGTGCGTGGATTACAACAGTTGCGCATATATGTAGAATGCTCCAATAAGTGCGGCAACATTTTGGGCAGAGTGTCTGAGTGTGTCTACGCGAGGGCATTCATGCCTTTGAACACATTACATACTCAGTCGCACTCACGTCTGCTACACATCAGCACGCAAGCAAGCATCTTGCATCATTGAATATTTTTGCGCTTCAGTTTTTCATTGCACGTAGAGGGATTTCTATTCCATAGAGGTGTGGATAGATATTGCGTAGAGTTTCCGCTAATCACGCAGTACAACGATGCGCTGAAAAATATTTAATTTAAAATAAAATATTTTAAATCTTTTTGATGTGGTAAAAACATGTTATCAAAGTAAGGCGTTTGTGATATAGGTTTTGTGAGCAATGACATGTCCTATGTCCGTGTGCGTAAGTAATATATGGCAGTGACTATGTTCATATACAGCACAAACGACTTTACGAATTCAGCAATTTCGCGAAGTTACTCTCGGAATCCGTAAAAAAATATCCCGAAAATTTACGGAAAATAAAGCAATATCTTGAGAAAGTAGAAGAAATCACTATTAAAATCGACTTTAAAGTTACGTTCACTGTTCACTGGGCAGAATAAGGGGTTTCAATGTTTATTCCTTTAAAGGTATACCACAATTTGGAAAATGGCAAAAATCTTATGAAAACCAAGTCAAGCATCCTGTTATTTGTATTGCAAGCCTCGCGTGCCATAATATGTCACCAACGGATGCTTCGTTATCTCCCATTCCTTCCTCCTCTCTCCACTGCTCACCTTTGTTCGAATTAATACTCTTTAATCCCATGTGCACAGTAATAGAAGGCATCAATAGGAGCACGAGTTACACATACCGCCTTTCATCCCCAACGGTACCCATTAGTCTTGTGACTGTGGAATGATTGTTATCGTCAATTTTTCGTTCACGGCGTTTGACTTTCGAATACGTTTTAAGACAGTGAAGTTATAACTTAAATTTAAATTTATTTATTTTTATTTCGTTTTCGGATTGCATTTTTAAGCTGGCTGAATTAGTTGTGCTACTAACATTTTGGAGATTATCTTAAATAAGCTGTGCCAACGAAATGTTGATAAATATTACATACAGTACTTGCGTAGAACCGCTGCTAACTATGTCGCGCTACTGCTTCGAGAATTACAACTGTTGATGCCACTTCTTCATGTTTATTTTAAAATGCACACATTGTTTGGAATATGACGATTATTTTAAATTCAGTTTATCGTGTTTATTTAGACACTTCATTATAGACCTGCATGCTCCGCTATGTTAACACTTTATTTATTTTTTTAAATCTTTTCAGTTATTTTGACACTGGTAAGTTATGCTAGCAGCAAATTATTCATTGTATACCTTTGGTCAAACTCCTAGCGATAATTTACTGTTAAAGTTGGTAATAAATGAAATCTAAGTCTGTTTGTTAAGTGTATCATTTCTGCTCAGAATTATATTAGCTCGATATTTCTTAAAACACCATTCATGGAGTGAAGAGATTTGGACGGATCATAACATCAATGTCTTGAGAGCCGACGAGGGTGATTGAGGTGAGTATGGAGCAGCGCCGGAATTAAAGGGCGGCAGAAACGGGAGATCCCCGAGAAAACCGCCGACATCGTTCTGCCGACATCGTTCAGCACGATTCCCACATGCGAAAATCCGGAGTGTCCCGGCCGGGTATTGAACCTGGATCGCCTTGTTGAGAAGCGAGCAGGCTAACCGCTCAGCCACCGTAGCCCCAGCATTCGTGGACGGATAGATTCTGGTCAGTACGTAACTTCATGAAAATGTCAACTAAGGTGTGTATGCGGAGGTAAGCAACCCGAAGGTTGGTCGTAACCAAAGATATAAAGAGGGAATGGAGGCCGCGCCGCGATCAAGGCAACTAGGGAGGATGATACTGCAATGGTTTTCCATTGCCTTCCATGGGGTGAATGTGATGAAACGAGATCAGAATGGAGCAGCGCCAGAATTCAAGGGCGGGGGAAACGGGAGAACCTCGAAAAAACCCGTCGACCAGTGACATCGTTCGGCATGCGAATGTCCGGGAGCTACCCCACCAGGCCTCAAGCCCGGTTCGCCTTGGTGAGAGGCGAATAGTCTAACCACCACACCACAGCGGCCCCTTGGCTGGTGGATAACTTGTAAAACCATCCACTTCAAGTAGATAATCAACCCCTTTGCTACATCTCCTTCCCGACGTCCTCCCTTAGCATCGTCCCTTCCTCGCCATTCCTCTTCATCGCCGTGTCTCATTGGGAAGGCAAGCGTCCGTAGCTACGAGCCCGCACAGCAAGTACTCAGCACAAAGCCAGGCCTGCTTCAAAGCTGGCATCTGCTTTGACAATCAGCAACAATGTCGTCCTCGCACCGCCTCTTCAGCTACCAAATGGATCGAAAACCACGACTTGTCCTCGTGGATCCCCAGTTCAAAGTTGCCGAGCCAACGCATGCGCGCCATTGCCCACTAGGAGATAAATCAATTGCTCGGATACGCTGATGCAAAAGTGTCTGGTGGACCGAGGGTGAAGTGAAGTGCTTTAATCGTAAACTGAATCAGTGCCGCGCTAATTAAGCCCTGCGGACTATGGAAACGCGTCTCTCCCTGCGCAGGGTCGATATTAAACTTTTTGTTATCTGCCTGTTTGCAGAATTGACGTGGGCAGAAAATGTAGCATGCGATTTGCACACTGGCTAACCTGAATTTTTTTTTAATATTAGGTGAGTTGGTGTAGAACTCTTTCGCCTTACTGACAGCCTCGCACTAGCTGGTATACATGTTTTCGTTCATTAAACCGACATAATATGAGGTTTAATTTTTGAATTATGTTCACTGGATTGAAAATATACAAATCTTCTAAAACTTCTAAAACTTTCCTTTGCGACAGTGACTGATGTTTAAATTGGTTTTCATTTGATGAAGAATTTCGGGAATTAGCATTGAAAAAAATATCCCCGTCCCTAAACGAACATATTTCAACGCACGAACTGACTATCAGATACCCAGTAAAGTCGAAAACGGCGCATTAAAAGAAAGCTGTCACCTTAACGTCCATATTGAACTTGTGAAGTTTAAGTTCATGTGCACCGAATTTACTTAATTTATTTTCTCCCTCTGTATGCGCGTAATAATTAATATAAGCCCATTTGGCCCTTTCTGTAATGCACGGATGAGTAAGCAAACGACACAAACACGTAAACAGAGAGAGCAGACGAATGGGGGTGGATTTTAGTTAATCTACATTATGCAGAACGTAACCACTTGCAAGCTACAAACTAACAAAAGAAAACTGTTCTCTATGAACATTTTGTAATATTAAAAGAATACATCTCAATTTTTAATTCTTATACGATATGCACTAATCTATAACTAATGATGTCAAACCTGATACGTGTGTTTATTAATGCAAAAATGATCATTGCCACCTCAAATCCACACCCTCTGGTTTTCTTATAAACCGCAATGGCGACGAAGACGAATGTCAACAAACCTAATACTCAATTCCTGTTGACTAAAGACTATTCACGATAAAGTGAGCACTTTTGAGATCAACATTACGAAAAAGTCATTGTTCCTTTGTCTGTATATACTTGAACGGGCGCACTAAGTGACATGCACCCGGTAAAGTTGGTAACGATGGATGAAAATTAGTTCCATATCTAAACGTAAAATAAAAAGTGTTAGATATCCATTTGTGATTAACTAAATGATTTCTTTCGTTTTCTGTTTTTTTTTTTTTTTTTTAATGCGTCGAAGTGTAAAAAATAGCAGATCTGATTTTCTTTTTCAAATAACTTCACGGTTTCACTTGATCGACGCATGAATAAAGTGATTAGGCCCATAGCAATGTTAATATTACATAAGGCGGAAGAATACACAACGTGCATACAAGTATATCTTAAGCAGGGCCTTCAAAAGTGCTCATTTAACCGTGAAAACTTTTTTTTTTTTACACAGATTCATGGACACGAAATAGTTGGGAGCTGTCTTAACTTCCTTACGTGGATCCGTACGTCTTCCGTGTACGCACGCGTCTTATTGGAGAATGAACATTGAGTGTGTTATGTGGTCAGATTCCACGATACGTACCCGCATCCGAGTCATTGTAGAACGGGTCTTAGCATATTTACTTTCCTAGCAATATAACAATTTGGCTTTAAGTCACGCATGGATAAAATAATCGAGTCTGTGGCAAGGTTCATTTCGCATAGGGCGTAAGGATACAAAGTGAAACTAAAAGTAAATGCTCAGCAGGTTTTATAAAAATGTCTGATTAGCAGTGAATAACGGTTTCTAGCCGGTGTGGCGTCGCACATCATTGGGCAGGCGTGCCGCGAATTTAAGGGAATACATTGCACAATTCAAATGGCACGTGCATGCTTTTGCAAATATAATATAAGTATTGTTTGAATTTCTATTTTATACTAATGAAAAATGTTATTTGCTAGCTGCGCTTTGAGTTTTTATATGTTAGGGTACAGACTACAATATCGCACCAATTTTGTAGGCCTATATAGGAAGTAGGTGTGAAGAACAGTTTCTTCAAGTTCATCATTTATAATCGATCTTATATAAAACTGACAACTAATTCTAAGTATTTATTTTATTTTTAGTTTTCACCGGGGACGGTTATGGAAACTATACAGGCTCTCAGGTAATTTTCGCGGATACGTACTACACCATACGAATCTGTGATCAAAACTAAGTATAACATACCTACTCTTCGGTAAAAATGCACGAGACCCTTCGTTTACGAGGAAACGACACGAAAGTCACAAAAACCATTGCAGCAAACATGTGGTATTCCAATCATATAAAAGTGAGATGATGAGGCAGTGTTGCAAGTTTATATTTTTCTTTGAGTATTTCTTTGTAAAGACCATTATCAACGCCATCTTGTGTTAAATCTGGATATTTTTTAAGTTAAATTTTTATTTCTCTTGGATTTGGTTTGGTGGTTGATATTTATCCATGCCATACGAAATAACTTTTCTTCTTGGACAATTTTTTTCGCGCAGGTTTATACAATTCATTAATTATTCCTCCTCTCACACTGAGAATTTTTTCTTTTTTTTAGGAATGTTGATTTTTAGAATTGTTTGAGCATATACTTTTCTGGACTAATCGCCTATTTGTTGTATTAAATTTTTTATATTATTATTTTTAGTGACCTTGCACTTCAAACAACAGGTATTCTCCATTTAATAATTATACATATAGTTAATCTTTGTACTTCACGAATATTCCTATTGTGGTCAACATTCCATTAACAAAATAATTCGATAATTAATTGTTTTTAATTTTAAAAGATAAAAACTCACCTCTGTTAACATCAAATGGTTTACTACAATCTATTTTTGTTGTTCCCTTAATAACAGTTAAAGTATCATCGGATAAACTATCAGAAATTATTTTATAAACAGTACAATCCATCAAAAAAGAAAAAATATTACATCATCGACTATGCGAAAAACATTATTATTTTTATTCCACTTTCCACGCAAATAAAATATATAAGATTTTTCTTCCATAAATTTATCGATTGATTGGCTTAAATTTTGTAATTTGACATCTAATTCTTTATCAATAGCTTCTTTGCTTTTTCAGCTTTTGTTCTAACGAGTGTGTCGCGGTAAGTCACAACTGATTTGTTTAAATTTTGTAATTTATCAGCTATTTCTTTATCGAAATATCTTTTATTGGCGGCAACTTTTCCATCAATAGGATTAGCCATATTATTCATTATTATATATATTATATATTATTCATTCTCGTAAAGCAGAAACAATGGTATTATATTTTGAATCTGTATATATTTTTTAATCAGAAACACTAGTGTTGTATTTTGACCCAACATCATTTTTAATGCATAATCAGAAACAATGGTTTTATATTTTGAATCTAGATCATTTTTAAAGCATTATCAGAAAAATTGTTTTATGTTTTGAATCTACATATTTTTAAAATGTTTGTTTTGCATTATTTATTCGTTTTATATAATCAGTAATAGTGTTAACTGCATCTTTTCCATCAAGGCGGTCATCTATATTAACACTTCTTCGTCCAAAAAATAAGACACAAGATGCTTTAAAATCAAAGCAAGTGCTCAATTCGCTTTGTAAAGAAGAAATACGCGAATTGAATTTTTAATCTACGTATTTTTATAAATCTTCAGCAACATTATCAAGTTTTTATTTA
Organism: Dryococelus australis; assembly: GCA_029891345.1. NCBI lineage: Eukaryota > Metazoa > Arthropoda > Insecta > Phasmatodea > Phasmatidae > Dryococelus > Dryococelus australis. The sequence goes on from CM056996.1 coordinate 71,925,375, forward strand.
AAGATTCGATTAATGATTTCCAAAATATATCTGTTATTTAATAACATAGAAATTATATCATTAAACTTAAATTCTCTCGAAAAAAAAAGTGTAAAACCATTAAACATAAAAGTCCACAGATAACAGAATTAAAATTCTGAACTCGAATATCATTGTAATAAGCATTATTGTTTTTGAAATAATTAATTAAATTATTAGGAATATTGCCACCAAATAAGTCAAAATAATAAACATTATTATTTTCTTTAAAATAGCAAACCCAATGTGTGCCAGGAGTTGTTGAAATATCAAAATTAACTATGGCACACTCTTTTTTGAGTATATTTTTTGGTAGTTTGTCAATAATATAAAAATTTCTGTAATTTTTAATGTTTAATATTTGTACATAATATTTAATATCGATATTAAATAAAGGAGCTATTTCTTTTTGGCCTTCCTCTTTTTTTCGCAACTACACCACTCTGCCAGTCTTGTTTTCCAATGCTAAATTAGGTCTCTGTAGTTCTTCTAATTCTTTAATATTGTTTATGCTTCTTCAACAGAATTATAAATTGCATTAGCTCCTCCAGCTATTGCGCCAAGAACTCCTAAAGCTGCAAATAAAATTGGTAAAAATCCTCCATGATGTTAACCACTTCCAGTTTTTTTTCATTGCCCATTTTTTCAACTGCAGATTTTTATTTTTTTCTGAAGTTGTTCTTTTGTTAAAAATTCATCTATACTCAAATCTCTTAATTGATCAATGGGTATATCGAAAGTTAAGCTCTTTATCTTCATTTATATTAGTAAAAACTATATATATATATACATATATATCCAATAAAACATTTTAATTCCAAGACCTAATTTTCGTTTTGTAAACATTGTTGAGGCAACAGCTGCAGAAGCAATTTTTTCTCCAATTGGAGTATATTTATTTAACATGATTTCTTTTGATTCTTTTTGTAAAATTTTATCTGATTCATGCCTAGATTCTAAATCTTTGTGGTCTCTATACGCAATATCATGAAATTTACTACCTTCGACTAATTTATTTATTCCTGCGCCTCCTCTTTCTGATCTTTCGTCTAATTTTGAAAATGGCATACAGTAATTATAACCTGGCAAATGCATTTCGGGAAAATTTAAATTATTTATTGCCCAGTTTATAATGCCTTTGCCACGATGTTCAGAATTCCAAAATGAGTACGGAATAACATTTAAAACTCTTATTAGATATGGAATTCCTTTCGTGGTATTCACAACAAAATCAGAAAATTTATTATTTAGCATATTCATGTTTACTTTTTCATTGTAAACATTTTTATTTCCAGAATTTTCTTCACCGTGAATAACTAATAATCTGTCAATTAATTTCCTAACATTGCCCATCCAAATATATTCTGTCGGCAAATTATTATATTTTTTTATACCTTCTCCAGATCTAGGAGACTATGTAAAATTCTCTCTTTCTGGTGTATTTGGTGCTGATCTTGATGCTTTTATATAATAATTATAAATTGTCTTAATTATACTTGCATACTTAAAACTTCTATTCGTGTTTATTGGCTTTTTAGGATTATATTCTTGGAATGCAGCGTTGGTTGAAAAAACAATTTCTGTGTAATTTTCATAGTCATTATCGGTGAATTCATCTTCAAGATCCGATCATGTTTTTTTTTTTAAACAAAAATTTAAAGTCCTTCTGTTAATGCATATTCTTTACCTTTAACATATAGTTTATCATTATTTATCTTTAATTCTGTATCTCCAATTTCAAACTTATGCCCATCTCCTTGTAAACCATATGGTGTTTTAAAAACAATATTATCAGAAATTTCTTTCCCGAGTTTTATAACAGAATCTGGATGCATCAAAATTTTTATTGGTACAATGCCCATTCGCTCTTCCGCATTAGGTAATTTTGGGAATAATTCTCTTTCTGTTTCTTCTGGTGTTGGTGGATAATCAAAATTTTTTTCAGCAACAGGCACTAGTGCTGTTATTAAATTTTGATATTCTTCGCTTACTTGTTCTACATTTTTGCCAATATTTTGTAGGTCTTTTTTTTTTTTTTTTTTTTTTAACCTCATGGTTCTTTTTATAATTTCTATACTTCTCGATGAGCAATTTCACTCGATGAGTTATAAAAGCATTGAAAGTTTTGAGAGACAAGCTTTTCCCCCGACTGATAAAACTAGGGGGAATTTAAATATTTACAATAATAGAATCTAGTTTGATATTCCAATAGGAGATGGCTTTGCTTTTCCAAACGATACTTATATTTTGGAAGAATATCACCTACTAAAAAGAGATAAAACTGTAGAAGAGGCAAAATTACGAAAAATTAGATAATATTGATGTTTGTCCAAATTTTTTTCTATTTCAGTTTTCTAGAGTAGAAATTTCAAAACATGGACATATTATTGAAGCTGTTGATAATACAGGAATAAATTCCACAATGATGAATATTTTGCTAAGATCACTGGGTGAACAAAATTATTTAGAGTCTACTGGTGTTAATAATAAATTTCGAGTAAAATCTGTTCGTAGTGATAAAATAAATGAAATTATGTATCCATTAAGATATTTGTTTGGCTTTTTTCGCAATAATAATGAAGTTTACTGAGAAGGTGGTTATAAAATCACTTTCTTTTAGAAATTAATCTGATAACAATTGTTTATTTGTTTATGAAACTAAAAAAGCAGATGTTTCGGTTGATAAACTTTATGCTGATTGAGGTAAAACTGTTATTGAAAAATTAGAAATCTTGTGGCCTATTGTTGAATATGAAGCTAACACATCAATTGCAATTAAAGAAAAATATATAAAAATCCTAAAATTAGTATTGGTTTTAAGTATTGGCAATTTTTAGAAAAAGAAGTTCCTGCTGGGACAACTGTTTTTAACTTTGATATAAAAGATCAGTTCAATAATTTATAATTTGACATTCCTGATTTTGTAATTGTGGGTTTCCAAACTAATAGAGAAAAAATTGTGCTGAGGAATATGTGCATTCTTCAATGTTTGATCATTGTAACGTGAGAAATATTTTTGTTAAAAATCGTTGAAATGAAATTTTTCCAAAGGGAAATTGGAATCTAGATATTGAAAATGGTCTTTATCTAAAAATGTCTCTTGCTTTTAATGATTTTAGAAATTCTATAACAAAATTAGATACTATATACAGAAATAATGAACTTTATTATAGGCCAACTACAAACTATCATGGCGATATCAATTATTATTCATTTTGAGGAAGAATACCATTGTATGTTATTGACTGCCTATATAGAAAAACAGCAGTAGTTAAAGATAAAAGAAATATAAAAACTAGTGTAGATTTAAAAAAAAAACTGTTGAGACTAAATACAATTTGTAACGAAATTCAACTTATGATTATTTGAAAGAAAATATCACTGAAAATATATAAATTTTTAATTTTATTAAATGGATAATGTAAACGATTTTACAAAAAACAAGAAATTGTTTCGATATTTTAATACAATTTTTTAGATAGTTGGTTGAGTTGTTTTTTCGAATAAAAAATCATTTTTTAAAATCTAAGTTAATTAATTTATTTCTTTTGTGTTTATATGTACACTTTTTTTTTATAAATCAAGACTATTGCAGATATTGGCGCCACTCAACAATTTAACTGAAATTCACGCAAAATTCTCACTTTCAAGCAACAATTTTTCAATCACTTCTGAAAATATGATTCATATCTTCAATTTCGCCCCCAAAATCAAGACCCAAATCTGCGTTCTCACTCAAGCGCACTTTTTTTAAAAACATACTTTGCTCACTCTTTGTTCAGCGGTCCATTATCAGGGTGAATGAGACTATAATTAGTTCAAAAAGGGTAAATATTTACTTAAAATTTGAATAATATCACAAGAAAAGTATGAAAATTCTTGAAATTTCATCAAAATATGATGATTTAGCTTGAAAATGAGTATTTAAAGCACCATACACAAAAAGTGAACACAATTTGAAAATTGATTTTGATTTTTACCCCAAATACGATTGATTTTGAGTTGCGTTTTGATCATTTTGACTGTGAATTAGAAATTTCTTTGAATTTAGCTTGAAATTGGTTTAATTTTAGGTAAATTATTGAGTTTCGTCAATATCTGCAATAGACATCTACTAGGGGGCTCATTACTATATTCATGCGTCGGTTAAGTTAAAAATGGGAAATTATTGGAAAAAAATTAGATATCCGCACATATTTACACTACGGTGCATAAAAAAACAGAAAGCGAAAGAAATAATTAAAATTTGTCATAAATTGTTACCTAACACTTTTTATTCGACGTAAAGATACTGAACTACTTTCTCATCCCTCGTTTCCAACTTATTGGTCGCATGTCACTCAGGGCGCCCGTTAAAATATATACAGGTAGAGACAGTGATTTTTTTTCTAAGGTTGATTTCAGAAGTGCTCACTTTATCGTGAACAGCCGTTAAGTGTGTTTACAATTTATGATTCTTAGTTATGATTTTAGTTACTAATTTCTTTACGCACAAACTGACACCAGAATTTCTCCAATCGGATGAGCCGTTCGGTCGCTAGAGCATACTAAACCGCTCGAAATCAGAGGTTCCCAGCGCGGCTCCCACCGCGGCCTGATGACGTCAGAACGATACGTTTGTGTGTGTGAAGCACGAAGCCAAAGGACCGACCTATACTACCGTACATTTACGTTTAACGTACCACTCACTCTCAACGAGTAAGGACGAGCAAACTTTCGTGACGCTCACATTCTGAACGTAAGGAGCTGAGTTGTAAGACGTTGGAACGTCAAAACCGTGTATTTCAAACACACTGCAACGGAGTTCAGGAGCCAGGCAGATGGGCCCCAGCTCGAATGTCGGTTCTAAAGATACAATTAAGAAGAGCATCATTTTGATATTCCGACGAGTAAACAGAGCAGGTCATATTAATTACAGCCAGTATCTTTTGCGCAAGCGCATTACACTGGCATGCAAACGCAACTATGGATTGGCATTTTTATTGCAATACACGCTCATTGGCGAACCGCCGTTGACGGGGAAACACTCAACGCGGACTGAAAATGTAATTACATTTCCATGCTAACGAAAGAGCAACTGCGGGCGGAGTTTTTTATTTTTTTATTTTTATTTATTTTTGCTAGCCTTGGTATGTAATTCGTCAAGGGGATTTAAGTGGACAAGGCTGCCTGCCGCTCTGCGATAACGCGGCGCCTGTGGGACCACGTGTAATTACACGTGTTGACATGCGGGCACGTTCCACCCTGCCCGCATCACCCTCTGAGAGCAAGCAGCAGTGTTGCCTACTCCGATTTCGAAAATCCCCGAAATGTTCACATAAAATCTGCTAAATTTCCGCCAAATATAGAAAATATATATAAATTAGAAAAAAGGTGTATTAAAAAGGATTATTTAATTAAGAAACTCGTAAAAAATTCTTAAATTAAAATCAATTAACTTGTTTCATCGTAATAATGCATTTTGTATTTTTGTTACTGTAGTCTAAAGACTGTTCACGATAAAGTGAGCACTTTCGAAATCAACTTTAGAAAAAAGTCACTGCTCCTACCTGTGTATATTTTAACGGGCGCCCTAAGTGACATGCGTCCAGTTAAGTTGGTAAAGATGGATGGGAAAGTAGTTCCGTATCTTAACGTCGCATGAAAAGTGTTAGTTGACCATTTCTCTTAACTTAAATTTTTTCTTAATGCATCGAATTGTAAAGATAAGCAGATTTGTAAAATATTTACTTTTGTAATAATGTCACAGTTTCTCTTAATCAACGCATGAATAAAGTGATGACGCCGTCGCAATATTAAACTTAAATAAGGCGAAAGAATACACAACATGTATACAAGTAGATCTTAAGCAGGGCTTTCAAAAGTGCTCATTTTATCGTGAATAGCCTATAGTAACAAATTTACAATTGTTTTAACTTCGACATGTAAAAACCCGATTTCTGAAACCGTATTAACACTCCACTAAAAATTTCTCTGTCCGCTAAAATAAATACTTCTCCACTAAATGTTTTTTAATTCCGCCATATTCAGCGGAAATTCCGCTAAGTTGACAATATTGCCCAAGCAACGCGCGCCATGGAGTTTTCGTGCCGCGTTCCGGTACTGGCTGATTTCACTGGCTAGTATTTTCCATATATTAAAGATGAGGTAGACCGATCTCGCTGGCTGCGAATAACCATTCTCCGTGTCCCAAAATTGAGCTGTATTTCTGCCTACACGTCTAGCAAAAACGGCGTGGATTTGGATTTGAGGTTATGACACTGTTTAGTAAACAAGAGCTTTTGAGATGTTTTTATACTTCCTCTAACCAATTTGCAATTCTTTTTGATTAATTTCAAAGTGGTAAAAGAATTTTATTAATATAACAGTGCTTGTCATTTAAAAATTAAGATACAAAGAAACACGTTCATCACTGTTGGCCATGCGACTTTGACAGGCGTGTTCCTATGTGGTAGGTCAATGGTGGGCACATGCGCAGAGGACGAATAAGCGGACAACCTCATATTTGGTCAATGGTATTCCCAGTAGTGTGGGCGATTATTCCGTTACGCCTGGTTCACAGGTGCGCTGATCACGCGGAACAGACAGAACAAGGAACTGTAACCGCCAATCAGAAACCGTCCTAGTTTTCCGCACGAGCCACGCCGAAAAATAGACGAAATTTCTGCATGCCGAAATAGCACTCTTTGCCGATATTTTCCAGAAGTCAAATGATTAACGTATTTTATTGCATAGATTTCTCGAATAACCAACGTCTATTACTGTAATAGTATATAGTTGCACAATGTATATATTTACTATGAAACACGTAACCATTAGTTCTATTCAACACTTCTATCAAATGTAATTTTTAAATTAACTGATGGGTTGCACTAAAATGTAAAATATGTTTCAAGTAAGAAATAAAATTATAATCGCTCAACAAATATTTAATTAAAAATTAGCACCAAAATGGATAGAATACAATAGTGTCTAGTCTGTTACCCATCACTTATTTTGGATTCTTCGTATTAAAAATAACGGGTGAAGCAGCGTGGTTGCAAACATCCAGTAACCGAACAGCAAAATGGCAAAGCTAGTAAAATCTGCTTACATGTGAACAACTCTAGGCTCTGTCCACTCTGTCCGCGTCAATGTAAATCAAGTTTTATGCCGGAATCGTATAGCCCGGACAAACACGACACGACAGCCCCAACACTGCAGATAAAACTAAACAGTCAACGAAAATACAAGATAGATCTGACGTTAGCCCGACAATTCTGTCGCCCGACCAGCAATTTTGGATTAGAAATTATTTCTATTTTCGTCGAGTCGTGCGGCAGGACGCAAATAGTGTACAACCTTGCAAAATGAAATTGCATGGCGAGCTTTACGTACAATGGCAAGTACGCAGCTTAAAAGAGAAAAAGAAATTAAAAATTACTGTATTCAACTATTAAAAATAATAATTTAACTTTTGAATGCACTAGCGATAACACTTTATCACCATCGTGTATTTCGGATTTTCGGTCAGCGTAGTTAATCAGCACCTTCTAAATGGTTCCGAAAAATTTTACTCGTCGCATCGCGTCAGTTAACTGTCGGGCTGTAAATTCGATCAGTCACATTGAAGATATAAATGTTGTGTCGTGGTTTGGTTTTCGTCGTGTCGTGCTTTGTTTGTCTGAGCTGTTATTGACTCCCGCGTTACTCCTGGCGAGTACTGCTACGACGACTATTGAAACCGCTGAATGTTACTGGAGGTTACAGAGGGAGTGCAGCACCAGTAAAACGAGATATTGGTGGGTAGTTCAAATCACATTTTCATTAAAGATGATTACAAAAATACAGAATATTATGATCTCTGAATGAATAGTGCAATGGTGGTGAATGACAAGATGGATTTTTTTGGACATTCGCTATTGCGATTCAGATGTCTGTCATGGAAAAACAGGACTGTGCAAAAAAAGAAACTTAAATAGGACAAGTAACCTAAGGACGAAAAAAAAAAAAAAAAAAAAAAAAAAAAAAAAAAAAAAAAAAAAAAAAAAAAAAAAAATATATATATATATATATATATATATATATATATATATATATTTACGAGAATAAAAATACATTTTTCGTAATTAGTTGCTGTTCTGTTCTTTACTATATTCTCTCTTAGAATTTGACAGTGTCATATTGACATATTTATTTTCTCGTCCATAGATTACGTGTCTTATTGATTTAAGTCAGCCTGTTTTTTCCATGACAGACATCTGCATCGCAATGGCGAATGTCCAAAAATCTCCATCTACACAAAATAGTATTTTAGGAAGTACCCCTCCAAAAAAAAAAAAGAGGCACAAAATTTATCTTGTAAAATTTCGTTTTCTTCAATCCCGTAAATATTAGCATGAGTTTTTATGCGTAGTCAGTTATTTAAATCGGTAGAGAAATCGAATTTAAGACAGCCGTTCCAAACTTTATCCCTTATTTTTAGGGGCAGTGATATTCCACTAAAAGATTTCGAGACAAGATGCAGTTAAAAGCACTGTGGGCTCGTCCAACTTTTTTGATTGGCTGAAGCATGTTCTGCTCCGTGTTAACTGTTTGCACGCGAATCATGAACGTAGAGTGTCGGAGTTACGGAATCCGGAGTGGCTCGGTCAAATGCGGAAACGACACCAGCAGCCAATAGAATTATAACAACAGCTGAGGTGTATATATTGTATCGAAGTCTACCGTGGGTTCCGGTTTATTCGCACAAAAATCAGCGATCCCTGCTTATCTTTAATTGTAATAAATATCACTGGTTAGCTTTTCGTAACTATCAGAACAAAAATATACACTGTTCACTGCAGACATACAGTGACAAACCATCAGTGATTTCATTACCCGTCAGCAGTAATGGACCCCGCATCAGGGGGTCGATTCTCTTTCTCATCGGTGTTTTCGAGTGGTACCCGTTTGGTATTGTCCATGCGCAGTTTCTCCACACGTCTTTAAATAAATCTTTGAAAAATTTCCCCTATCTATAACTGTTTTGGTTATTTCCTAGATATGTCATTTATCACAAGCGTTTTATATTTCTGTCAACATAAAATTATATAATTTTTGGTTAAATTGAACTTTTACTCTTTTTCTATCTAAAAATGATAATATTTAATTTATAAGTGTTGGTAATGCCCAGTAAGAAATAGTTCTTATGCAAAATATTATGTAACTGAGTGCGCCAGAATGCGGTGCGTTGTCCCTCTGGTGTAATTTTCTAGACTTATTAAAACTTTGTTTGCACGAGGCGGAGGAATGTCCTGGAAGTAGACCTTAAGCAGCGCTTCAACGATAGTTCTAAGTAACCCTGAATTAAGTATAGCGTGGTTTCACCGTGTGCAGCAGAAGTCGTTCTGTCCCTTTAAGCGTGTACCCCTGCTTGGTGCTTTCATTGATTCTCCTGTACCCCAAGGGCAAGGCTACACTGATTGAGCAATCGGATACTAACGATGCTCTTTTGTTCGACGTATGGAGACAGTAGCGAACACTCGCGCTATAATGCGAAGTAAACGGTAATTAAGTAAACCCGTACGTGTCAAGTTGATTGCCTTGCAATAGCTTTTCACAAACACGTCAGCAAATTTTTCCTGAGATCAGAGACGTATATGGAACATTTTCTTTGGTTACCGTGTGTGGAGGGGAGTGGGGTTCAGAGAAAGATGATTGAAGACGACACGAAAATAAAAGTAAAATTCGGTATAGATTCTTATATGCAATGTGTTATTGTAAATGTGTGTAAATAAATATGTATAGGTATATTTATACACATATACAAATAAAATCAATTCTAAGCTTGTTTATAAATAATATCCTTACTAATAATAAAGTAATTTGCACGTTTGCATTAGTTCGGTTACAGTAATATCTAAAACATGAAGTTATTAAATTTACTATTATTGAAACCAATAACAAAGGTGAAATTCACGAACAATAGAATTCCGCTATACTATATATTGCATTTCTAAAGTGTATAACGACGTAAATGCATCCCCTTTTCCCCCAATTAAATACGTTCCTGCCTGAATGTTTAGATGCTCATGTAGGCCTACATTATTTAGATGAAAACAACAGACATATAAAAGCAAAGCAAGGAAATATCCTATACTGTTGGGGTGGTAAACTGTTTCGAGCTGTAAATAAAATCGTTCAATTTTGAGATTTTTATGTAAATATATCATTTAAAATAAAAATACAGCATGATTAATGAATATTCTTAAAAAGTTATTTTCTTCCATTGTTATACATTTTCATTCGACTACTACATAAAACAACGTAAAGGAATGCAATATGCTAAAAATTTACAAACTAAATAATCTAGACTGAGATAGATTATTTAGTTTATATTTATTGCTCGCCATTTTAAATACTATTGGTGTCTCTGCAATGACTATTTCTGATGTGCACGGTTCTGAATGGCTGATATGTATATATATGTGTGTGTGTGTGTGTGTGTGTGTGCGTGTGTGTGAGTGTGTGTGTAAATATAAATATACATATATAATATATATAATAAATTACATAATTCTCAGTAGGTCATCCTGAAATTATATGCTCGGTTATACAACAGCAGTATCCCGCTTTGAAAATTACTTGAAAATAAAATTCACACTAAGTCTGTCAAATGAAATCTTTGCCAGAGTGACAGATTACCCGATTATTGATATGTAAATTGGACTACTATTCTGTATCGTAGCAAACAATTATAAATATGTCAAAAATATTAAACACATTTTCAGGCACTATACACAAATGTTCGAAGAGTTTCTTTGCACAATGTTTATCAAATAATTTGGCGTAAATTAACACAGAATATAAATTTTATAGTGTTTAGGCCAAAGAATCTGTTCATTATGTCCAGTGATAAAATGATCTTATTTATGACGACGCCGAGTATGTTATAAAACCGGGAAATGATTGGTTTTAGGTTCTAAGAACCTGAAATAAAACCCAATTTCCTCAGAGGGTAGGTCACCAGTCACACTTCGATTCCAGGTACAAACTGTTCACTCTAAAATTAGCACTTTTGAAAGCCCATTTTAAGATCAAATTGTAAGCACGTTGCGTCTTCATCCGCCTTATGTGAAATTAACGTTGCCGTGGGCGTCATCACTTTATTCATGCGTCGGTCAAGAGAAACTGCAAAATTATTGGAAAAGTTAGCGAAAGAAATTATTTACGTCGTCAGGTTACCTAAAATTTTTATTCGACGTTATGATATGGAACTACTTTCCATCCAACGTTACCGTCTTTACTGGGTGCCTGTCACTCAATGCACCCGTTAAAATATATTCAGGTAATGGCAGTGACTTCTTTTTACGGTTGATTTCAAAAGTGCTCACTTTATCGTGAACAGTCTTTACTCCCGTTTATCCTCAGTTATCACAGCCACGCTTCGAGCCAGCTGGCCAAGGAAGAACCGCTCATAAACGGCTGCAGGTTGGTACTCTCTTCCCTGGGCTACATATCGCCACGAATCAAGCAAATTAGAAAGAAAGTTTCAGATTTGTGGTTAATTTAAGTACCTCTGTTCTAACATCATTGTTATTAATGCTACTGAGCATCAGTGGTGACTTACTGGCCTCACCACGACATTAATCGCTCTTCAAACCTATCCACGGTTTTGATAAAGCTGATATTTTGCCTAGTCCCTTATTTGACCAGAAACACGTCTGTTTTACGTCGCGTCATGAAAGTAGCGGTAGTTTATAAGATTTTCTTACAAAATTGATAAGGAAAAATTTGAATTACTGGGTAAATGGAAATTAACATTGTAGTTTGCCACAGGTTCTGAGTAATCCTCTGAGGGCGCCTGGGTTCACCCTCAGGTGAGTTCCGAATACTCAAATGGAGTGGCAATTGGCCGGAGTAACGCTAGTGAGCAACGCCCGCGCTCTCTTGTGACAGCCAATCAGTCTGTGACATTTTCACTGACAGAATGTGTGACAAACTTCATATTCAGTCGCATAATTACTGACATGGATGCATATGTCATAGATTTGATTTTAGTTTAAATTTTAGACGGTCAAAAACGAGCAAACATATATTAAAAAGTTTTGTATTTTCCTTCTCATTCATAGCGCATAAACAACAGAGACGATAACAAGCCATTTTGTTTTCATACAAGAAGAAAGTAATCAGATGTTAATTTTAACTCACCTACTCAGCAGTATATTGATTTGGTGTTTCCAGAGGTGTTAAAAAGATAGGACGTCATTTGCAAATAATACTGAGTTGTGAGGGTTTATGTTACAGTCTCGGCACAAGTGGTGTTTGTTTACTACGTCGTAACGTGAGACTTCCAAGAAGACTGGAAGTTCTGCACAAACCAGTAACCATCGTCCTCACTCCGTGGCGAGTGTCGTGAAGTCCGTCCGGTGCGGCAGCCTGCTGCTCTACTGACAGTCTCATTTCCCTCTCCGTATCGATCCTACCTCAGGCGGGAACTACTGTACGTATGTATCAGCGGCGCTTTATCACTAAAGGCTGTTCACGGTAAACTAAGCACTTTCGAAATCAACCTTAGAAAAAAGTCACTGCTCCTATCTGCGTATATTTTAACGGGCGCCTTGAGTGATACGCACCCAGTTAAGTTGGTAACGATGAATGGGAAAGTAGTTCCGTATCTACGTCGAATGAAAAGTGTTAGGTAACCAGTTCTCTTAACTTAAATTATTTCTGCTGCTTTCTGTTTTTTTTTTTATGCAGCGATTTGTAAAAATGAGCAGATTTGTAAAATCTTTACTTTTGTAATAATTTCACAGTTTCACTTGACCGAAGCATTAATAAAGTGATGACGCCCATCACAATGTTAAACTTACATAAGCCGGAAGAATACACAACGTGTTTACAAGTAGATCTTAAGCAGGACTTTCAAAAGTGCTCATTTTATCGTGAATAGTCTATAGCAAGAGAAGACGCTCTCTACAACGGCAGATCGTCAAAGGCGGCAGTTTCTGCAAAACTCGAAAATTAGGCAGTTGTAATAAATTAATGAAAATGGGAATTAATTTTCTTCTGCTACTTCAGATTTGCAATATTCTTCTAATAATAATGATGAATTGTTTTCAAACAAACCTTCTAGGACTTGCAATTTGTGACACTGTAACCACGACCACGACCCACAGTAACCAAGAGCGCTAAAACAAGTTTAATCATCTACAGGATGTTCAACAGTCGCAAATTTACTTTCAACTGTTCTGGCAAGTCTGATTGGTTGGCTACAAACTTGTTAATCAATGCATTCATGAAAATTTGTGGCGGAATAAAATACATACCCTTTCCTTTTAGATTTCTCACTGGAAATAGCATGATAATTTCCAAATAATAGTCCTATTTTAATTTATTTTTGCTGTTGTGCTTATTCGAATACATTTTTCTCTTAATTAACTTTTGTATTTAATTTTTGACTTGTATTTATTTTGTCCTTATGAAAATATACTTTTCAACAGAAATTATTTCTAGCATTTCGTTGTCTTTTCAGATTCCTATTCTTGCCCTTTTAGTATTAATGCTTACTTTCTAAGATAGGTAAGTAGGTAGTTAGGCTTAACGTCTCGTCAACAGCGGGTCATTAGGGACGGTGCAAGTTGCTCAGGGGAGAGGGATTGGGGAGGAATAGGCCATGGCCTTTGTTAGGGACCCACCTCAGCCTGGGAGTGATTTCGAAAAACCACGGAAAGTCGAAATCAGGATGGCGGGACCGGGAATCGAACCTGGGTCTTCCCGAATGCGAGTCCAGTGAGTTACCCCTGCGCCACCTCACTCGATTTTCCAAAATAATGAGCTGTTTTAAGTTACCTGCATTGAATATTTTCAAGAATTTTTCATAGTCCAAACTACCTTTCTATTCTTTCTTGATGTTATAATTTAGTGCACCTTGCATCCATTTGCAGTTTAAGACCTTTTATAAGTTATTGTGTTGAAATAACCTGCCAGCTCTGGCAGAGAGATGCGAAGCACTCTCTTCATAATAAGATACGACAGGACATGCACCTTTATTCGCAAGTGCAAACACGTTTAAAGTCTCGTGTAAGAAAAGCAGCGTCTCGCCTCACTGCCAAAGTAAGAAGCCGAGTTGTGACAGGAACTGGCAGAGGTTGTGCGCTCTCAGCCGTCTTTCAAATTCACTAAGCAACTCTTCTCTACGTATATAGAAACTACGTAATAAAAGAAGCACCCTACCCAAAAGTCTTCGAATATTGTTTCTAAAGAAGAACATAAAACTAACCAAATACAAATTAATATAAACGTACGTATTCGAGGACCAGCAGTAGAAACTGACTTTGTAAAAGTACTATAATTAGCTCAAAATCAAACATGAGATTAATATAAAATCAAAAATTCACCAGTATACATTAATAACAGGAAACGTGTTTGTGGTGGCATAAGAATGAAGTAGATGAGAGAGTGATTTTTGAATGGACATTGCAATGCCGGTAAATGGTTGAGAGAGCTATCACTGTCAAAAATTTCTAGTAAACTTCCCTAAATTGTAATAAAAGTATTTCACATATATATAATGTATATATATGTATATATATATATGTGAAAAATTTTATATATATACTTATATATAACTTATATATGTATAGTATGGAAATAATACCAAAGGACAGGCTGCAAATAGAGGAATGTTTAGCGTTGCTACTATACAAAACTGGGAACTTCCCCTAAGCATTTTACTGTTTCCTGAATAAATGTAGGAACATTACCATGGATGTATGGGAAAAAAACTTTACCATTTACACTTTCCCAATATACGTATACTCTGGTGTGGTAAATATGCGAATAATATCTTATAGTTTAGATTTAGTATGGTTTATTCAAACACTATTTTAAGCAGTCACTAAATTTGATAAAAAAAGTGCACATTGATAGGCCATTGCTGCGTCTAACGGTATCCACTCGTGACGTGTTAGGCTGTTAATAGCTCTACTTCAAACTACGTCATATTTACAGCACTGAAGAGCCAATGCTCGCTTATGAACTGTCAGCATGTTTTGTTTTGGTGGATTGCAAGGCTGAAGTATCTGCGCAAAGATCTCGGTGAGAACTTCTGGTAAGCAATAGAGACGTAGGTCATTTCAGTTTCTAGTTTTAGTGGTAGTCCTGAAAGCAGAGGAAATCCATTTCAAACACTTTACCGCAATTTGTACAAAAATATATAATTAAATAAAAAATATGGATTATTATCAGTGGTGTGATCTCCGCCTGCGTAAAGGTTTCTCCAGTCATTAATGTATTTCGCGCTTTTGATATTGGATTCTCAAGTTACGTGATAATAGTTCAAATTATTATGAACTTTGTTCTCTGTAAGTATTGGGACATGAAATGAGACAGCTGTCATTTTTAACATCGTCTGAAACAAAAATCACGGCTCGGGTGGAGCTAATGCCATATTTTATGTACCTTCGGCGTGACACAGTTCAAGGGAGTCGAGTTACTGTCGGAACGTTTCTTTTTCATCAGGAAATTTCGTCGTTATTAGTTTATTAGCGCACAATCGTGCAACGGAAAGCCTGTTCACGATAAAGTGAGCACTTTTGAAATCAACCTTAGAGAAAAGTCACTGGCCCTGCCTGCATATATTTTAACGGGCGCACTGAGTGGCTATCGCCCAGTAGAGTTGCCAACGAAGGATTTAAAGTAGTTCCATATCTTAACGTCGAATAAACGTTGTTAGGTAACCATTTGTGATCAATTACATTATTTCTGTCCCTTTCTTCTTTTTTAATGCAAGTGTAAAAATGAGCAGATATTTAAAATATTTATTTTCCTTATAATTTTACAGTTTCACTTGATTGACGCATCAGTAAAGTGCTGAGGCCCGTGTTAATGCTAATTTTACATAAGGTGGAATAAGATACAACTTGCATACAAGTATATCTTAAGCAGGGCCTTCAAAAGTGCTCATTTTACCGTGAACAGCCTATAACACATTTTACGTGACTTTCAATGCAAAGTAATGCGCATCGGAGCACATGTATACCAGAGGAAGGCATGGTAAAATATAAACGTTCATACTGCTTCGAGGCATTTTAAAATGACCAGTTGTCCTCCTCAGTCCGTATATCTTACCCGATCCTCGCCAGTCATATCATTAATTCCGTCTCTCAGCAATCAAAATTTCCAATCCCATAAACACAAGTAAAAAAATTACGAATAAATTATGAGTAATGTAACAAAAGTGAACATCACGAAGTATTACACATTTAGTGTATTTTGTAGACTTTGAAACTAGAAGTGCAAATTTGCTTTCACTGCTCATCCTATGAGGTAGTATTTCAAATGTGTATAGTTGTAATAAATTCAAAAATGAACGAATTTCATTCTTGCTGAAGAGAAAAATGTCGACTGCTAATTATTATGTATTGGTTGTTCCTCATCAGAAAAATTCGAAGATGGTGTTGACAGGAAAACGGTTATTTTCTTGACGTGAGATTGGATTGCTCCCAACGAAAAGCCATTTCATTCCAAAGAGGATCTCCGTTTGACAAAAGGGTAAAATAAAGCTTCTTTTACTGTCAGGACCGACCTACAAGGGTAGTTTTTAGTCCTGGATAAATTAACGAAAAATTCCCTGGCTAAAGAACGTGTATCCACTTACGAATGCTTACTATGAAATCGGAACACCCCGCATCTGATCTCGTCACTATACCCAGACCTTGATCCTGCACTTATGTGTGTTGGTGTGAAAAATGAAGTGTAGTACTGGTTCACTCACTTAAACTAAGCATTTCGAAAGTGCATTATATGTCCGTCCATAAGATGTAATCATGAAAATGCTGTTGATCTAATTACTAGTAGGCTACACGTGTTTAGTAGGCTACACGTGTTTTACTCTCATTACGCCGAGAAATTGATACTAAGATAATTATATGTTACTACCGTCACAATTATTAATCTGATGCATTTGAAACTAAATATAATGATAGCCATCAACTCAGTTATTTGACTTTAAATAAGAATAACAAGCATTGAACAATTTTTATTGAATTAGGAGCCAGCAGTTGATTCAATAAACATCTAGTGTTTTCGTCATGATGTATTAAGTTATTTCAGTGTATGTTACAGTCCACTTCGAAATTTTTAGTAACTACTTAATTCTTGTACCAAGTGTGATATACTATATAATTTATACAAAAATTATTCCATATAGTATTTCAGTCTGTATAGACAAGCCTTCGCGTATTCTTTTCACAATCATACTACACACAAATTCACCGTGCCGCCATGAGATGAACGTCTTCGACACAGTGACTGTTTATACGTGAAGTATGCTCTGATAAACTTACGCCTTGAGCAGGTAAGGTGACCAGCATGGAAGTGGACAGAGATTGGGAACAGTTGTATATTCAACGGAAATAATACGTTTTTATAGATTATCCGCAAAATTAATCACGGTGTTTTTACATATGTTGGCAACACTTAATCCTTTCTTGTTTTAGGATCCTTGTGAATTTTTCATTTTACTCTCTAGGTATATGCAGCAAACAGCAAAGGTGTGTACTGGCCCATGTTCATGATAAAGATAAAAAAAATTCTATATATAATCCCTTGAAAACTCGATCTATAAAATATATATTAATAGCATTCATGCTGCTTAACATAACGACGTCTGGTAGGTTTTCATAGAAATTTCAGCTGACTTAAGCAACAGAATAATTATCAATATATTGTTTCCGCATTCGTATTGGGAACACGACCTGTCCGTCCGCACTGAATTATAAATTTGAGAAGTATGTATAGTACCACTGCTGAGATCAGCACCCTCTTCGAGTTTCCGCTCATAACGTAGCTATTCAACGACCAGATGTCATTCCTCGCGCAACAGCAGATACTTTGTTAGTGTTTACGTTTGCAGCCGCTGGTCCCTTCCAGCTTAGCGGCAGCGGCTGCCAAACCGCAGCGCCACGGTCGTTGGGGAAGGACCCGGAACTCGAGCGAAACTACGAGGGAGGAATTCAATTTGAATTGGAAGCGAACCCCCACTGTTTCTGGCGCCAGCTAGAAGCTATGGGGAGAGCGCGCTCGACCGTTGGGTATCCAGACCACAAATCGCGCGACCGTCGATTGTTCGCCGACTCGTGGTGCCTCCCTCAGGACCACGCGTTCCACACACACGGAGGATCTCTGTAGCTTTGGATATATATCACTGAGACTGACTACGCAACTGATCTATAAGTGGTGAGTGGGGCACAAATTATGGGCCATGGAAAAAGGTGTTACTGTGCATGAATTTACAAATCATAAAACCAACAACTGATTTTAAATAAAAAAATAAACCTAAACCAACGGTATTAATGAGTTACTCTGTTGCCCACAGCCCAATAAAAGTATGTGATGGGAATTCACACTGACTACACAATACCACGCCTGTCATTACAAAATCTCTTTGTAATACTCTACTGTCCCAGAGTACATCCTTCAGGATGAGCCAAAGTACAGGTTGTTCAAAACTTTTTTGAGGCGGGATATTTTAACAACCAGATGTATCAATTAACAAAACAATTACATCAAGCATGTACAATGTATAGCTTTGTTAAAAAAAAATTCTCTTTTTATAATAACGCATGGAAACAACTAAATTAGTGCATACATAACCAAAAATAATTGTTTCAAAATTTAAAAAATTGTACTATGGAGTAGTTTAATTATGTTAACCAAATTAAGCAAAAAACTCTTAATTTAAATTTAATTTCGTATTCTTAAGAACTCCTGCTAAGAAGCTTTGTTTATTAAGTATTTTTACTGCGCGAAAGATAATTTTCAATATCAAATACTTGTAGGATACTATTTTGTTAATATTTTGACTTTTTCGGCATACTTGATGATTTTGTGGTTTCAATTACTAATTTTTCGAAGAAAAAAAATGGTAAATTTTTAAATCAAACTCTATTAACAATATCAACTATTCCTTCTTATGAAGGTTGCCAGCTTTAAAATATTTTTTCAAGAAATCTAACTCCATTATATTAAGTAGTTCCTATCATGTACTTGAATGTATAAGACTTTCTGCAGCCCCTAACGCTTGCGTGTTAAACAGTGTTCACGAAATATTGGAAACTAGTGTAGAAAAACAATAGAAGAGAACTAGCGGATAACGGTTCTTTCAATATTTATGGGTAAGTACTTTACCCGAGTGATGTATAATAATACCCAAGCTATTTGTTAGCCATTGGAAATATACATATTGTTCTAAAGTAAAGTGCGGCATTATTAAGTTATTTCCAGGCCTTTACTAGAATGCATGTTGCTAAATTTACCGTGTAAGCATTCATGTTTGCAACAGTTAACAAGAATGCGGTAGCTTCGATATAACATGTCCCATAGTCTCGGGGTTTCACGAGATGCAAATTATTTTCATAAGTGGCGTTGGAAAGCAAAATGCCATACGAGAAATTCGACCAAGCGAGGACACTAATTTATTTGTTCGGGTAACTTATAAGCAAGTTATTCACCATGAGAAGGAATTTTTATAGTATTTGTTACTTTGTAACAGCCACAAAACTCTAAAATAAAAAAAAAAATAAAAAAAAAAACGGCGTTCAAAAACTGTTATATCTGCAGATATGTCACAGACGAACATAAATAGTGGATTATAAAGCTAACTGTATGTTGACAATTTCAAATCAATTCAATTTCAGTAAATGATATTATAAATAATACTACAAGGAGAATGATGCAATAAAATTATTTATCCGAGAATTAGGAGCTATTTTCCTTGCCCTGTACAACGTATTTCTGTGTTGGCTTCCGTTTACGCATGGTGTTCAGCGTGGCAAATGAGGTACTTCAAGTTCGCATTAATTACACACTATCGCCAAATCCGTTGGAATGGCTCACAGGAAAGTAAGACGTATGGCGATGATGTATAAAAATTTCAAACTGCTTAGTTTAATACTTAATAAAAAGTGCCAAATTATGTGAAAAAAATTTAACGTCTATACTTTAACAATATCGTAAAATATTTTAATGCCAACTGTTTCACTAACCGGTTAAGTGAAAAAAAAAAGTTAAAAATTTTATTCGTCAAAATGTAAATATTTACACATGGTATTCGTAGTAAAATGAATATTTTTACACATATTTTCTGAGTGATTTTGGAGTATTTCCCTTATGTATTAAGTAAAGTGTGTTATAATAGTGATGAAAATAAGCTAATAATTACCATTTACTATCGCATATTAAATATATAATTTTACATAAACCATATTAGGACTACTTCATGGTAAATATGTTTTCAAAATTGGAGTAACTAACTCAAATCCTCAATTTTTAAGTGTTTATTTTATAAATGCTAAATATACCTAAATATTGTTTTTTAATATTTTCTAACTCAACGCATGCGTTTATAGATATTGCAAACAATATTATACGACATAAGTAACGTACTTGTATTATACAATTATTTTTCTCTAAAACTCGAAATATTTCTACATTGTTTCTAAAACATGTATTTAATGACACTGAAAACAGATCATTTAGTAATAAAATTGTACGGGCTATTTTTGGTTTTAGTCGGTTTGTTAAATATGGATATTAGTGGCTATATCATAAACGCGAAAACATTTGTCTT